>CM038680.1:337698677-338138306 GCA_021605205.1 Aegilops longissima
ACCACGCCAAAACATCCGTGTCTCCAATTGCGTTTGAATCCTCCAAACCCTTCCCTTACTTTCTTGCAAGTTGCATGCTTTAATTTCCGCTGCCTATATACTCTTTGCATGCTTGCTTGAATTGGGTGATGATTGCTTGACTTGTCCTAATATAGCTAAAATCTGCCAAACTATGAAATTGGGAAAAGGTTAAGTTTTTAATTGGTCAAGTAGTCTAATCACCCCCCCTCTAGACATACTTCAAGGTCCTACAAGTGGTATCAGAGCTTTGGTCTCCATTTGCTTTGATTTCCATAGCTTTTGGTGGTCATAGCCTTGGTTTCACAACCTAGGAGAGTATGGCGTCTAGCGAGGGAAATTATCACCGCAGAGGTCCTTACTTTGATGGTACTAATTTTGCTAGTTGGAAGCATAAGATGAAAATGCATATTCTTGGACATAACCCCGCCGTTTGGGCAATTATTTGTATTGGCTTGCAAGGTGAATTCTTCAATGGGAGAGAACCGAACCGTGAAGCTAATGTGGAAGAATTGAAGATGCTACAATACAACGCTCAATCATGTGACATCATCTTCAACGGATTGTGCCCCGAAGAATTCAACAAAATCAGCCGTCTTGAGAATGCAAAGGAAATTTGGGATACTTTGATTGATATGCACGAAGGTACCGAATTCGTCAAGGAATCCAAGTTGGATGTGCTCCAAAGTCAGCTTGACAAGTTCAAAATGAAGGATGGTGAAGGTGTCGCCGAAATGTACTCTAGGCTTGATCTTATCACAAATGAGATTGCCGGCTTAGGGAGTGAAGAGATGACCGACTGTCAGGACCCCGATTCCAAATCACATCGACCTAGCCGGTAACACCTCATATCACTTTGCGGCCTCACGCACGGTATTCCCACGGGTGTCGCCTTACCATGGCCCGGACCGCTTATGCCTTTTGGCTCACGATATGATAGTGTCGCTAGCATCCACATGACAAAGAACCCGGGCTGACATGGCTAGTCGTGAACCCAAAGCGGCGCTAACCTATGGGGACAGGCATACATGAATCACATCGAGCATGTCGGTCATCAACGTATGAATTCGGGCTGTAGCACTGGGCTAACAGGACTCGGTATCCCGGGCTGTAGAAGGCTAGGCAGGACTCGAATATCACGCGTGACATTTCCCGAAGGGACGACATAGGAACGAGGTGAAACACATGCCAGCCAGTCAAGTGTCCAAGCAGTAGTGCTGGGCTAGCAGACTCCGTGAACCGAAACAGTAGCGGACTACTATCGCCGTAGCACAAGACTACATTTCCCCATATGAGAGGCTGCCAAGGATAAACAACTAGTTTGTCGGATCCCACTCATACCAAGCATTTCAATCATACACATAATATGCCCGATATGAGTAAATACAACAAGGCATCACAACAAAACTCTACAACTCAAAGTACTTTATTTAAGAGGCTCCGAGGAGCCATACATAACATATCCATACAGGTAGGGGTCACATGACCCAACACTCAAGTCATACAAACATACAAGCACATGCGGAAGCAAACTAGTCTGAGTACAGACTCTAGAAAGAAAGAAAGCTTGTTGAAGCTTTTCTATCTACAGTGGCCCTTCACAATCCTTGGATCACCACCTGGGTGGCTAGTTCACTCGTCGATGTCAAGGTCTACATAAAACCCATCGGAGGAGGCAGTGTTGTCGCCTCTAAAAACATTAATTACAAACATGAGTACGGAGGTACTCAAAGAAGTCTTACCACAGAATCCTATTATACATGCAAATTCTCAAGAAGGTGGTGGAGTTATTTGCAGCAAGCCAGCTTTGACTCTTGGCTAAGCTATCCTACGTGACACCACTTGTAAAGCATTTGTCGCACACGAGTCCACTAATCACCATCACAATACTCCACCGTGGATCCTCTCTCGTCATCCCACGAGAGGGCCATCCGCGGTACTCACACTTATCTTGAGGCTTTTAGTAGTATCCATTTACTTGTCTATGAACTGATATAGGTAACCCAGAAGTCCTTCTCCGTGGACACGGCTATTCGAATAGATCATATTAACCCTGCAGGGGTGTACTTCTTCACACACGCTCACCACTTACCGCCGTTTACGACATGTACTCGCAACCTTCAAGCGGAAGCCCAACGTGGGTGTCGGCCACAGCCTACCTAAACACTCAAGTCCCTAGTCCAGGTTTATCGCCTATTCGGGTTCCATCCGCAGGGAGTCCGGCCGAGGTTTCCCATACAGCCCCGAACGATGTGTGCAGGGTTCCCGAGATACCAAACGGCACTCGGTACACCGGCCACGTGCCTACCGCAACACAACCCACCCCTAAGGTCAGCGTTGCGTGCGACCCCAAGATGCTACAAACACCGAAACTACTTGCAACTCCCTGACTAAGAACAAGGGTGGTTAAGAAGCCGAGAGGGTCCATTGGTTTCGGGCCCAATGCGTGGTAGTAATCTGTTTCATGGATCACAAACACGTAACTCAGTTCTTAGGATCGGCTTCAATGAAACAACCCACCATGTACTCCTACATGGCCTCTCATCGATACCTTTACCAAAACGTGTTCAACACTTTCACTCTCGAGCCGACACAACCTTTCACTCCAGTTCATCATCCCGATGAGCCGTAATCGACACAACTCTAAGCATAGAAAGCATAGCATGGTAGGAATCACAAACATGGCTCAATCAACTCCTACACATACTAGTGGGTTTCATCTAGTTACTGTGGCAATGACAGGTCATGCAAAGGAAGTGGGTTCAACTACCGCAGCACACAACAGTTTGAATCGCGTTGTCTTAATGCAGTAAAACAAGAGCGAAGCGAGAACATGGGTTTGTATCGTAATGATCAATGGGTTGCTTGCTCGATGTAGTGGTGGTAGGATACCCTTCGACGGATATTCGTGGTTATCCTCGAGGCGTAACCTATCACGAAAGACATACCGAAATAAACACACATGGCAATATGCAACAATATGATGCATGCTATGACATGGCAATATGGATGTGTGTTGGCCTAATGCAAGCTGGAACAATTAGGGATGAACTCATTTGAATCAAAGATTCAAATGCTAGCTCATTTAAAATAACCCTAAAGGTGTAATATCTTATTCTGTTTAAACAGCAAGGTTAACTTGATTTATCATGCATGAAACATGTACCAATGGATAGAATGGATTTTTCTGATCATTTTTCATATATAGATCTTTGCATTTGGAGTTACAGATTAATAGTTATGATTTTTTGAAGTTTGAACTATATTCTGGAATTTCCTGTAATAGAATAAATCCAGAATTAATTTATTGCGTCGAGAATGCGTCGAGAATGACGCCGAGTCAACGGAGACGCCCAGGTCAAACCTGATCAGGTCCAGGGTGTCGGGTAATTAGTTTAGCTAAACTTTAATTAAAACTAAACCTAATCGCTTAACGTGGTTGGGCCCCACTGTCATTGACTCATCGAGTCAACCAGGCCCACCGTGGTCAAAGTCAACGCCGGCTGCACTGGCGTTTAGCCACCAAGAGCCCGACGCGGCGGTGGAAGTGGATTTGGCCATTCCGGCGACCAAATGGGTCGTGGAGGGCATCTAGGTGTAGCTGGAGTCGAGCCGCAGCTCTTGGTGGAGTCAGTTGGGGTCGGGGCGGCCGGAATCGGCGCCGGCGACGACCTAGGCGGCCGCCGGAGTTCGGCCGAAGGCGAACTCGGGGCTAGGGTGCGCGGTGAGGTGCGAGGAGTGTTTGGTTAGATGCTACGGAGTGTGGTGAGTGCGATGGACACCAAGAGGTGGCCGGAGGGTGGCCGGGAGCACGTCGGCGACGAGCTCCGCGGCGGCGGGTGCGGGTGATCTCCGTTCGGTTGCTACACAGCTCGAGAGCGAGAGAGGAAGGGAAGGGGAGATAGATGGGCTCACGGGCAACTCGGAGAAACTCTCTTTGGGGTCGGGGACGGGCCGGAGCGACGACGGCGTTGAAGGGGATCTCCGGCGACGGCGGACTCGGGCGAAGTCGGTGCAGTGGCCTCGGGCTACTTGGGCATGCGGGGCTCGGCTAGCTCGGGGTAGAGGAGGGTGGCGGAGCTCCTAGACACGGCGAAGAGGAGCACGGACGGCGGGGAGCGCGTCTACGACGACGGCGTGGCTGCGGTGGCGTCGGCCATGGCGGGGGAGCGCGAGAGAGAGGGGCTGGGGAGGAGAGGAGATGTCCGAGGGGTTCGGGGGAGAAAGGGGGAGCGAACCGCGTCGGTCGCTCGAGGAGGGAAGCGGCGAGGCGGCGGCCAGGCGCGTGGCGTGCATCAGGTGCTCGCCGCCGAGCACTGCTCGCCTGCTCGCTGAGCGAGCTAAGCAACTGGCGCAGTTCTTGGGCTGGGCAGCAGTGGGCCGTTAGTAGGCGCCAGGTAAGGTTTTCTATTTGTTTTTCTTTTTCTATTTCTCTGCAACTTTGTGGAGTTTTTAAAAATACTTAAACAGTTTAAAAAATCACCAAACTGCTCCTGGTCCATAGTTGGATTATTTCCAACATGAAACATTTTAATTTGGGGATATTTGGGCATTTGCAATACTTTATATGATTTTAAATGCCCAAACTCAAATAGCTATGATTTAATTCAAAGACCTTAGGATGACCTACAAAATTGTGCACCACTTTTGGCAGAGGCTCTAAACCAAAGCAAAGGTGATGAGCATTTTTGAAGGGCATTTCAGGTTCATTGAAAATAATTTTAGTAAACCCTAGTTGGATTCAAAAGGGGTTCTGGGGTTTCTGTCTTCCCCATTTCAAATTTCAAATGAAATTTAAACATGATGCACACACTAATGCATGGTCTAACTAGGATGTGACACCGACAAATTCATCATCAAGAAGATCCTAAGAGCATTGGATGGAAAGTATGATACCGTGTGCACATTGATCCAAATGATGCCAAACTACAAAGATCTGAAGCCAACGGAAGTCATTGGAAGGATTATTGCTCATGAGATGTCACTCAAGGATAAGGAGGAACTTCACAACAAGTCAAGTGGTGCCTACAAAGCCTCAAGTGAAGCCCCCACATCATCAAGTGAGAAACCAACCTTCAATGAAGAATTGAGCTTAATGGTGAAGAACTTCAACAAATTCTACAAAAGTAGAAGCAAAGAAAGAAGCTCCAAGTCAAGGTCTTACAATGACAAGAGATCTTCTAGTCAAGAGTGCAATTGCTACAATTGTGGGAGACCCGGACACTACTCAAATGAGTGTACGGCACCCTACAAAAGAAGAGAAGATTCTCCAAGAAGAAGGAGCAAAAGAGAAGAATCACCACCAAGAGAGAGGAGGAGTAGAGATGATCGTTATGAACGAAGACCCTCACGGAGAAGCAAGGATCCGGAAAGGAAGGACAAGTCATCAAGGAGCTACACAAAACGAAGACATCAAGCTCATGTTGGTGAATGGGTATCCGGCTCCGACTCCGACCATCACTCTGAGAGAAGCTATCACCCCGACTCCGAATATACTTAAGATGTAGGTGTTGCCGGTCTAGCACTTGTGTCAACCAACTCCTACGACATATTTGATTCACCAAATGAAGGAATTGGAAGATGCTTCATGGCCAAAGGTCCAAAGGTAACACATCCCGAGTATGTTGATTTCAATAGTGATGAAGATGACTTGCTTGTGGATGATGATTTACTTGTTGACAACTCTAGTGATGAATACTATGATGAAACGTCAATTAATAATGCTAATCAAACGAATGACAATGATAATGAGAAAATTGAGCTTCTAACTAAAGAACTAAACACTCTGAAGTTGGCTTATGAAACTATCTTCGAAGATCATCGAGAACTTTCAAGGGCTCATGAGAAGTTACGCTTTGAAAAGCTCAATCTTGAGCAAGAGCATGAGTTCTTAAAGGCAATCAATGATGATCTCCGCAAGAAAAGTTCTTCTTACATTGCCAAGCGTTTACTCTTATCTACTTACATGCCTCAAGTCAAGTCTAGTAACAAGTACAAGAAAGATACTTCCTCTAGTAGTAACAATAATAATGTCAAATCCAATGTTGTTGCTTCTAGTAGTTCTCTTGATTCCACTAATGATTCTCTTAGCCAAGTTACACTTGAGCAAGAAAATAGTTTATTGAAGGGAATTATAGAGAAAGGTGTTTACAAGAGTCTTGTCGGGAGTAAGCAATTCGAGGAAATTGTACGCAAGCAAGGAAGGCACCGGAAGAATCAAGGTGTTGGTTTTGAATGAAAGTTCAACGCCAATGGAGTTGAGTGGGAAGAAGATCAATACCCCAAGACAAAGTTTGTTCCTCAACAAGAGAAGTATGATCCTATTTCCTTCAAGGGGACACAAGCTCAAGATGATATTCCACCACAAGACCACAAGAACAAAGGCAAGGACAAGCTTCAAGAAGTAAATCTTCATTCGAGTGGGTCCCCAAGACTACGTCAAGTTCTACTTCATCAAGTACAACTACAACTCCAAGGATTCCCATCAAGATGATGTGGATCCCGAAGAAGAAGAACTAGAGAGTTCTTGAGGGTGACTCCGTCAACATTCTTCACTCATATCATTTTGGCAAGAACAAGTGCAATCAACTTTCACATCTTGCACTAGTTCAAGGAGTCACAAACCCTCATGTTGGAAAGGCAAGGGACAAGGTAACCTAATGTTTTCATGGACATAATCTTGTGTGCGCATCACTCTATGTCTATGGATATTCTTGTTTGTTCCTTGTGGGACTAACCCATGTAGGCAAGTTGAAAGTGCAACTCACTCCAAAGGATTGCTCCAAATGATCTACATCAACATTGAGCATCTACATCTTCAACACCTACATGAAGTCATCATCGACAAAACCGAAGGTTAGTTCATCCCTCTAAGGGGGGATCTCACATCTAGGGGGAGCTTAACTCTAAGAATTGAGTCAAAGCAACTCTAATGGTGTGAACACATTAATGCATTATGGAAAAGTGGTAACCCCACTTGAGCTTAAACGATGAGTATGACCTATGATCAAATATTCTCATTTGACTCCTAAGTCAATATACTCATATATAGATGACCTAGTCATCGCCAATTGTTTGATAGATGCTAGAATTGGTTGTGCATGCTTTGCCACATATTTCAATTTCCATCTTATTGTGTGATCATGTTGGTGCATATTTTACTCATTTAAGGACATCCACTTGTTGTTTTGTTTGTTTGGTTCTTTCTTCTTTTGGCCAAGTGGATGGACAAGAATGCCTAAGAACCTTCTTTGGCTATCTATGTTGTTCTCGTCTCAAACTCTATTCATGCTACATCACAAAATTTGATCAAGTCAGATTCGAACCACTCTGTGTGAGGAGCACGAGGAGTCCCCGATTCGTCATAGACTTAAACTTCCAAAACCTCTTAGTGATTCTCGGTCTAACCGATCCTTCCATTTCGGTCCTACCGAGATCATCAAGTTGATCTGAGTTTTCAATCTCGGTGCAACCGATTTGAACTTTTCGGTCTCACCGATTTGTCAGAATCGAACACAGTTTTGCATCTCGGTGCCACCGAGTTGTTCCACTTCGGTCACACCGGCTGTGGTCGGGCTATATATAGACACGGGCAAAATTTTGGAAATTTCTCCGAAACCCTTCGCCCGCGCAACAGCTCGCTCTGCCATCGTGGTCTCCGGATCATCTCCTCGTCGCCAGCAGCCTCCTATCGCTGGTCTTCGCCGCCGTCAACGGATTTCGTCCCCGCCGTTGCCGCCGTAGCAAGTCCACCGCCAAGTTAGGGTATGGACTTAAACTTTGTGCTTTCCACGTCTGATTCCTGGCACATTGTTTTCATATTGATTCTTGCCACGATTGCAACTCTTCTATCCAGCCAAAGTAGT
This sequence comes from Aegilops longissima, assembly GCA_021605205.1. NCBI lineage: Eukaryota > Viridiplantae > Streptophyta > Magnoliopsida > Poales > Poaceae > Aegilops > Aegilops longissima. Next base: position 337,706,561 of record CM038680.1, read on the forward strand.
TCATAGATTAGATGTGATTCAAATTTTTAGGTTTAGGTTTCCGCCGAAACCATCTCGGACCCACCGAGTTGAAAAACTCGGTCTCACCGATTTGGCTTATGCCATTGCACTAGTGACTCTCGGTCTGACCGAGAATTACTAATCGGTGCAACCGATTTGAGGATTCTGTGAAACCCTAGCAGTCTCGGTACCACCGAACTGAAACTCGGTCCAACCGAGATCATCAGTTTAGGTTCCAAAACTGCTTCGGTATCACCGAGTTTGAAAATCGGTGGATCCGAAATGCTTTCTGTGGAAAACTAAGACTGAACTTTTGAGTCATTCTTTTGCAAAAACCTCTGCATTTTGTGATGCTCATCTTTTCTATCTCATCTATAACTCTTCACAGGGTCAGCAGTCAGCTTTTGCAGTATGTCTGATCAAAGTGACAGCGTAACAGTCAAGAGCAGATGGACTTGAGTGAGGGCACTAGTCCCTCAACTTCGATGAAGGGAGCAGAAGTACGCCTAGCAATTTGCCTAAGGCTGCAACTAGGCAAAGGAGGAAAAGAACTTCAGATTCAGAGGATGAAGATTACAAAGCTGAGGAAGATGAGGCTACCTCCAAGAAAAGTGGTGCTCAAGAAGGAAAGGGTCATGAAGACCAAAAGGCCTGCAGGAAGACAACCAATGTCCAAGGCCAGAACATCAACTCAACTGCCTGTAAATCCTGATCCCAAAGGGCCAGTTGCTGAAAGCAAGAAGAGGAAGGAAAGGGTCAAGAAGACCATAGCCAGAGTAATTGGGAAGCCTTCCATGATGGAAGAAGAAGATGAAATAGCTGCACCAGCTCCGAAGGCACCAAAGCTTATGGGTGATGCTATTAGATCAGGGGCTTCCACATCTAAGCCCAAGGAAGCACCCAAAGCTTCCCCCAAGGCCAAGTCTGCACCAAAGAGGAATACTAGGAGTATTCCAGCTGCTGAGAAGAACAAGGCCCCAGTGCCTGATGTTGCTGAGGAGGAAGATGAAGAAGGACTAGTTCTGAGGAAGCTCAAACCAAAGATACCAGATCACAATGATGCCCATCCTGTGGCTGAGGACATGAGAATCAGGAAAGACTCACGATTGAGGATATGGAGGATGGCAGATCCATATGCCACAAGGAGAAGAACTGTTGTTGATTACAGGTTCCATACAAAGGAACAACAGGACTTCTATGAGACAATCTTGTTAGACAAGAAGCCCATTGTCTGTGACATGAGGTGGGTCGACTGGACCTACATGAAGGAGAATGAACAGCACTATCCTGGAGTGCAAGACAGCTTTGTCGCTTGTGGAGTTGCAGATTTTGTTGTGCAAAAGCTCACAAATTGGAATGATGAACTTATCATGCAGTTCTACTCCACAGCACATTTTTTCCCAGATGGAAGAATTGTTTGATGTCTCAAGGTACAAGGTACCACCAACTGTTGAGGAGTGGGCAAAGCTGATAAATGCCCCAGAGGAGAATGAGGATGACCTAGACATTTATGCCAAGAAGAAAATGGATCACAATTCCATGGCACACATGTACAAGGAAATTCCAGACAAGGAACTAGGAACTCACAAGTTTGGATCAGTTCACTTTCTCTGCCGTGGTTGCCAACTATAAATTGGATTCGAGGCACACTTTGTTGCCCAAGTCTGGTGACCATAACATGATCAGAGGGCATGCCATCAACATGTTGCATGTGTTTGATGTGCCACAAAAGTTCAAAGTCATGAGCCAGATCATCGAAACAATCAAGAGGACTGCAGCAGATCATAAGAGGAGCTGTGGATATGCACCTCAGATTCAAGAATTGATAAACTCAAAGATGGGCACAGGAAAATATCAGTTGGATAAGGAACACTTTCCACTTTATCCAGACTTCGAGGACAATGAGGTTGTCATGAATGAAGATGATCCACAATCAGTTCAAGCTCAGGAGAAGAAGGAGAAGGCAAAGAGGGAGAAGGCTGCCAAGATGCCAACTCAAGAGGAGGCATCTGAGTATTTCTTGAAGAACAAACATGAGCAGCTTGGTTACTTAATAGCATCAACCCTGAGGATTGAGAAGGGATTGGCCACCCTCACTCAAAATCAGGAGAGCTTGGAGAGAATCATAGAACAAAAGTTATATAACTTAGATGTAAAAGTAAGTGAGATTCAGACTGCAGTGGAGGAACTACAAGATGACATGCAGGAGAGGAAGGGCAAGACTACCACCAATGTGTTTGCCAGAGTGCCTAGAGCCCAGAGGTCATCAGCTGTGCTAGTTTCTGACACAAGAGCAACTTCGTCTGCACCAGCTACAGCCTCAGTGCCACCAGCTCCAGCACCTACATCAGCTCCAGCTCCATCTACATCAACTGAAGTCTTCGTCCAAGGAGCCATCTCTACACCACCACCATAAGATCAAGCCTGAGAGTCGATCTAGCACTATGCATTTTCTATGAACTTTTTGGTAACTTGTTGCCAAAGGGGGAGAAAAATGTATAGATCATAGGCTTCGAGAGAGAGAGAGTGTGTTGCTTTTGTTCTCTCTTGCTTTATTTGGTGGTTTTTCAATCTTTGTTTGCTTTTGGTTGAGATACTATGCTTGTGAGACATTGATGATCATGTGTTTGATCATAAGTTACACTTATGCATGCTTGATATTATCCTATCTATCTTATGTGATCACTCACTGTGCTTGGTGGTGAGTGCATGTATTCATTGTTTACTATTTTGAGCGCTCCACCAAGATGTATGTGACATGGAAGAGTAACCCATGAGCCTAATTCATTGTGTATTTGCAGTCCAAAGCAAATCTAAAACTATGCACAAATTTAGGGGGAGCTCTTGCTGATCACATACTTCTCAAAGCGACGATGTTATTTAAATTCTATTATCATTTGTCGAAGCTTTGATCTATATGTTGTCATCAATTACCAAAAAGGGGGATATTGAAAGTGCAACTATCCCTAGGTGGTTTTGGTAATTCATAACAACATATAGCTCATTGAGCTAATGCTATTCCAAGACTATTATTTCAGGAAAGCTCAATGAATGGCATGGCATGGATGATGAAAGTGGATCCCTCAAAATACTAAGGACAAAGGATTGGCTCAAGCTCAAAAGCTCAAGACTCTTCATTTTACATTTTAGTGATCCAAGATCACATTGAGTCTATAGGAAAAGCCAATACTATCAAGAAGGGATGAGGTGTTGCTTAATGAGCCTTTTGCTTCATGTGCTTAGTGATATGCTCCAAAACCCTCAACTACTTTCCCACATCCACAAATGACCTAAACCTAAAGCCAAAATCGGTCTCACCGATTCTTTCTATCCGGCGCCACCTATTCCAAAAGTCATAGCCACTGCCACAAACCCTAAGAAAATCGGTCTTACCGATAGGGATCTCGGTCTCACCGAGATGGGGTTGCAATCTCTCTGCTTCCCTTCAGAACGCTTCGGTCTAACCAAGTGAGCGATCGGTCCCACCAAGATTGCAATGTAAACTCTCTGTTTCCTTTTTGTAACATTTCGATCTCACCGAAAAGAGCAAATCGGTCCCACCGAGTTTACCTGACCAACTCTCTGGTTAGCTAATTACCAAAATCGGTCTCACCGAGTTTGTGTAATCGGTCTCACCGAGATTACGTTATGCCCTAACCCTAACCGAATCGGTCTCACCGAGATGCATGTTAGTCCCACCGAAAATCACTAACAGTCACTAGGTTTACTAAATCGGTCCGACCGAGTTTAACTATTCGGTCCCACCGAGTTTGGTAAATTGTGTGTAACGGTTAGATTTTGTGTGGAGGCTATATATACCCCTCCACCTCCTCTTCATTCGTGGAGAGAGCCATCAGAACGAACCTACACTTCCAACTTACCATTTGTGAGAGAGAACCACCTACTCATGTGTTGAGGCCAAGATATTCCATTCCTATCATATGAATCTTGATCTCTAGCCTTCCCCAAGTTGCTTTCCACTCAAATCTTCTTTCCACCAGATCCAAAACCTACGAGAGAGAGTTGAGTGTTGGGGAGACTATCATTTGAAGCACAAGAGCAAGGAGTTCATCATCAACACACCATTTGTTACTTCTTGGAGAGTGGTGTCTCCTAGATTGGCTAGGTGTCACTTGGGAGCCTCCGACAAGATTGTGGAGTTGAACCAAGGAGTTTGTAAGGGCAAGGAGATCGCCTACTTCGTGAAGATCTACCGCTAGTGACTAGAAAAGGTTGCTTCTTCGTGGACCCTTCGTGGGTGGAGCCCTCCGTGGACTCGCGCAACCGTTACGCTTCGTGGGTTGAAGTCTCCATCAACGTGGAGGTACGATAGCACCACCTATCGGAACCACGCCAAAAACATCCGTGTCTCCAATTGCGTTTGAATCCTCCAAACCCTTCCCCTTACTTTCTTGCAAGTTGCATGCTTTAATTTCCGCTGCCTATATACTCTTTGCATGCTTGCTTGAATTGTGTGATGATTGCTTGACTTGTCCTAATATAGCTAAAATCTGCCAAACTATAAAATTGGGAAAAGGTTAAGTTTTTAATTGGTCAAGTAGTCTAATCACCCCCCTCTAGACATACTTCAAGGTCCTACATCGGCAGAACAATATCGCACCTCACCGGTCCGCACACCTCCGGTCATTATTCCAATCCTATGGATAATCTTGTCGCAGCCGCGCTTCACGATTGGAGGCCATCCCAATCGAAGGTGATTCTCGCAGCGTGGAGACACGCCGGTCAAGGAAGTCCTTCGACCGCTTTGATTCAACAGAGGCATACTCATACAGCCGTGACTGGATTCATTCCACCTCGTCCGAGCCGGAGCTACAACAGGCGTGTGGAGGAGCCGGCCGTGTCAAGCAACGCACGGAACCGTGAAGCGGCCCGTGGCAATAACCCGGCAGGCGGTCTTCGTGATGCTCAGGAAGTGGTAGACCGGGCCCGGGCATGCAGGGAGGCCGAGTTAGCAGCACAAGACGAGGCACGTCAACTTACGCCGGTTCGTCCCACTATTTCAGTCGAGCCAGGGGTCACTTCTAGCTCCTTGGGGGTGCCCTGTCTCGTCCCCGCTCTACGCAATGTGCGCTTACCTAAAGACTTCAAGGGTCCGCGCAAGGTACCAAACTACACTGCTGATTTGTCTCCAGAAGCATGGGTAGAGAGTTACGAGATGGCCATGGAGATGCTATATGTGGATGAGGCCACGTGTGCAAAGTACTTTACCATGATGCTTGAAGGGACGGCTCGTACCTGGTTAAAGGGCTTGCCGCCCAATTCTATCAGCTCATGGCCCAGTTGCGAGCCCGGTTTATACAGCATTTTAAAGATACCTGTAAACAGCCCATGTCAATAGTGGACTTAGCGGCGTTGTGTCCAGGAGGAAGGAGAGTCAACAACCCATTGGGTACGCCGTGTCTCGGAAATTTTGCACTCGTCAGACCGTATCAACGCTGATTCTGCGATTATAACCCTAGAAGGCTACTGCCGGTTTACGCCTCTGAAGTTAAAATTGGGACGAATGAAGCGTTTTTGTAACGACATGGGCACCCTCATGGGTGCTTTAGTGAAGTATGCTGATTCTGATAGTACCAAGGATCCCGAGTCTGAGGATGACAAGGCAGGGAAGGGAAAAAAGAACAACAACTCCAAGGGTCAGCAATATAACACGGCAGGTCATGGGAACAGAGGCAAACGTAAAGCGGATGATTTTGTGGCTAATACTAACGCGCAGGACAAGGGTCAGCGACGTAAGGGTAAAGCGGCGAATCGCGGTGGAGCTCCGAATCCTAACCTGGATCGCTTAAACTATTTGTTGAACCAGCCCCGTCCAAGCATCGGACGAAGGAGGTGCCACCAACCACCTTTGGAAGGACTGTTACATTATGCAGGAGTTCAAGAATTCTAATGCTTTCCGTTATGATCATGGATCAGGCGGCGGTTCAGGATCCGGTTTCCATGGGCCGGGTCACGATGGAGGAGCTTTTGGTTCAGGCTTCAATGGCAATCAGGGTGGACATAACAATCAGAATAATCAGAATAACCAAGGTGGTTACAGCCAAAGCAGCAGCGATCGGGTTATCGAGCCATCCAAAGCAGTTGAATTCGGGCAATATCATGTTTTCAATGACTAGCTTGGATAAGCGAGACCGAAACTCCATAAGCGGCGGTGAATTCGTTGAACCGGTTGTACCACGTTATTTATGCTGGTCGGAACAACCAATCGTATGGAGCGTAGAGGATCACCCTCTCCGGTTGACAATCCGGGTCAGCTAGCATTGGTGGTAGCCCTCGTGGGAGGTTATAAATTCACCAAAGTGCTCATGGATGGGGGAGCAGCATTAACATCTTATATTATGAGACCTTCCGCTGTATGGGGCTGACAGATAAAAATCTTAAACCATCCAATACAGTATTCCATGGTGTGGTACTGCAAGTCAAGATATCCTGCTGGCAAGATAGCTCGAGGTGGCCTTTGGGGACGATCATGATTCCCGGTCCGAGACGCTGACTTTCGGTGGTGAAGATCCGAGCCCATATCATGCTCTATTTGGGCGGCCGCTTATGCCAAATTCATGGCACGCCCTTGTTATATCTATTTACAGCTCAAGATGCCGGGTCACAAGGAACGATAACGGTTCATGGAAGCCGCAAGATTGCTTTGGAATGCGAGGAAGGTGATGCGCCTATGCAGAGTCGGTTTGTGCTACGGAGGAGTTAAAATATTACAAGGACAATGTTGATCCGGCGGACATGACCCCGCTGAAGAAGCCAACTACGAGCATGATCCGGATTTAAAGTTCAAATCGGCTCTTGAGACTAAGCTTGTTGACTTCGTGTTCGGCGATTCGTCCAAGCAGTTCACTATCAGTGCCAACTTGGACCCGAAATAGGAAAGTGTGCTCATCGAGTTCATCCGTGAGAATCGGGACATTTTTGCATGGAAGCCTTCTGACATGCCAGGTGTACCGAGGGAACTCGCTGAGCACACTTTTAATGTTGATCCTAAGTACAAACCGGTGAAGCAGTTACTCCGCCGGTTTAACGAGGAACGACGCAAAGCTATTGGAGAGGAGGTGGCCAGGCTCTTAGCGGCCGGTTTTATTGTTGAAGTCTTCCATCCAGAATGGCTTGCTAATCCGGTGCTGGTTCTTAAGAAAAATGGGACTTGACGCATGTGTGTGGATTACACAGACCTTAACAAAGCATGTCCAGCAGACCCCTTTGTCCTCCCCCGCATTGACCAGTTTATCGATGCCACCGCGAGATGTGAGCGTTTGAGTTTTCTGGATGCATATTCTGGTTATCATCAGATCAAGATGGCAGTTAAGGACCAAGAGAAGACAGTGTTCATAACTCCCTTCGGAGCCTTCTTCTATGTATCTATGCCTTTTGGGCTCAAGAGCGCCCAGTCAACTTATCAACAGTGTGTACAGAATTGCCTTCATAAACAGATCGGCCGTAATGTGCATGCCTATGTGGATGATATTGTGGTCAAGTCAAGGGAGAAGGAGACGCTGATTGACGATTTAAAAGAAACCTTTGATAACCTACGAACTTACAAGATGATGCTCAACCCGGCCAAATGCGTTTTTGGTGTACCGGCAGGCAAGTTATTGGGTTTTCTTGTGTCCAACAGGGGAATTGAAGCTAATCCGGAGAAGATTATAGCTATCACCTCCTGCTAAACCGGTGTATCAACGACGCTCAGCGCTAGGCAGGACGGATTGCCGCGCTTAAGCCGCTTTATCACCGCCTCGGTGAGAAGGCGATCCCTTGTACCGATGTCAAGAAGACGGATCAATTTGTCCGAGTTCGCTGCGATGAAGCATTTGAGGACTTAAAGCGATTAATTAGCTAATCCACCCGCTTCTTGCAGCTCCGATTGACAAGGAACCATTGCTACTATATGTAGCGGCTAATGCTCATGCAGTCAGCGTGGCTATTGTGGTGGAGCGCAAAGAGGCGGGCAAAGAGTATACGGTTCAGCGTTCGGTTTACTATATCAACGAGGTACTTATTGAGTCCAAGCAAAGGTACCCGCATTGGCAGAAACTGGTGTATGGGGTTTTCATGGCGAGCCGGAAGCTTAAACAATACTTCCAGGGACATCCTATCACAGTGGTCAGCTCTGCTCCTTTGGGAGATATAATTCAGAACAGAGAGGCGACTGGCCGGATTGCCAAGTGGGCTATAGAGCTTGGACCGCACGGTTTTGCAATATGTACCTCGGACGGCAGTCAAATCTCAAGCACTTGTTGATTTCATCAATGATTGGACGGAGCTACAAGCACCTGAAGAGAAGCCGGATCACACTTATTGGACTATCCATTTTGATGGGTCCAGGCAATTGGAGGGCTCGGGGGCTGGAGTCGTATTAACTTCCCCACGAGGTGATAAGTTCTGTTACATTTTCCGCTTAATGTTCCCTTGTACTAACAATGCAGCTGAGTATGAAGCTTTGCTTCATGGTCTTCGGATGACAAAGGAGATGAATCTCAGCCGGGTTAAATGCTTCGGTGACTCGGACCTGGTGGCTCAGCAAGTTTCTGGCACTTGGGATTCCAAGGATCTGCTCATGGCAGCTTATCGTCATGAGGTGGATATTGTTGCAGGCCACTTTAAGGGTTACCAGGTGGATCATGTGAATAGACGGAAGAACGAAGCGGCGGACGCTTTAAGCCGGCTGGGCTCTCAGTGTAAACCGGTCCCGCCTAACGTCTTTTTAGATGTTCTGTATAACCCGTCTGTCAAGCTCCCTGGTGAAGAGGATTTGGCTATTCTCGATCCGGAGGCTCGCTTGGTGGCAGCCCTACATGTCATACCGGATTGGTCGGTTCCTTATCTTGCGACATGAACCGGGCGAAGCTACGGAGGACGAGACTCGCCGAGCAGATAGTCGGGCGATCCAAGTCCATGACTATTATCAATGGCGAAGTTGCATCATTGCAGCAGATCGAGCGCTTTCAGTACTGTGTGTCCCCGAGGAAGGCTGTGAAATTTTGCGTGAAATACATGAAGGGATTGTGGTCACCATGCGGGTCAAAATCGCCGGTAGCTAAGGCGTTTAAATCACGGTTTCTACTGGTTGATCGCCCATGCCGATGCGGAGGACCTAGTGAGACGATGCGATGGCTGTCGAAAATTCTCAAGGTGCACTCATGTGCCGCTCAAGAATTGAGAATGATTCCAATTACTTGGTCGCTTATGACTTCGGGCTGGATATGGTTGGACCCTTCAAAAGGTCCAAGGATTAAGAAGACCCACCTTTGGTGGCGATGGACAAGTTTACAAAGTGGGTTGAAGCGGAGCCCGTGAGCAAGTGTGATGCAGCCACGGCGGTTCAATTCATTAAAAAGGTGATTTTCCAGTTTGGCTTTCCACACAGTATCATTACTGATAATGGTACCAACTTGTCCAAGGGCGCTATGAAGGATTTTTGTGAGCATGAACACATCCGACTTGACGTGTCATCAGTAGCTCACCCACAGTCCAATGGCCAAGAAGAGAGGGCTAACCAAGAGACCTTACGAGGCATCAAGCCCCGGCTTATGGTTCCTTTACAACGAACGTCGGGATGTTGGGTTGAGGAGTTACCATCTGTGTTATGGAGCATCAACACCACGCCCAACAGATCGACAGGATACACACCGTTCTTCATGGTCTACGGAGCGGAGGCGGTCCTCCCCAGTGATATCTGTCACGATTCAACTCGTGTAGCGGCGTATGTTGAAGCGGACAACGAGGAAGCACGACAAGACGCTTTGGACCTATTGGACGAGGAGCGTGACACCGCCGCCGCTCGTTCAGCGATTTACCAGCAGGATCTTCGTCGATATCACAGTCGTCGAGTTAAAACCAGAACCTTTCAAGAAGGAGATCTGGTGCTTCGACTCATCCAAGACCAGACTGGTATGCACAAGTTATCCCCACCTTGGGAGGGACCTTTCGTGGTCAGCAAGAATTTGCACAACGGGTCGTACTATCTGATCGATGTTCGAGAGCATAAAGACTCACGCACGTCAGAGGAGGAGACCAACAGGCCCTGGAACATAGCTCATCTTCGGCCTTACTATACATGAGTCATAGGCTCTGCTTATGTACATATTAAGACAATGTATATATTATTATCAATATAATAAATCAGAGCCTTAGCTAAAGCAGGGTCTCTGTTATTTTTATATCATGTGTGGTTACACGGAGTTTTTTTATTATCTAAAAGCGACCTCCGGTTTACCCCTTGATTTAAAATTTTCAAACAAGCTTTGTATCATGTCTCTAGGGGGCTTGGTCGTATCCGAACCAATGCAACACCTTTAGACCGGCGAAAGCCACAAGATCACTTGGGGACTTGGTCATGTCTGAACCAGTCACGCCTCTTGATCGGCCTAAGGCCACAGAATCACTTGGGGGCTTTGGTCAAACCCGAACCATCGCTACACCTCTTGACCGGCGTCATGCCACTGCATCATTTGGAGACCTTGGCTGACTTGAACCATAGCTACGCCTGTCGGGGGCTTAGTCGTGTCCGACCACGGCAATGCCACTTGATCGGCTCAGATAGCCTCTTTTTTGCAAATGATTCTGTTTTTGCTTGAGATATGTTTCTCTTATTTGCATATGTTTTGTTGTGTTCTTATACCAATGATTGTTAAGCCGGTTTGACTGTCAATTGACGGAACATGGACTATTCTTGATCCGGAGACATCTTGCCCGGTTTGATTTTCTGCTAACCTCCTATTTTGGGGTAATGCTAGTCTTTTCTATAAACCGGAACGGTTACTTGGTAACCCGACCTTATATTCACAGGAGCTGTTCTCCTGCGACAATGATTTTCTTAAAATGCTCCGGTTTACGATTGGCACAGCCAACTTCATGGCCTATGATGGCAGGTATCATATATTGTTATATTTGATCATATGTTTAAATCTAAGAAGTTATCTTTGATTTCATATAAAATCGATATTATGACCCGCCTGGTGGTACAACCACAGCGGTGTTTTAAGACCTTTTTTGCAGATAACGGTTTAACATTGATGATTCAAAAGAAGCATAAAGTTGCAATACGTATGCATGAAGGCATATCAGCACCAAGTGTGGCAGCTAGTCTATTACACGGCAACATGGTGCCCAGATGAGATAATTGTTTTCCATCATATCATAATGAAACAACAAATATAAACCAGTTTCCGGTTTATGCTTGGTCGCCAGCTTGCTCTGATGGTTGCGGCTCATTCTGCGCCGCTTCAGCTTCTGCTCCTCTACCCAGCGGCTAGAAATCAACCGTTATCCAGTCGATTCCCATTAATGCTTGAAATACAGCTTCATCGTGGATCAGCAAGGACGGTTCAATGTCAGGAGCGTAAGTATGCTTACGGATTGGAGGGATAAGATTCTCCGCTTCAGGAACTTGTGCAGCCACTCGTTTATTTTGACCATCACATTGAGCTTGATAGTGGGACAAATTTGCCTCTTCAGCCAATTGACAAGCTAGACGGCGCACTTCCCGGTTTATAGCTCGGAGATCCTCTTCACTGAATTTTGTCCCGTCCTCCTTCATGCTTGGGAAGCCTTGAGCCGCTTCAACAGGATCAAAATCTGGAACCCATGCTTTTGCCCGGATTAAGGCGTTTATAGCGCCGGCTCTAGCAGCAGATTTCTTCAATTCTTCAATCCGAGCAGGAAGCATTGAAAACCTCTTGATGGTGTCCTGAATCAAGGTCGGAGTCGGGTTGTTGTGAGAAGTAGTGCTGATGATCCGTTGTGCGCCTGTATACAGTTGTTCTATCAATGTATAGGCGGCTTTCAGTTTCTTCCGCACGTCTGATCCCAAGTGGCCGATACGTGTCCCTGAATCATTCAAAGGGTTGGTAAACCGGCTACAATATGAGGAGATATCGTTCATGCAGAACATAAAAATGCTTACCAAAGACGGCAGCGGTCATAGCATGCACTTGACGCTTTACGCTGGTCAGCTCATCTACAACCGGTTTGAGTGCAGCTTCAGCCTTTTCTGCCCTTTGAAGTAAAGTGGTCTTTTCAGTGACCCAATCTGCCCGTTCCTTGTTGAAATCCTCTTTAAGCTTTTCCATGATGCTTAAAGCGCTGGTTAATTTGTCTTTGGCTTTCGAGGTTTCAGTCTGTTGAGATTTCAGGTTTTCTTGAAGATCAGCAACTTGGCTTTCGTTCTTGCTCAGGTCACCCTGCATACAGGTCATCGATTAAAGATTATGATGCAGAATTGAAGTACCAACCACATAACAAGTTATGCCCTTGGTACTTGGGGGCTAATTTATATTTGCTTTTTATCCAAATTTCATATAAATCCCAAGATCAATACAAGTATTCAACTTGGCACTTGGGGGCTAATGTGTATTTGCTCTATCTTCTGGTGACACTGGAATTCTTACTATACAAAGTCCCGGTTTAGCTTGCTTAAGTTAAACCGGCCCTTAGGGGCTACAGTCTCAAAGTAAAGCTTCATTAAAAAAAGGTTCAAGTTGGAAAGTCCCGGTTTAAGTTACTATCTTTAAACCATCACTTGGGGGCTATTGGAGTTGACAGATTGAAATGCGCAAGGAGAGTTGTATGAAATTTACGTCATATTTATCCTTCATCATTTTTACCAAGCCAGCTTCGCAATCACGGCTGGTATATAGCCGATTCAGATAGCCGGAATAAAGCTCCTAAGGGTCCCGAGTAGCAAAAGTGGCTAAATTTGTGTTCCATTTACCTTTTCCAAAGGCTGCAAATTCATCTTTTGCGGTGTGCTTGGATAAGACGACAGGATTGCCCGGATCAGAATGGCCGAAGCCAGTAATAATGACATCATCATCCTTGGCTTCACCGGTTCGCTTTGGGGTCGCCGGATTGTCGGTGCGCTTGGAAGGGCTCGTTGTCTTGTCATTTTGGACAGGGCTCGTGGGTTGATTAATAGGGCCTGAGGCATCAACATGCACCTCTTCAGCAACAACATCATGGTCTTGTGGTGGTGGGTCATTCATCACATCATCATGGATAGGTTCTTCCGGATCTATCGTTCTGGCCGGTTCATGAGTATCATCTTCTTCCGCCGCTTTGTCCAGACGAGCTTTTTTGTTGGGCCTAGGCTTTGTCCTGAAAAAGAAAAGATAGATGAATCCAGTAAATATGGAAATTACTATATCAAGCAGAATTATCAGTAAAACGGCTCACCCAAGCACAATCTTGAGTGGTGGGAGCTGGGTGGCCGAAGACTCGCCGGAAGAAGAATGAGAAATGCCCTGATAATCGGAGTCAGAGGGATTAAGAGGTTGCCGAATACAACCCGCTTTAGGATAAGCATTGATGAAACAGTTAGAGACCTCGAACGGCGTTTTGAACTGGACTGCTCAAGAACCGCGGAGGTAACTACCTGACCGTGTGCCGGGTTGTGCGGCGAAGCCAGGCTATTGTGTCTTCATAAGAAAGTTTCGGTCCAAGTAAGCAAGGGGATGAGAGAATTTAACTTTCCGGTTTGCCCGACGGATTTTTAGTGAAGGTAAAGGATTTAAATCGGAAGAAAGAGTGATTACCTCTACAGCGTCAGCGTGACTGACCTCAGCTTCATCCTGACAATAATCATTATCAATAAGGCGTGTGAAAAGTAAACCAAGTGAGTCAAGTTCTACCTCAAGGTCCGAATTACCCACATCATCGTCAGCTGGTGGATCGGAGGAGGCAGTGGTTTTCTTTCTATTTGCTGGTTTCTTCACAACTTTGGTATTGGGCCGGATTGTCTTATCCGGTTTCTCCTGAGGAGTCTTTTTGCTCCAAAATGGATCATCACCCTGTTTGCAAGACGTTAAAGTTAACAGAGGGTATTTAAAGCATGGCTAGATTTCATAAAGGTATATGATATGAGGCTTACGGTGGCGATTGTTCTTGGCAAAAAAGGAAGCAGGCGGTTTGAGCGCAGCGATCTCGTGTTCATTCATAATCTTCTTAACAGCTTCAGTGATTTCATCGTCTGACAGCTGGACTTCAATGTGCAGTAGAGGATCTTTTAAGTCTTCTGTGTATTCGCACATCAAACCGGAGCGCAGGCTTAAGGGTAGTACGCTCCAATATATCCAGCAACGGGCAAGGTCAACTCCGGTCAGCCCATTGGCCATGAAGGCCCGGAGCTTGGATAATTGAGGAGCATATTTGCTTCTCTCCTCGCAGATCAGTCTTTGAGGAAGGGATGTATTGCTTAGCTGCTCCGGACGGTAACCCGGCAAGGATTTTCTCCATCGGTAAGTATCTTTGTAGTAGAACCATGTCGCATTCCATTCTTTGGGATGGCTGTGCAGTTTGGCGTGAGGATAAGTAACTTATTTTCTCTTTTGAATCGCCATGCCGCCTAGTTCTGTGTTGGGGCCGTCTGAAAATTCGATCGGCGTTTAGATGGAAACAATCTCGAACAGTTCAACCGAGGGCTCCTCTTGAAAGAACACCTCACAAAGCACTTGGAAGTGATGATATTGGTTACGGAGTTAGGACCAATATCTTGTGGATGCAATTGGAAGTTGGCCAAGACATCCCGATAAAACTTTGAACGGGTGGACTGAAACCCGGGCCGATGGTCAAGAAAACAACAACTTCTCCATCCTTGTTCCGAACACTTTCCGGCCAGGGACCCTCCAAATAATGACATCTTTTTGCCCAAAGTGCCAATTTTGACTAAGTTCTCCACTGCGTCTCGGTCACTCGAGAAGCGACCCAATTGCACTCATATACTTGCTTGGCCATGGTACGATCTGCAGAATATTTACACCAGTTCAAAGATATGTTGGAAAGATATATACCAATGCATGTAGTATTAAACCGAAGAAGTTATTTATAAACCGGAGTTCTCGCAGCGGCACTATTTAGCTAATCACCGGTTCAAGACGGGGCTAATGGTATATACCGAGTTATCGATTTTTCTCTGAGCTAAACCGCCGATTTGAAAATGATGCGAGTCGAATGCGGTGAAAACAGGTTTCACAGTATTGCTTACTAGTTATCGGATATAGAGCATGTTCAGAAAAAGAAGTGAATATTCAAGATTTGAAAAGGAGCACATGCTGAATCCATGAGCAAAGATACAGATCGATCTATGGCCCTGAGAGGTGTAAGGACAAACGGATGGTACAAGTTGTCGATTAATGAGACCAAGATTTACAGGTTTTATCTGAAGACTTCTATATGAACGAGAAGCATCTGACGAACGCTGAAGAACACAAGGACCCTAGAACAGATCTACGGGGGGAATGAAAGAAGGCTTACCGGAGCTAAGGAAGAAAAGGAAGGTCGCCGCAGTATTCTGGTACGCTCAGGTTGATGCAGCGGCCAAGGACGGAGCTGAGGTCGATGGCGGCGGCGGAGCTCTGAAGCAGGGCGGCGTAAGGAAGACGAAGAAGAAGGGAACGAAGGGGAAAAATGACCCCTCGGGCCTATTTATAAGGCAAGGAACATGTGTCAGGCGCGAAAATCAAGGAGCAGTGGGGCTTGGAAGCGGAGCTGCCGCCTCGATTCTCGCAGATCTATTAACAAAATATATTGTGGATAACTTTATGACAGGTGACGTCATGCCGGTTCACGACGGTCAGAGAAGATGACATCACAGCGGTTTACCAGACAATACAAAGATGCAGAAGACGAAGTTTTTTTACTAAGGATTGACATGAACCTGTTCAAATCAATCTGGGTCCTAATGTTGGGAATATTACCACTGGGGGTAAACCGCCGAGCAGGCCAAAGTTAACTTCACCAAGAGTTGAACATGTTAAAGCCCAAGTAGATAGCAGAGGGCTTATAACCCATAGCCGTTCACGGCAGAGCTGTAAACCGGCCAATATGTATCTTGTGTTGTAAGTTAGGAATAGTAGAGACCGAGCCGATCGCCTATGAACCGTCGGGACTCAGAACCGACGGGCATCACCCGTGTATATAAGGGGACGGCCCGGCGGCGGTTTGGGACAGACAACAACAACTCGAGGCCTAGGCGAAGCTTGTTTGCTCCCTAGTCATCGAAACACCATCAATTCCATCACAACTAGACGTAGGCTTTTACCTTCATTGAAGGGGCCGAACTAGTATAACTCTCGTGTCCTTGTGTCCGCTTTAACCCCTTCAAGTTAACCCGTAGAGATTGCTCCACGACTAAGTCCTTTCACGAGGACATCTGCCGAGACAAACCCACGACAATTCAGACTTAATCTTTTAGCAACAATAGCGCCTAGGCTGAAAGTTGTATCACAAAACAAAGCATGGCGCAAAATGACAAGATCAGGAGCATTAAGATTTCCACTGTTCCCGCGACCAATTAAGCATCTACTAGCAAATATCGCAAAGTAACGTAGAACAGGAAAATGTATACTAGTAATTCTTGCGCGGGAAACTTTCCTCGTTTCCCCTACAACAATTCTATCAATAAATCCATCCACATCACTACAGTGTGGTTCCTTGATACTGCCCACAAAGGGTATCTTGCAGACTCGACAAAAATCATGGAGTGACATCTCCTTAACCTCATCATATAAGTGAAACTCCACTGAAGGTGGTGATTTATTAGCATGGAAATAAAAAGTTTGCACGAAAATATTAGTGAGTAGGAGATATTGTTCGCGCTGGTCGTGGAGGAAGTCAGTGAGGCCTGCATTCTCAGCCAAGTAATAAAAGTCATTGTTAATTCCGCTGGCTCTCCGGAACACATCACAAGGCCATTCATGCGCTGCACCTCCATGATCTTGAGGAAGATTGTATTTGGGCTTTTTATTCCTCATTCTGCTTAACCTTCGAGCTTCGGCTCGAAGATCCTCTCAAAAATCTCTTCAACATTTTCTCCCTCTGAAAAATTCTGAATTTTTTTGTGACTCAAAATAAAAGTGAACCAAACTCAACAAGATTGATAGCAACTACTCCCAGAAGAGCCTAGAGGCTATATCATGCATTAAAACTACTTTGGACCATATAAATTTGACATGCAAGCTCAAGAACAGGGTCACCTAAGCAGCAAAAAGTTGCAATAAATAAAGCACTAGAACAAAAACTAATTGGACCATTGGAGGAGTCACATACCGAAGAACAATCTCCCCAAACAATTTTGTGAATGGATCTTTGAGCAAAGAGATCGAAAATGGCAGCAAGATGAGCTAGAACACGGGTTTGAGCTATGTGAGGATTTTTCTGGAGGAAGACGAAGTGAGTGGGTGCTGGAATAAGTGGAGGGGGTCCACGTGGGGCCCATGAGGCAGGGGGCGCGCTCCAGGGGGGTGGGCGCGCCCTGTGCCCTCATGGCCAAATGGTGGCCCCATGGTGTGTTCTCAGTGCCAGTAATTCTTAAATATTCTACAAAAATCATATTTCATTTTCAGGACGTTTGGAGAACTTTTATTTTCGGGGTATTTTTATTGCAAGGATAATTCAGAAAACAGACAGAATATACTATTTTTGCTTTATTTAATCTAAATAATAGAAAGTCAAAGGAGGGTACAGAGAGTTGTGCTTTCTAACTTCATCCATCTCGTGCTCATCAAAAGGAATCCACTCACAAGGTTGACCAAGTCTTGTTAACAAACTCTTTCCGAATCGCATGAAACCGGAGAATTTTCGAATAACACTAGGTTACCTCAACGGGGATATGCATGTCCCCAACAATAAGAATATCATACTTCTTCTTGACAGTCGGAAGAGGGAATTCAAAACCTCCAATAGTAATCATTGAACTTTTTCCAGTAGAAATGATACTGTGGACTTGAGGTTGTTTCCTCGTAAAATGTACCATATGCTCATTACCATTAACTGAGAAGTGACATTTCCTTTGTTGCAATCAATAACAGCCCCTGCAGTATTCAAAAAGGGTCTACCAAGGATAATATACATACTATCATCCTCGGGAATATCAAGAATAACAAAGTCCGTTAAAATAGTAAAGTTTGCGACCACAACAGGCACATCCTCACAAATACCGACAGGTATAGCAGTTGATTTATCGGCCATTTGCAAAGATATTTCAGTAGGTGTCAACTTATTCAAATCAAGTCTACGATATAAAGAGAGAGGCATAACACTAACACCGGCTCCAAGATCACATAAAGCAGTTTTAACATAGTTTCTTTCAATGGAGCATGGTATAGTTGGTACTCCTGGATCTCCTAGTTTCTTAGGTATTCCACCTTTAAAAGTATAATTTGCAAGCATGGTGGAAATTTCAGCTTTCGGTATCTTTCTTTTATTTGTAACAATATCTTTCATATACTTAGCATAAGGATTCATTTTAAGCATATCACCAAACGATACGCAAAAAGATAGGTCTAATCATTTCAAAGAAAGCGCCAAAATCCCCATCATCCTTTTTCTTGGATGGTTTAGGAGGAAAAGGCATGGGTTTCGAACCCATGGTTCTCTTTCTTTACCGTGCTTCTTAGCAACGAAGTCTCTCTTATCATAACGTTGATTCTTTGATTGTGGGTTATCAAGATCAACATCAGGTTCAATCTCTACATCATTGTTATTGCTAGGTTGAGCATCAATATGAACATCATCATTAACATTATCACTAGGTTCATGTTCATTACCATATTGTGTTTCAGCATCAGAATTAGAAATATCATTGGTATTCTCAGGTGTGTCAACAACAGGTTCACTAGAAGCATGCAAAGTCCTATCATTTTTCTTTTTCTTCTTCTTAGAAGGACTAGGTGTATCAACATTAGTTCTCTGAGAATCTTGCTCAACTCTCTTAGGGTGGCCCAAAGGATACAAAGGTTCCTGAGTCATTCTACCCCCTCTAGTCATAACTCTAACAACATTATCAATTTTCTTATTACTTAATTCATTGAGCAAATCATCTTGAGCTTTAAGCACTTGTTCTACCTGAGTGGTAACCATAGAAGCATGTTTACTAATAAGTTTAAGGTCACCTTTAACTCTAGACATATAATCACTCAAGTGTTCAATCATATAAGCATTACGTTTCAATTTTCTACCAACATAAGCATTAAAATTTTCTTGTTTAACGATAAAACTATCAAACTCATCCAAGCATTGGCTAGCAGACTTATAAAGAGGAATATCACCTTCATCAAATCTATAGAGAGAATTTACCTGTACTACCTGTGTCGGGTTATCAAGACCATGTATTTCTTCAATAGGTGTTAAATTATTAACATCTTCAGCTTTAATACCCTTTTCTTTCATAGATTTCTTTGCCTCTTGCATATCTTCAGGACTGAGAAATAGAATACCCATTTTCTTCGGAGTTGGCTTAGGAGTTGGTTCAGGAAGTGTCCAATCATTAGCATTACTCAATATATTATTCAATAGCAATTCAGCTTGCTCATCAATTCTTTCC
Organism: Aegilops longissima; assembly: GCA_021605205.1. NCBI lineage: Eukaryota > Viridiplantae > Streptophyta > Magnoliopsida > Poales > Poaceae > Aegilops > Aegilops longissima. The sequence continues at coordinate 337,725,903 of CM038680.1, forward strand.
CTGAAAACACAACCAGCACAACTATCCAGGTGGTCTCTGGAAGCATCGGTTAGTCCATTATAAAAGATATCAAGTGTAGCAACCAGGACCTCAAATATCGATCTACGTGCTCGTGTGTCATCCTGGATTAGTAATGCCGACACCACACAGTACTTGAAGGATTTATAACAGAGTAGCAATCACACACTTATTACATCGAATGTCTCAAGAGAGAACTTAGCAAAATAAATATGGCTTAAGGCCATCTAAATAACGATAAGAGCGGAAGGCTTGGAAGATAAGCGAGTACATCAACTCCAACGGCATCACTGAGTATAGAACCATGACCTAAACACATTAATCGTCGTCTGAAAAGTCTGCAACATGAAAAGTTGCAGCCCGAAAACGGGTCAGCACATGGAATATGCTGGCAATGTAACACATAGAGAGTAATGAAAGAGTAAGCCTATACTACATGCATATATGGCTGGTGGAAAGCTCTATGGTTACAGTTTTGCGAAAAGCCAATTTTTCCCTACTGCAAAGGAATAAATTTATTTAACTATCATTGTGGTTGTTAAACATTGAGAATGGTTGACAGCATCCTCAATCCCAATTAAAATAATCATCATTAGAAACCCAACAGTATTAATTAAAGTAACATGATGAGATTCACTTGATAATCCAAGTACTAGATACTCAAGATGTCCATAACCGGGGACACGGCTAATCATGATTAGTTTATACACTCTGCAGAGATTTGTGCACTTTTCCCACAAGACTCGATCTCCTCCATTTGATTTCTCGCACTACATGGTGTTTAAGAAACGGATGACCGAGACATAGTCTTTCAGAAGCGCTAGCACCTTACGGATGGGTAGACCGTACCAACCTACAACCCCTACATCAGCTAGTCTACCACTGTAAGAGTTCGCACGACTTAATCAACTATGCTAGAGCCCATAGTAGCATGTGGCTGCACACGGAAGTTTCTAGCATGAATAATCTTATGATCCCTTTGAGCCTGGGTGGTAGTCCATAAAAAACAGGCAAATCATGTCTACCCAGGTGCCTAGATAGGCAAATCATGGAATAGCCAGGTACCTCAATCCACCCAGATGTGTGTGTTAAGTTGCCACCATAGATAAACCATTAATTTAACAATCTCACATCTGTCATGGATATTCACTCAAACCCAATCCACGTCTACGAGCATAGCATGGCATAATAAGCAAACGTAGAAGTAACTCCCAAGGGTTTGATAATAAATCAGGTAATAGGTACTACCTCAACTACTTCCCATCCCACAATTTAATTTGATCCTAATCATGCAATGTTTTAGGATTGATCTAATGCAAAAAAAACTGGGTATGAATAGTATGATCAAAGTGTTACTTGCCTTGCTGATGTTTCGCGAAACCTAGAGACTCGAAGTAACAGGCGGCACACTCCGGGTGTTCTATCGCAGACAATAAGTACTCATCTAATGCACGGGTAAATCTCAAATAAAAGATCTAACCAGAAAGTTCAACTTAAGAACTCCGGTTTGCAAAAAGAATCAAATCAAACGAAGCAACGAAAGTCAAACGGCGAAAGAAAACAGCTTCGCTTTACTAATCTGGATCTAAGTCAAATTTTTTAGAATCAATAACTTGTTTAATTTGGTTATTCAGAAACAGGGTTTCAAGACGAAACTCCAGGCGCTTGAATCGCCTGATTCCGATAAACGAGCGAAAAGTTATACTAAAACGAAAATCGGATCAGAAATCACGATCAGAAAATAATCGCGGAAAATCCGAGAAAAAGAAAAACGACGAACAGGTTAATGAACGAACGTTCGTTAACTAGATCTAAACGACGAACACGTTCGTTAAAACAAACGAACGAGCGAACGCTCGCTATTTAACCGAACCGAAAAATAAATAAACCGATCTAAAAAACGGAAACTAAAAAAAACCGGCGAAAAACCGATGGAAAACCGAACGGTTTTTCGATAAAACCGGCGGCGCGGAAAATGAGGCAACCTCGGGCGCGGGTCGGAGGCTTTGGCGGCGGCGCTCCGGCGAAGTCGGGCGGGCGGCGGCGGCGGCGGGGCGGCGGCGGCGGCGGGCGGCTGGGCTGGTGGGTCAGGCGAGGCTCGGTAGGCGCTATTTAAAGGCTGCCCAGGCGGTCTCCCGCCGGCACGGCTCAAGTCATTCGTTGTTTTTTAAATAATTCCGCGCAGAAAATCAAACGAAAGAAATACTAAACGGACTCCAAAAATCCCAAGATAAATTTTCCCCGACTTCTAAAATCAAGCCGGACAAGATGAACATTTATTTGGGGCCTAGATGCAATTTTTTAAAAACGCATATTTTTCCTAAATTCAAATAAAAAGGCGAAAAACTCCAAAATAAAATCTTATTTGATTTTATTATTAAATCCTCAATATTTCTTTATTTTGGGAAAGTCATTTTATTCCCTCTCTCATATTTTTGTAATAGAAATAATTGATGATAAAATAGTTAAAATCAAATGATCCTATTCTCAAAATTTCAGAAAACTCAAATATGAAAATAACGAAATCCCCAACTCTCTCCGTGGGTCCTTGAGTTGCGTAGAATTTGTAGGATCCAAAATCCGAAGCAAATAAAATATGATATGCATTGATGATCTAATGTATAAAATTCCAAATTGAAAATTTGGGATGTTACATCAAGTATTTCATTTTTATTGAGAGGATGATCAGGCAAAGCATTAAGTAATCGGAGAAGCCTCCCCCAAGCTTGTGGGAGACTCTCTTCTTCAATTTGCACAAAATTATATATTTCCCTTAAGGCAGCTTGTTTCTTATGAGCGGGGAAATATTTAGCAGAGAAGTAATAAATCATATCATGGGGACTACACACACAACCAGGAGCAAGAGAATAAACCATGTTTTAGCATCACCCTTTAATGAGAATGGAAATAACTTAAGGATATAGAGTAACGATTTTTTTCCTCGTGAGTGAATAGGGTGGCTATATCATTCAATTTAGTAAGATGTGCCACAACAGTTTCAGATTCATAGCCATAGAAAGGATCAGATTCAACCAAAGTAATTAACTCGGGATCGAGAGAGAAATCATAATACTTATCAAAAATACAGATAGGTGAAGTAGCAAAAGCAGGGTCATATTTCATTCTAGCATGCAAAGACTTTTCTTTCAGCTTAGCTAATAGTTTCTTAAGATCATATCTATCTTTGCAAGCAAAAAGGTCTATAGCAGTTTCTTCATCCATAACATAACCCTCAGGCACATCAGGCAATTCATATCTAGGGGGAGAATCTTCATCATCACTTTCATCAATATTATTTGTTTCAATAATTTCATTCTCTCTAACCCTAGCAAGATGTTCATCAAGAAACTCACCTAATGGCACAGTATAATCAAGCATAGAAGTAGTTTCATCATAAGAATCATGCATAGCATAAGTGGCATCATCAATAACATTCGACATATCAGAACCAATAACAGGTGTCGCAAATTTACTCATAATAGAAGGTGAATCAAGTGCAGAGCTAGATGGCAGTTCCTTACCTCCCCTCGTAGTTGAGGGAAAAACCTTGGTTCTTTCATCTTTCAAGTTCCTCATAGTGATCAACAGATATATATCCCAAGTGACTCAAAGAAGAGAGCTATGCTCCCCGGCAATAGCACCAGAAAATAGTCTTGATAACCCACAAGTATAGGGGATCGCAACAGTTTTCGAGGGTAGAGTATTCAACCCAAATTTATGGATTCGACACAAGGGGAGCCAAAGAATATTCTCAAGTATTAGCAGTTGAGTTGTCAATTCAACCACACCTGAAAGTATTTAGTAGCAAAGTAGTATGGAAGTAACGGTAACGGTGGCAAAAGTAACAATAGCAGTTTTTATAGCAATCATAACAGTGGCAAAGGAAAAGTAACTAAGCAAAGATAAATATGTGAAAAGCTCGTAGGCAATGGATGAGTGATGGATAATTATGTCGGATATGATTCCTCATCCAACAGTTATAACATAGGGTGACACTGAACTAGCTGCAGTTCATCAATGTAATGTAGGCATGTATTCTGAATATAGTCATACATGCTTATGAAAAAGAACTTGCATGCCATCTTTTGTCCTACCCTCCCGTGGCAGCGGGGTCCTATTGGAAACTAAGGGATATTAAGGCCTCCTTTTAATAGAGTACCGTACCAAAGCATTATTACTTAGTGAATACATGAACTCCTCAAACTACGTTCATCACCGGGAGTTGTCCCGATTATTGTCACTTCGGGGTTGCCGGATCATAACACATAGTAGGTGACTATTGACTTGCAAGATAGGATCACGAACTCACATATATTCATGAAAACATAATAGGTTCAGATCTGAAATCATGGCACTCGGGCCCTAGTGACAAGCATTAAGCATAGCAAAGTCATAGCAACATCAATCTTAGAACATAATGGATACTAGGGAACAAACCCTAACAAAACTAACTCGATTACATGGTAAATGTCATCCAACTAATCATCGTCCAGCAAGCCTACGATGGGATTACTCACGCACGGCGGTGAGCATCATGAAATTGGTGATGGAGGATGGTTGATGATGATGACGGCGATAGATTCCCCTCTTCGGAGCACTGAACAGACTCCGGATCAGCCCTCCCGAGGAAGATTAGGGCTTGGTGGCGGCTCCGTATCGTAAAACGCGATGAATCCTTCTCTCTGATTTTTTCTCCTCGAACGTGAATCTATGGAGTTGGAGTTGAGGTCGGTGGAGTCCCAGGGGGCCCACAAGGCAGGGGCACGCCCTGCACCCCTGTGGATAGGGTGTGGGCCCCTGATGCTGATTCTTTTGCCAATATTTTTTAAAATGTGTCTCGATGGATTTTCAGGTCATTCCGAGAACTTTTATTTCTGCACAAAAATAACACCATGGCAGTTCTGCTGAAAACAGCGTCAGTCCGGGTTAGTTACATTCAGATCGTGCGAGTTAGAGTCCAAGACAAGGGCAAAAGTGTTTGGAAAAGTAAATACGTTGGATACGTATCAGAAGTCTCCAACAAGTTCTATAGCTGCAAAATGGAGGAGAATAGTTATGTCAGTGAACACATACTCGTAATGTCCGGGTACCACAACCACTTGACTCAAATTGGGAGTTAATCTTCCGATGATAGTGTCATTGATAGAGTTCTTCAATCACTGCCACCAAGCTATAAAAGCTTCGTGATGATCTATAATATGCAAGCGATGGAAAAGACAATTCCCGAGCTCTTCGCAATGCTAAAGGCTGGAGAGGTAGAAATCAAGAAGGAGCATCAAGTGTTGATGGTTAACAAGACCACTAGTTTCAAGAAAAAGGGCAAAGGGAAAAAGGGAACTTCAATAAGAACGGCAAGCAAGTTGTTGCTCAAGGGAACAAGCCCAAGTCTGGACCTAAGCCTAAAACTAAGTGCTTCTACTGCAAAGGGATTGGTCACTGGAAGCGGAACTTCCCCAAGTATTTGGCAGATAAGAAGGATGGCAAAGTGAAAGGTATATTTGGTATACATGTTATTGATGTGTACCTTACTAATGCTCATAGTAGCACCTGGGTATTTGATACTGGTTCTGTTGCTCAGATTTGCAACTCGAAACAGGGGCTACGGATTAAACAAAGATTGGCTAAGGACGAGGTGACGGTGCGTGTGGGACATGGTTCCAAGGTTGATGTGATCGTCATCGACACACTACCTCTACATCTATTGTCGGGATTAGTTTTAGACCCGAATTATTGTTATTTGGTGCCAGCATTAAGCATGAACATTATATCTGGATCTTGTTTGATGCGAGAAAGTTATTCATTTAAATCAGAGAATAATGGTTGTTCTATTTATATGAGTAATATCTTTTATGGTCATGCACCCTTGATGAGTGGTCTATTTTTGTTGAATCTCGATTGTAGTGATACACATATTCATAATATTGAAGCCAAAAGATGCAAAGTTAATAATGACAGTGCAACTTATTTGTGGCACTTCCGTTTAGGTCCTATTGGTATAAAGAACATAAAGAAAGTCCATGCTGATGGGCTTTTGGAATCACTTGATGCTTGCGAACCATGCCTCATGGGCAAGATGACTAAGACTCCATTCTCCGGAACAATGGAGCGAGCAACAGACTTATTGGAAATAATACATACTGATGTGTGCGGTCCGATGAGTGTTGAGGCTCGCAGTGGGTATCGTTATTTTCTAACCATCATAGATGATATGAGCAGATATGGGGATATCTACTTAATGAAACATAAGTCTTAAACATTTGAAAAGTTCAAAGAATTTCAGAGTGAAGTGGAAAATCATCTTAACAAGAAAATGAAGTTTCTACGATTGATCATGGAGGTGAATATTTGAGTTATGAGTTTGGTCTTCATCTGAAACAATGCAGAATAGTTTCGCAACTCACGCCACCTGGAACACCACAGCGTAATGGTGTGTCCGAACGTCATAACCGTACTTTATTAGATATGGTGCGATCTATGATGTCTCTTACCGATTTACCGCCATCGTTTTTGAGTTATGCTTTAGAGACGGCTGCATTCACGTTAAATAGGGCACCATCTAAATCCATTGAGACGACACCATATGAACTGTGGTTTAGCAAGAAACGTAAGCTGTCATTTCTTAAAGTTTGGGGCTGCGATGCTTATGTGAAAAAGCTTCAACCTGATAAGCTCGAACCCTAATCGAAGAAATGTGTCTTCATAGGATACCCAAAGGAGAATTTTGGGTACAGCTTGTATCATATATCTAAAGGCAAGATATTCGTATCTAAGAATGGATCCTTTCTAGAGAAGGAGTTTCTCTCGAAAGAAGTGAGTGGGAGGAAAGTAGAACTTGATGAGGTAATTGTACATTCTCCCGAATTGGAAAGTATTTCATCACAGAAATTAGTTCCAGTGATTCCTACTCGAATTAGTGAGGAAGCTAATGATGATGATCATGAAACTTCAGACCAAGTTACTACCTAACCTCGTAGCTCAACCAGAGTATGGTCCGCACCAGAGTGGTACGATAATCCTGTTCTGGAGGTCATGTTACTTGACCATGACGAACCTATGAACTATGAGGAAGCAATGATGAGCCCAGATTCCGCGAAATGGCTTGAGGCCATGAAATCTGAGATGGGAACCAAGTATGAAAACAAAGTGTGGATTTGGTTGACTTGCCCGATGATTGGCAAGCCATAGAAAATAAATGGATCTTCAAGAAGAAGACTGACGCTGACGGTAATGTTACTATCTACAAAGCTTGATGTGTTGCAAAAGGTTTTCGACAAGTTCAAGGAGTTGACTACGACGAGACCTTCTCACCCGTAGCAATGCTTAAGACTGTCCGAATCATGTTAGCAATTGCCGCATTTTATGATTATGAAATTTGGCAAATGGATGTCAAAACTGCATTCCTTAATGGATATCATAAAGAAGAGTTGTATATGATGCAACCAACAGGTTTTGTCGATCCTAAAGGTGCTAACAAAGTGTGCAAGCTCCAGCGATCCATTTATGGACTGGTGCAAGCATCTCGGAGTTGGAATATATGCTTTGATAGTGTGATCAAAGCATATGGTTTTATACAGACTTTTGGAGAAGCTTGTATTTATAAGAAAGTGAGTGGGAGCTCTGTAGCATTTCTAATATTATACGTGGATGAAATATTGTCGATTGGAAATAATACAGAATTTCTGGATAGCATAAAAGGATACTTGAATAAGAATTTTTTAATGAAAGACCTCGGTGAAGTTGCTTATATATTGGGAATCAAGATCTATAGAGATAGATCAAGACGCTTAATTGGACTTCCACAAAGCACATACCTTGATAAAGTTTTGAAGAAGTTCAAAATAGATCAGTCAAAGAAAGGGTTCTTGCCTGTGTTACAAGGCGTGAAGTTGAGTCAGACTCAATGCCCGACCATTGCAGAAGATAGAGAGAAAATGAAGATCATTCCCTATGCCTCAGCCATAGGTTCTATCATGTATTCAATGCTGTGTACCAGACCTGATGTGTGCCTTGCTATAAGTTTAGCAGGGAGGTACCAAAGTAATCTAGGAGTGGATCACTGGACAGCGGTCAAGAACATCCTGAAATACTTGAAAAGGACTAAGGATATGTTTCTTGTCTATGGAGGTGACAAAGAGCTTGTCGTAAATGGTTATGTCGATGCAAGCTTTGACACTAATACCGGATGACACTAAGTCACAAACCGGATACATATTTATATTGATCGGTGGAGCTGTCAGTTGGTGCAGTTCTAAGAAGATCGTCGTGGCGGGATCTACGTGTGAAGCGGAGTACGTAGCTGCTTCGGAAGTAGCAAATGAAGGAGTCTGGAAGAAGGAGTTCATATCCGATCTAGGTGTAATACCTAGTGCATCGGGTCCAATGAAAATCTTTTGTGACAATATTGGAGCAATAGCCTTGGTGAAGGAATCCAGATTTCACAAGAGAACCAAACACATCAAGAGATGCTTCAATTCCATCCGCGATCAAGTAAAGGAGGGAGACAAAGAGATATACAAAATACATACGGATCTGAATGTTGCAGACCTGTTGACTAAGCCTCTTCCACGAGCAAAACATGATCAACACCAAGACTCCATGGGTGTTAGAATCATTACTATGTAATCCAGATTATTGACTCGTGTGCAAGTGGGAGACTGAAGGAAATATGCCCTAGAGGCAATAATGATAAATGTTTATTATTCATGCTAGAATTGTATTAACCGGAAACTCAGTACATGTGTGAATACATAGACAAACAGAGTGTCCCTAGTATGCCTCTACTTGACTAGCTCGTTAATCAAAGATGGTTAAGTTTCCTGACCATGGACATGTGTTGTCATTTGATGAATGGGATCACATCATTAGAGAATGATGTGATGGACAAGACCCATCCGTTAGCTTTTAGCATTATGATCGTTTATTTTTATTGCTATTGCTTTCTTCATGACTTATACATATTCCTTTGACTATGAGATAATGCAACTCCTGAATACCGGAGGAACACTTTGTGTGCAATAAAACGTCACAACGTAACTGGGTGATTATAAAGATGCTCTTCAGGTGTCTCCGAAGGTGTTTGTTGAGTTGGCATAGATCGATATTAGGATTTGTCACTCCGTGTATCGTAGAGGTATCTCTGGGCCCTCTTGCTACCTATTGAGCATGTGTTGGTTTTCCCTTGAAGAGGAAAGGGTGATGCAGCAAAGTAGCGTAAGTTTTTCCCTCAGTTTTTTAGAATCAAGGTATCAATCCAGTAGGAGACTACACGCAAATCGCCTAGTACCTGCACAAACAATCAAGAACCTTGCAACCAACGTGATAAAGGGGTTGTCAATCCCTTCACGGCCACTTGCAAAAGTGAGATCTGATAAAGATAATAAGATAAATATTTTTGTTATTTTTGTTGTATAGATTGGAAAGCAAAGATTGCAAAATAGTAAACTAGAATTATAGATAAGAAACTTATATGATGTAAAGTAGACTCGGGGGCCATAGGTTTCACTAGTGGCTTCTCTCAAGATAGCATATATTACGTGTTGGGTTCTACGGTAGGGTGCGTCGACTGCAAATTAAAATTTCCTACGCGCAGAACAACCAAGAACATGCTACGGGAGATGGATCACGGTTCGTTACCACTAGACGCGTAGTGCCGTACAGCGGAAGAAGAGTTGGGGCAGCGCGTCCGCGTGGATCGTCTCCTCCTCGTACGATCTCCCTCGAACAGCCACACGTATAGGTTCACCGGAGCGGCGCAAGTGCACCGCCTCTAACAGTATCCGCGCGTGCAGGAGGAACATCGTGCGGCGGACTGCTAGGTCCGATCACACAATCGGCGGCGAGTGGAGGTGTCTATTCGCAACACATGCAAACCCTAGTGACTGCGCCGAAGCGATCAACCACATGAGTGTGCTGCACCCCACTTTATATAGGCGTCCATCGCGGGCTCAACACTTGGGCCTCACACGGACCCTAAAGCCCACAAGTCTACTCGGCCACAATCCGAATACAGCTCGAATCACATCCGACCAATGTCCTCGGATCCGACCTCGTTGGTTCCTTCCCTTAAGCGCATGACCCCTTAGGTTCAAGCCGGCTTGGTCGCAGTTCGGATCACCTCTGAACTGCACGGTTGGTAGGGGCCTCTAGCAAGGCATGCCGAACACCAAGCAGACTATGAAGCTGGTTAGGCGAACATGTACATCACACTTCCCTTCCTTTTGCCACACGATATATGTTGTCGGGCTCAAGGCGAGTCTGTCATCCTTGTGCTAGCCCGACCTCTTCCTCATTCCAGTGATGCCGACCACAAACCGGATTATCTCATAATCCATGTCACATGGCCATGCTTATCTTGGTCGGATCACACGAGGGGCCCAGAGTATATCTCTCCTGATCGGAGGGGCAAATCCCATCTTGCTCGACCATGTCCCGCAACATGGGTCTGGACAAGCCTGAAACCTACCTTTGTAACTACCCAGTCACGGAGTAGCATTTAGTCGGCCCAAAGCAAGTCTGTCACTGTGACGCCCCCGATTCAATCATACACTAATCATGCACGCAAACGTGTACGATCAAGATCAGGGACTCACGGGAAGATATCACAACACAACTCTAAAACATAAGTAAGTCATACAAGCATCATAATACAAGCCAGGGGCCTCGAGGGCTCGAATACAAGTGCTCGATCATAGATGAGTCAGCGGAAGCAACAATATCTGAGTACAGACATAAGTTAAACAAGTTGCCATAAGATGGCTAGCACAAACTGGGATACAGATCGAACAGCGCAGGCCTCCTGCCTGGGATCCTCCTAACTACTCACGGTCGCCGTCGGTGGGCTGCATGTTGGGTAACGAGTAATTTCAAAAAATTCCTACGCACACGCAAGACCATGGTGATGGCATAGCAACGAGAGGGAGAGTGTCCGCCCACGCACCCTCGTGAGACCGAAAGCGAAGCGCTATAACAACGCTGTTGATGTAGTCGTCGCCTTCACGATCCGACCGATCCAAGCACCGAACGACGGCACCTCCGAGTTCTCGCACACGCTCAGCTCGATGACGATCCCGGACTCCGATCCAGCAAAGTGTCGGGATGAGTTCCGTCGACGACGGCGTGGTGACGATGATGATGCTCCACCGACGCAGGGCTTCACCTAAGCTCCGCGACGATATGACTTCTCCGCGCAGGCTTCGCCTAAGCTCCGCGACGATATGACCAAGTGGAATATGGTGGAAGGGGCACCGCACACGGCTAAGGAACGATCCGTAGATCAACTTGTGTGTCCTAGGGTGCCCCTGCCCCGTGATATAAAGGAGCCAAGGGGAGGGGCCGGCCGGCCAAGAGGAGGCGCTGCGAGGAGTCCTACTCCCTCCGGGAGTAGGATTCCCTCCAATCCTAGTTGGAATAGGATTCACCGGAGGGGAAAGAGAGAGGGGGCGGCCCACCTTTCCTAGTCCTAGTAGGACTAGGGAAGGGGGCGGCGCGCCACCTAGGGCTGGCCCTTTCTCCTTTCCACCAAGGCCCACTATGGCCCATATAGTTCCCGGGGTTCCGTAACCTCCGGTACTCCGAAATTTCGATTTCACTCGGAACATTTCCGATGTCCAAATGTAGGCTTCCAATATATCAATCTTTATGTCTCGACCATTTCGAGACTCCTCGTCATGTCCGTGATCACATCCGGACTCAACTACCTTCGTACATCAATACTTATAAACTCATAATGAACTGTCATCAAACGTTAAGCGTGCGGACCCTACGGGTTCGAGAACTATGTAGACATGACCTAGAACCATTCTCGGTCAATAACCAATAGCGGAACCTAGATGCCCATATTGGTTCCTACATATTCTACGAAGATCTTTATCGGTCAAACCGCATAACGATATCGTTGTTCCTTTGTCATCGGTATGTTACTTACCCGAGATTCGATCGTCGGTATCCAATACCTAGTTCAATCTCGCTTACGTAAGTCTCTTTACTCGTTCCGTAATACATCATCTCACAACTAACTCATTAGTTGCAATGCTTGCAAGGCTTATGTGATGTGTATTACCGAGAAGGCCCAGAGATACCTCTCCGACAATCGGAGTGACAAAACCTAATCTCGATTCATGCCAACTCAACATATACTTTTGGAGACACCAGAGAGTACCTTTCTAATCACCCATTTACGCTGTGACGTTTGGTAGCACACAAAGTGTTCCTCCGTAAACGGAGTTGCATAATCTTATAGTTGCAGGAACTTTGTATAAGTCATGAAGAAAGCATAAGCAACATACTAAACGATCAAGTGCTAAGCTAACGAAATGGGTCATGTCAATCACATCATTCTCCTAATGATGTGATCCCATCAATCAAATGACAACACATGTCTATGGTTAGGAAACATAACCATCTTCGATTAATGAGCTAGTCTAGTAGAGGCATACTAGTGACTATCTGTTTGTCTATGTATTCACACATGTATTATGTTTCCGGTTAATACAATTCTAGCATGAATAATAAACATTTATCATGATATAAGGAAATAAATAATAACTTTATTATTGCCTCTAGGGCATATTTCCTTCAGCCTCCCACTTGCACTAGAGTCAATAATCTAGATTACACAAGAATGATTCTAACACCCATGGAGTCTTGGTGCTGATCATGTTTTGCTCGTGGAAGAGGCTTAGTCAACGGTCTGCAACATTCAGATCCGTATGTATTTTGCAAATCTCTATGTCTCCCACTTGGACTTGGTCCCAATGGAATTGAAGCGCCTCTTGATATGCTTGGTCCTCTTGTGAAATCTGGATTCCTTTGCCAAGGCAATTGCACCAAGATTGTCACAGAAGATCTTCATTGGTCCCGATGCACTAGGTATAACACCTAGATCGGAAATGAACTCTTTCATCCAGACTCTTCATTTGCTGCTTCGAAGCAGCTATGTACTCCGCTTCACATGTAGATCCCGCCACGACGCTTTGTTTAGAACTGCACCAACCGACAGCCCACCGCTTAATAAAAATACGATCCGGTTTGCGATTTAGAATCGTCCGGATCGGTGTCAAAGCTTGCATCGACGTAACCATTTACGACTAGCTCTTTGTCACCTCCATATACGAGAAACATATCCTTAGTCCTTTTCGGTATTTCAGATGTTCTTGACCGCTGTCCAGATGATCCACTCTGGATTACTTTGGTACCTTCCCGCCAAGCTTACAGCTAAGCATACGTCGTCTGGTACACAGCATTGCATACATGATAGAGCCTATGGCTGAAGCATAGGAACATTTTCATTTTCTCTCTATCTTCTGCTGTGGTCGGGCATTGAGTCCGACTCAATCTTACACCTTGTAATATAGGTAAAAACCTTTCTTTGCTCGATCCATTTTGAACTTCTTCAAAACTTTATCAAGGTATGTGCTTTGTGAAAGTCCAATTGCGCCTTGATCTATCTCTATAGATCTTGATGCCCAATATGTAAGCAGCTTCACCGAGGTCTTTCATTGAAAAACTTTTATTCAAGTATCCTTTATGCTATCCAGAAATTCTATATCATTTCCAATCAACAATATGTCGTCCACATATAATATTAGAAATGCTACAGAGCTCCCACTCACTTTCTTGTAAATACAAGCTTCTCCAAAAGTCTCAGAAAACCATATGCTTTGATCACACTATCAAAGCGCTTATTCCAACTCCGAGAGGCTTGCACTGCACCATAAATTGATCGTTGAGCTTGCACACTTTGTTAGCACCCTTTGGATCAACAAAACCTTCTGTTGCATCATATACAACTCTTCTTCTAGAAATCCATTCAAGAATGCAGTTTTACATCCATTTGCCAAATTTCATAATCATAAAATGCGGCAATTGCTAACATGATTCGACAGACTTAAGCATCGCCACGGGTGAGAAAGTCTCATCGTAGTCAACCCTTGAACTTGTCGAAAACCTTTTGCAACAAGTCGAGCTTTGTAGACAGCTTACATTACCATCGGCGTCAGCCTTCTTCTTAAAGATCCATTTATTCTCAATAGCTTGCCGATCATTGGGCAAGTCTACCAAAGTCCATACTTTGTTCTCATACATGGATCCCATCTCAGATTTCATGGCTTCAAGCCATTTTGTGGAATCTGGGCTCACCATCGCTTCTTCATAGTTCGTAGGTTCACCATGATCTAGTAGCATGACTTCCGAATAGGATTACCATACCACTCTGCAGTGCGGATTTTATTCTGGTTGATCTACGGTTCAAGACAACTTGATCTGAAGTTTCATGATCATTATCATTATCTTCCTCGCTAATCGGTGTAGGTGTTACGTAAACTGATTTCGTGATGAACTACTTTCCAATAAGGGAGCTGGTACTATTACCTCATCAAGTTCCACTTTCCTCCCACTCACTTCTTTCGAGAGAAACTCCTTCTCTAGAAAGGATCCATTCTTAGCAACGAATGTCTTGCCTTCGGATCTGTGATAGAAGGTATACCCAATTGTCTCCTTTGGGTATCCTATGAAGACACATTTTCCGATTTGGGTTCAAGCTTATCAGGTTGAAGTTTTTCACATAAGCATCGCAACCCCAAACTTTCGAAACGACAACTTTGGTTTCTTGCTAAACCATAGTTCATAAGGCGTCGCCTCAACGGATTTTGACGGTGTCCTATTTAACGTGAATGCGCCGCCTCTAAAGCATAACCCCAAAACGATAGCGGTAAATCGGAAATAGACATCATAGATCGCACCATATCTAGTAAAGTACGACACGACGCTCGACACACCATTACGCTGAGGTGTTCCGGTGGCGTGAGTTGCTAAACTATTCCGCATTGCTTCAAATGTAGACCAAACTCAGAACTCAAATATTCTCCTCCACGATCATATCGTAGAAATTTTATTTTCTTGTTACGATGATTTTCAACTTCACTCTGAAATTCTTTGAACTTTTCAAATGTTTCAGATTTATGCTTCATCAAGTAGATATACCCGTATCTGCTTAAATCATCTGTGAAGGTGAGAAAATAACGATATCCGCCACGAGCTTCAACATTCATCGGACCACATACATATGTATGTATGATTTCCAATAAGTCTGTTGCTCTCTCCATACAACCGAGAACGGTGTTTTAGTCATCTTGCCCATGAGGCACGGTTCGCAAGTACCAAGTGATTCATAATCAAGTGATTCCAAAAGTCCATCTGTATGGAGTTGTTTCATGCGTTTTACACCGATATGACCTAAACGGCAAGGCCACAAATAAGTTGCACTATCATTATCAACTCTGCATCTTTTGGCTTCGACATTATGAATATGTGTATCACTACCGTCGAGATTCAACAAGAATAGACCATTCTTCAAGGGTGCATGACCATAAAAGATATTACTCATATAAATAGAACAACCATTATTCTCTCGATTTAAATGAATAACCGCCTCGCATCAAACAAGATCCAGATATAATGTTCATGCTCAACGCCGGCACCAAATAACAATTATTTAGGTCTAAAACTAATCCGAAGGTAGATGTAGAGGTAGCGTGCGATCGCGATCACATTGACTTTGGAACCGCTTCCCACGCCGCATCGTCACCTCGCCCTTTGCCGTGCTTGCCTATTCCGTAGTCCCTGCTTCGAGTTGCAAATATTAGCAATGTAACCAGATCAAATACCAGTGCTACTACGAGCTCTAGTAAGGTACACATCAATAATATGTATATCACATATACCTTTGTTCACCTTGCCATCCTTCTTATCCGCCAAATACTTGGGGCAGTTCCGCTTCAAAGTCCATCGCTTGCAGAAAACACTCGATTTGTGCTTAGGTCCAGACTTGGGTTTCTTCTCTTGAGCAGCAACTTTCTTGCTGTTCTTGAAGTTTCCTTCTTCTTCCCTTTGCCCTTTTCTTGAAACTAGTGGTCTTGTTGACCATCAACACTTGATGCTCTTTCTTGATTTCTACCTCCGCTGCTTTTAGCATTGCGAAGAGCTCAGAATTGTCTTAGTCATCCCTTGCATATTATAGTTCATCACGAAGCTCTTGTAGCTTGGTGGCGTGATTGGAGAATTTCATCAATGACACTATCATCCGGAAGATTAACTCCCAGCTGAATTAAGTGATTATTATACCCGGACATTTTGAGTATGTGCTCACCGATGTAACTATTCTCCTCCATCTTGCAGCTATAGAACTTATTGGAGACTTCATATCTCTCAATCCGGGCATTTTCTTGAAATATTAACTTCAACTCCTGGAACATCTCATATGCTCCATGACGCTCAAAACGCCGTTGAAGACCCGGTTCTAAGCCGTAAAGCATGGCACATCGAACTATAGAGTAGTCATCACTTTGCTCGCCAGACGCTCACAACTTCGGCGTTGTTCTGCAAAGAGTTCGGCACCCAGCGGTGCTTCCAGGGCGTAATTCTTCCGTGCAGCAATGAGGATAATCCTCAAATTACGGACCCAGTCCGTAATTGCTACCATCATCTTTCAACTTTGCTTTCTCAAGGAACGCATTAAAATTCAACGGAACAACAAAGACGAGCCATCTATCTACAAAGAAACATAGACAAGCAAAATACTATCGGTACTAAGTTCATGATAAATTTAAGTTTAATTAATCATATTAAAAACCTCTCACTTAGACAGACATCTCTCTAGTCATCTAAGTGATTACGTGATCAAAATCAACTAAACCATGTCCGATCATCACGTGAGATGGAGTAGTTTCAATGGTGAACATCACTATGTTGATCATATCTACTATATGATTCACGCCGACCTTTCGGTCTCCGTGTTCCGAGGCCATATCTGCATATGCTAGGCTCGTCAAGTTTAACTCGAGTATTCTGCGTGTGCAAAACTGGCTTGCACCTGTTGTAGATGGACGAGAACTTATCACACCCGATCATCACGTGGTGTCCGGGTACTACTGAACTTTTAGCAACGGTGCATACTCGTGGAGAACACTTCTTGATAATTTTAGTGAGAGATCATCTTATAATGCTACCGTCAATCAAAGCAAGATAAGATGCATAAAGGATAAACATCACATGCAATCAATATAAGTGATATGATATGGTCATCATCATCTTGTGCTTGTGATTCCATCTCCAAGCACCGCCATGATCACCATCGCCACCGGCGCGACACCTTGATCTCCATCGTAGCATCGTTGTCGCCTCGCCAACTATTGCTTCTACGACTATCGCTCTGCTTAGTGATAAAGTAAAGCAATTACATGGCGCTTGCATTTCATACAATAAAGCGACAACCATATGGCTCTGCCGATTGCCGATAACTCGGTTACAAAACATGATCATCTCATACAATAAAATATAGCATCACGCCTTGACCACATCACATCACAACATGCCCTGCAAAAACAAGTTAGACGCCCTCTACTTTGTTGTTGCAAGTTTTACGTGGCTGCTACGGGCTGAGCAAGAACCGTTCTTACCTACGCATCAAAACCACAACGATAGTTTGTCAAGTTGGTGCTGTTTTAACCTTCGCAAGGACCGGGCGAGCCACACTCGGTTCAACTAAAGTGAGAGAGACAGACACCCGCGGTCACCTTTAAGCAACTAGTGCTCGGAGCGGTGAAACCAGTCTCGCGTAAGCGTCGCGTAATGTCGGTCCGGCCGCTTCATCTCACAATACCGCTGAACCAAAGTATGACATGCTGGTAAGCAAGATGACTTATATCGCCCACAACTCACTTGTGTTCTACTCATGCATATGACATCAACGATAAAACCAGGCTCGATGCCATCATTGGGTAACGAGTAATTTCAAAAAATTCCTACGCACACGCAAGACCATGGTGATGGCATAGCAACGAGGGGAGAGTGTCCGCCCACGCACTCGTGAGACCGAAAGCGAAGCGTTATAACAACGCTGTTGATGTAGTCATACGCCTTCACGATCCGACCGATCCAAGCACCGAACGACGGCACCTCCGACTTCGCACACGCTCAGCTCGATGACGATCCCGGACTCCGATCCAGCAAAGTGTCGGGATGAGTTCCGTCGACCTGACGACGTGGTGGACGATGATGATGCTCCACCGACGCAGGGCTTCGCCTAAGCTCCGCGACGATATGACTTCTCCGCGCGCAGGCTTCGCTAAGCTCCGTGACGATATGACCGGTGGAATATGGTGGAAGGGGCACCGCACACGACTAAGGAACGATCCGTAGATCAACTTGTGTGTCCTAGGGTGCCCCTGCCCCGTATATAAAGGAGCCAAGGGGAGGGGGCCGGCCAAGAGGAGGCGCTGCCAGGAGTCCTACTCCTCCGGAGTAGGATTCCCCAATCCTAGTTGGAATAGGATTCACCGGAGGGGAAAGAGAGAGAGGGCCGCCCACCTTTCCTAGTCCTAGTAGAACTAGGGGAAGGGGAGGCACGCGCCACCTAGGGCTGGCCCTTTCTCCTTTCCACCAAGGCCCACTATGGCCCATATAGTTCCTGGGGGGTTCCGGTAACCTCCGATACTCCGAGAAATTCGATTTCACTCGGAACATTTCCGATGTCCAAATGTAGGCTTCCAATATATCAATCTTTATGTCTCGACCATTTCGACTCCTCGTCATGTCCGTGATCACATCCGGACTCGAACTACCTTCGTACATCAATACTTATAAACTCATAATGAACTGTCATCGAACGTTAAGCGTGCGGACCCTACGGGTTCGAGAACTATGTAGACATGACCTAGAACCATTCTCGGTCAATAACCAATAGCGGAACCTGGATGCCCATATTGGTTCCTACATATTCTACTAAGATCTTTATCGGTCAAACCGCATAACGATATACGTTGTTCCTTTTGTCATCGGTATGTTACTTACCCGAGATTCGATCGTCGGTATCCAATACCTAGTTCAATCTCGTTACCGGTAAGTCTCTTTACTCGTTCCGTAATACATCATATCACAACTAACTCATTAGTTGCAATGCTTGCAAGGCTTATGTGATGTGTATTACCGAGAAGGCCCAGAGATACCTCTCCGACAATCGGAGTGACAAAACCTAATCTCGATTCATGCCAACTCAACATATACTTTTGGAGACACCAGAGAGTACCTTTATAATCACCCATTTACGCTAGACGCTTGGTAGCACACAAAGTGTTCCTCCGTAAACGGAGTTGCATAATCTTATAGTTGCGTGAACTTTGTATAAGTCATGAAGAAAGCATAAGCAACATACTAAACGATCAAGTGCTAAGCTAACGAAATGGGTCATGTCAATCACATCATTCTCCTAATGATGTGATCCCATCAATCAAATGACAACACATGTCTATGGTTAGGAAACATAACCATCTTCGATTAATGAGCTAGTCTAGTAGAGGCATACTAGTGACTATCTGTTTGTCTATGTATTCACACATGTATTATGTTTCCGGTTAATACAATTCTAGCATGAATAATAAACATTTATCATGATATAAGGAAATAAATAATAACTTTATTATTGCCTCTAGGGCATATTTCCTTCATGCACGTAGTAGTAGGCACCTCCAGTGTAGTAGTCGTCATCGACGGTGGCATCTGACTCCTGGGCTCCATCGTCTGGTCGCAGCAACCGGGTAAAGAAAGGGGGAAAGGGGGGAACAAGGCAACCGTGAGTACTCATCCAAAGTACTCGCAAGCAAGGAGCTACACTACATATGCATGGGTATGTGTGTAAAGGGCCATATCAGTGGACTGAACTGCAGAATGCCAGAATAAGAGGGGGATAGCTAATCCTGTCGAAGACTACGCTTCTGGCAGCCTCCGTCTTGCAACATGTAGAAGAGAGTAGGCTGAAGTCCTCCAAGTAGCATCGCATAGCATAATCCTACCCGGCGATCCCCTCCTCAATGCCCTGTTAGAGAGCGACAACCGGGTTGTATCTGGCACTTGGAAGGGTGTGTTTTATTAAGGATCCAGTTCTAGTTGTCATAAGGTCAAGGTACAACTCCAAGTCGTCCTGTTACCAAAGATCAAGGCTATTCGAATAGATTAACTTCCCTGCAGGGGTGCACCACATTACCCGACACGCCGATCCCATTTGGCCGGATACACTTTTCGGTCATGCCCGCAGCGAAGATCAACACGCCGCAGCCCCACCTAGGCATAACAGAGAGTCAAGACGCCGGTCTAAACCTAAGTGCACAGGGTCCGGCCCATCGCCTTAGCACACCAAGATGTTGCGAGGGCGGCCGAAGCAGACCTAGCCTAGTGGCCTTCCAACCAATCCGCTAGGCCGCCGCCGACGTCACGAAATGCTTCGGTGATAACACGACGCGGTTGCCCATATCTTGTCCCACGTGGCGGTTAGTGCGTATAAGGTCAACGACCCAACTCAGATCAAATACCAAGATCTCGTTAAGCGTGTTAATTATCCGCGAACGCCGAACAGGCCAGCCCACCTCTCACCTAGGCGGTCTCAACCTGCCCTGTCAGCCCCGCCACAAAGATCCACTCGTGGTGCTCCACAAGTCGACCCGACTTTAGTCACCACATGTATCATGTATAAAGTATATAGATATACCCGTGATCACCTCCCGAGTGATCACGGCCCATAGTATAGCACAACAGACGGACAAGAATGTAGGGCCACAGATGGAATACTAGCATCCTATACTAAGCATGTAGGATTGCAGGTAAAGGTAACAACAGTAGTAGCAAGGACAGGCTATGCATCAGGATAGGTATAACAGAAAACATGCTACACTACTCTAATGCAAGCAGTATGGAGAAGAGTAGGCGATATCTGGTGATCAAAGGGGGGGCTTGCCTGGTTGCTCAGACAAGAAGGAGGGGTCGTCGGGGACGTAGTCGACCACATGGGCATCAACATCGTCACGGGGTCTACCGAAGAGAAGAGGGGGGAGAAACAGTAAATACATAGCAAGCAAGTGCATAACAAGATAACAGGCAGAGCTAGATGTGTTCCAACGCAGTATGAGGTGATACCGGTGAAGGGGGAAAACATCCGGGAAAGTATTCCCGGTGTTTCGTGTTTTCGGGCAGAGGAGCCGGAGGAAGAAAGTTGCGGGTTCGATAGGTTAGGTATGATGGCGGACGAACGGGCTGCGTATACGGATTCGTCTCGTTGTTCTGAGCAACTTTCATGTTGAAAATAATTTAATCCGAGTTACGGATTAAAAGATATGATTTTCTAAAGATTTACTAATTTCTGAAATTTAATTAATTATTTAAATTAATTCAAAAATGGATTAATGACATCAGCATGATGTCATGCTGACGTCAGCAGTCAACAGAGTTGACTGGTCAACCTGACTTGTGGGTCCCGCCTGTCATAGGCTATTAACTAACCTAACAGATTAATTAACTAAACTAAGTGATTAGGTTAATTAACTAGTTTTAATTAAGTTAATTAGTTCATTAATTAATTAACTAATTAATTTTACTATTATTGTTTTAATTCATTTTCGTTTTTACTGGGGCTGGGCCCCAGCAGTCAGTGGCCAGAGGCCTAGCGGGTGTGCGGGCAACGGGTGTGGGCGCCAAGTGAGGTCAGAGTCCGCTGGGTTATGGGCGAGGCCGTGGCCATCCAGTCGCGGGGGTCGCCGCCGTGGGGCCGAAGGCGAGGCCAAGGGTGGCTAGCAGTGGCGGTGAGGAAGGCAGCAGCGGGGGAAGGCGTAGCGCGAGGGGCGCGTGGTAGGGAGCGCGTGTAGCGTGGACCGAGGCGACCAGGGAGGCTCGCCGGAGCGCAGTAGGATGGCTCAATGGCGGGTGCAGGGGTAGGAGCGGCGCGTGCGGGAGGGCAATCCCGACGAGCGTGGGTGCTAGGCGGTAGGGGAGTGAGCAACGACCGGAGGGCGTGGTCGCACTTGCGCGGGTGGACACGGGGTCACGGGCTGCAGGATGAGGAGCAGTAGACAGCAGAGCGGGGCCACGCAGCCGCTGGGCAAAGAGGGGAGCGGGCGGAGGCCGTGAGCGCTGCCAGGCGCTGCCCAAGGCTCATGAAAAGTGTGACATGGCCGGGAAGAGAGGAGAGGCGGAGTCGCCACGGGCCGAGGGTTCGAGGCAGCAGGCTCGGGAGGAGGACGGGACGACACATCGCAGGGAGGCAGTCTGTGGGAGGTGGAAGCAGGCCGGGCGAGGAGGAGCTCCGCGATGGACGGCGCCGGGCGGCGGTTCGGTGATGGAGAGGTCAAGACGATGGCGCCAAAGCAGGTGGTCCTGCAACGGCGAAGGCCATGCCGGGGGCACGGTCATGGCGCTGCGTCAGGTCTTGGGACAGCGCAAGGCCAAAGGATGGGGTGGTCCAATGACAGCAATGGGCAGGGCGTCGCGAGAGAGAGGGGGGCGGTTCCATCCCTGATCCGGATCAGATCGAGGGGAGGGGGAGGAGAGCGTAGTGGGAGGAAATTTTTGGGGGAGTGCGGGAGTGTCGGTGGGGTTTTCCCCGAGTGGGGGATATGGAGGAGGGCGTGGGGCGCCGGCTGGGCCGGCCTGATTGGCCCTGAGGCCATCTGGGCCGTGGCCCAGCGGGGAGGGGGGGGGTTCTCTTTTATCCTTTTTTCATTTGTTTTACATTTTTGTTTTTGTATTTTCTTTTTTTATTTATTTTCCTTTCTGTTTAATTCATTTTAAGTATTTAGGTCTTTTATAAAAGCATGGATCCCACACCAAAAATTCCTAGGCATTTATTTGCACACCCCGAACATTTTTGTTTTAATTTTTTTGTAAAACTTTTATTGTTGACATGATTTTGAATTTGTATTCGAACCGGTTTCGAACTAACGCGAGATTAGCAACAGTAATCGAGGTGACATGGCATCATTAGCAGAGGTTCACTGTAGCTTAAATATCCGGGCGTCACAATTCTCCTCCACTACAAGAAATCTCATCCCGAGATTTAGGAGGGGAGTAAGGGGAAGGGATTTGGTTACGAAATCTTAACGGGTCTTCGTTGTCCTTCTTGAAGAGGTCGATCCATTACGTTGATGTCTTCATTTCTCTATTTTAGGTCATCATGATGAAGTCGGCATCGTGTCTTCGGGAACTCCATCGTACTTACGAAAGAATAAAGGATGGTTATTTCGAGAGGACAGACCTCTGCAAGGTAAACTATCTGGTAGACAACAACGGAGAAGGAGGCGGAAAGTAACTCTCGAACTGAAACCTCTGAAAATATCGAGAGCAAAGTAAAGAGGCATTATGGGAAGTTTCGAGCTGGCAGGCAATCGTTCGTTGCCTGAAACAGAGTGTGAAAGGGGTTCTGAGCGACGGAATTAAGTATTGTGTTTAATACTAGAACTGAGGATCACACGGAAGGTGGCTCGTGAATTACATACAAAGCCAAGCGTGAGGAATATCTTTGGAAACATGGTGTACAGGAGAGTCAGGTTTCGATCCTGTGGAACTGTGGGTTATGGGCCCACAATGTGGGTTAAAGGTAGGAAGGGGGATGACGTCTTGCACGATCATATAAGCAAGGCATGTCAGAGAATAACCGATCAGTTATGTTGACAACATCGTTGGTACCAAGGGCGAGGGATGAAGAGAACCATTTTCCTGCTCGTTGAACGAGGCGGACCAGTAGGCAAAGTTCTCGTCCATCGGCGGTTACCGGAATGGCATCAACAAGAGTAACAGGGTCTTTCTGACAGAGTTGTACACTGAGGTGTTTACAAAAGCAGGAGAATATTACTGCTTAGATCATATAGACCTCAAGAAAGGTCAAACCAAACAATGGAAAGGAAAATATGATTATCATATTGAACCGAACAATGGAAAGGAAAAATGTGTTTAAACACATATTCCAAGGGTATATCCTTCCCAAGGACAAGCAGAGATTAAATCATGATATTCGTGCCAGGATATAATGTAAGAAACCCTTTTGATAAGGGGAGAGAATTTTCATAACACTACCCATACAACGGTGCCTGGATAATAGAGCAAGTAACATTTAGCATTGGGCTTCAAATGTTCTTGTTGAAAATCGGAGTACCACAAACATGCCTCGAGATAGCATCGACATGGTCTCCAAGCGAAGGTCAGACTTCGGATACACAAAGGATCCATCAAGAACAACTTGTAGAATAAGTTATTCAATTTCCTCATGGAAGAATGGTTAACCTTGCTAAGAAGGAAACTAAAACATTTGGTCCTCCGCCAGGTATGCTAGGCATGACATCACCTTATCGGGTCATATGAGGAACAATGCTATAACTCTAGAAAATATGTTCCAACAATCACATCTGACCGAGATTTAGATCTGATTGGTGGCAGGATACCTAAGAAGAAAAGGTGCAACACAATTTACGAGATGACAATGTAAGATTCTCGGGAAATGAACTATGGAGCGAGTTCCGACACACAAGTTCATCATTTAATCAAGTAGAGGTGAGGAGATGGCTGATTGACTCAGCGACAATCCATTGACATTTCCAAAAAGGGTGGATTTCCACAACTATGTGAACAAGAAGATATCATTTGTCAGATCAAATGATATAATGAGGTGTGCCGGAGGAAAACATACACGCTAAACATTGGTTGAAAGGTGCACCAAATATGGGCTGGGTTGCACGATCAATGTTTATACTAGTGATTCCATAACCGATAGGCTAAGAATGAACTATCGATCATTAATTTCAAAGCAATAGGGTTGCTAGAAGAGCATAATCCAAACAACACTGTTCACTTGTTGGTACCCTGTTAGAACCAACACGGGACCAAGAAAGAATGATGATGGGGAGGAGCATCACTATACCAAGAATCCTTAAGAGGTGGGGCAATCTCAAGACATTCCCGACATAAAAGATGGTAATACTCCAAGGTAAAGAAGAACTCAGGCTGGATAGCAAGGAACTCAAGGAATAACACGTAACACCTAACAAGTTTATGTTGGAGGAAGGCAATAAAGTGGTCGATGACAACAAAAATCATCGAGGCAAGGATGGTATTCCTCATCATGAATTCAATTGATATCTTGTAAAAGCTCGGAATACTGATGATGATCACGACACATTTGTCGAGAAATTTCACGAAGATGTTATCGATCGGCGATGACATCAAGTCAAAGGAATGATGAAGCGAAAGGTTAATGGAACCGAGGGTACGACACAAACTCCAAAGCAAGCTTGCTGTCCAAAGCGAAATTATATGATGAGGAAAGATCGACGTAAGCTTAGCTCATCATAAAAAAAATATGCTCTGTGAAGAAGGACCAGGTAGCACAGTTAAAATCGGCACGACAAGGATATAGCCAAACAGGCTAGGAATGACGTGATTGAGTTCAAACTCGTAAGTAATGAAGTTTACCAAGAGTTGCTTAATCGCGATGCGGACTCGAGTCAGTTATCGGTGTTTTTGAGTGTTTAATAACTCAGAGCCCGTGAAAAATTGGAATCAATGAGAATGTAACACTTGATGAAGAACTCATAAGAAGTTATGCAATTCCGTGATAATCTTGAGATACCAGGGGGTAATACTCGACGACAAATCAAAGTAGAGGTTGGACTGTGGTATTACTCTGCAGAAGACAAGTGCTTAAACTTGCACGAGAAATGGTATTTAAGGAAAACATGGTCGGAAACCACAATCATAAAGGATCGAACCATGGATAAAAGATGAACTTATAACAAGGGGGTAATTACTTTTACGAGCAGCTTCCATGATAAGTTATACATCGTGTCCATGGGCATGAACGCAAGGTTCAAGGTCGACTCCCACTTCTTCAATGTATAACCTTCCATTCACTTCTCGCTTTGATAAAGGCATTAGTGTTGAAAGTTTTACCTGGTGAAATACCAGATGAGTATGACTCGTGAAAACTCCCGAGTTCACACATATTAAGGAAGGCATAGGTTCAACCCATCAGGGTATCGTGGAAATATATACCACAAGCTTCAATAGTAAATACCACCAGCTCGAAAGCTGAGCATGGTTGAGAAAGCAGAGGATACAATTTACCAAAGGCATTATGTATCTGAGGGAAGGCTCACAAGGTTATTGAATATGAAGGACGTTGTTGGATAAAATCCAACAAAGGATCTGCCGGTCCATAATGGAGCTGATGTGAGTATCGGTACTCAATCGAGGAAGAAATAATGCAAGGGCGCCGATTATAGAACATCTGAATAATTTGATGCTTAGATAACAAAGGAATTATGATTTCAAACAAAGGATCGTAAGCATCTACGATTAAAAATGAATAAGTTGAATAGACTTGGGGTACAATCGACGGCAATTTTATGGAATGATAACCAGCTCATGTTCAAAATGACATCTGAGCTGGAAAGATAATTTAAAAGGACCAACCGATGATTGCGTGCACTCGCACTCATGTTGAATCAATAGGTTCAAGATGACGGTGTCAAAAGGAGACTAATGGATATTGCCAGACATATGGGAAGCATCGATAATGCAAGCAGACAAGTGTTTGCAGAGCAATAAGCTGCTAAGGATTTTACAGGATCGAATAGTATTTCGAAGACTTTTGTGAAACACCTGAACAACTGGGGATGAGCGGATACTCGATAAGGGCGAGAAATTATCCGTAGGTGTATTCAGGTGACAAAGAATAGCAAGGCAGCAAGCTCAAAGGACTATCGAAACAACGACGAGTGTTTCGGGGTATCTTGTAATAACAAGACCAACCGGGGATTAATGTAAGAATAACAACTGCAAGTAGTTATCCATAAGGGTTGACAGTGGAAGGGGAATTTCAAACGCGATGAACGCAAGTTCTCGGGTTAACAGCGGAGAGTATCTTCAGGGTCTTCATGTGTAGCAGACGATCATCAGTAATAAGGGGCTCTCCAGGTGAAAGTGATAACAAGATCCTAATGTTAGATTTAGCAAAATTCATTTAACCCGAATAGAAGAGATGTCAGAGTCCCAGAGTATAGGTCGAGGAATAAAAGATCCTACTACCACCCAATGGCGACGTGTGCCCGTAAGACACACAACCATGTTAGTAAAAGTTTTGTATTGACTAGACTCGACTTCGCCAAGGAGTATAGAAGGGGATTCCACAGCAGTTGGCTCGATATTAACTTAGGACGCCTCGATTCAATCAGACACTAATCATGCACGCAAACGCGTAATGATCAAGATCGTGGACTCACGGAAGATATCACAACACAACTCTAAAACATAAGTAAGTCATACAAGCATCATAATACAAGCCAGGGGCCTCGAGGGCTCGAATACAAGTGCTCGATCATAGATGAGTCAGCGGAAGCAACAATATCTGAGTAGAGACATAAGTTAAACAAGTTGCCATAAGATGGCTAGCACAAATTGGGATACATATCGAAGAGGCGCAGCCTCCCGCCTCGATCCTCCTAACTACTCCCCGGTCGCCGCTGGGCTGCACGTAGTAGTAGGCACCTCCAGTAGTAGTCGCCATCGACGGTGGCGCCGCCCCTGGCTCCATCGTCTGTCGCAGCAACCGTAAAGAAAGGGGAAAAGGGGAACAAGGCAACCGTGAGTACTCATCCAAAGTACTGCAAGCAAGGAGCTACACTACATATGCATGGGTATATGTGTAAAGGGCCATATCGTTGGACTGAACTGCAGAATGCCAGAATAAGAGGGGGATAGCTAATCTCGTCGAAGACTATGCTTCTGGCAGCCTCCGTCTTGCAACATGTAGAAGAGAGTAGGCTGAAGTCCTCCAAGTAGCATCGCATAGCATAATCCTACCCGGTGATCCCCTCCTCAATGCCCTGTTAGAAAGCGACCACCGGGTTGTATCTGGCACTTGGAAGGGTGTGTTTTATTAAGTATCCAGTTCTAGTTGTCATAAGGTCAAGGTACAACTCCAAGTCGCCCCTGTTATCAAGATCACGGCTATTCAATAGATTAACTCACTGCAGGGTGCACCACATTACCCGACACGCCGATCCCATTTGGCCGACACACTTTTCGGGTCATGCCCGCCACGGAAGATCAACACGCCGCAGCCCCACCTAGGCATAACAGAGAGGTCAGCACGCCGGTCTAAACCTAAGCGCACAGGGGTCTGGGCCCATCGCCCTTAGCACACCTACATGTTGCGAGGGCGGCCGGAAGCGGACCTAGCCTAGTGGCGTTCCAGTCCAATCCGGCGCGCGCCGCTCAGTCGCTGACGTCACAAAATGCTTCGGCTGATACCAAAACGCCGGTTGCCCATATCTTGTGCCACGTGGCGGTTAGTGCGTATAAGGTCAACGACCCAACTCAGATCAAATACCAAGATCTCAAGCGTGTTAAGTATCCGCGAATGCCGAACAGGCCAGGCCCACCTCTCACCTAGGCGGTCTCGACCTGCCCTGCTGCCTCCGCCACAAAGATCCACTCATGGTGCTCCATGTCGACCTGACTTTAGTCACCACATGTATCATGTATAAAGTATATAGATATACCCGTGATCACCTCCCGAGTGATCACGGCCCGATAGTATAGCACAATGATTTGACAAGAATGTAGGTCCACAGATGGAATACTAGCATCCTATACTAAGCATGTAGGATTGCGTAAAGGTAACAACAGAGTAGCAAGGACAAAGCTATGCATCGTGATAGGTATAATGTAGCAAGAATATGCTACACTACTCTAATGCAAGCAGATAGAGAAGAGTAGGCGATATCCGTGATCAAGGGGGGCTTGCCTGGTTGCTCGCACAAGAAGGAGGGGTCGCCGGGATGTAGTCAACCACTTGGGCATCAAAGATCGCCACGAGGTTTACCAAGAGAAGAGGGGGAGAAACAGTAAATACATAGCAAGCAAGTGCATAACAAGATAACAGTGAGCTAGACGGTTCCAACGCTGTATGAGGTGATACTGTGAAGGGGAAAACATCCGGAAAGTATTCCTGTTTCGTGGTTTTCAAGCAGAGGAGCCGAGGGGGAAAGTTGCGAGTTCGATAGGTTAGGATGTGTGGCGATTTAACGGGCTGCGATCCGGATTCGCCTTGTTGTTCGAGCAACTTTCATGTTGAAAATATTTTAACCGAAGTTACGGATTAAAAGATATGATTTTCTAACGATTTACTAATTTCTGAAATTTAATTAATTATTTAAATTAATTCAAAAAATGGATTAATGATATCAGATGATGTCATGTCGACGTCGGCAATCAACAGAGTTGACGGGTCAACTGACTTGTGGGTCCCGTTGTCATAGGTTGTTAACTAACCTAATGATTAATTAACTAAACTAAGTGATTAGGTTAATTAACTAGTTTTAATTAAGTTAATTAGTTCACTAATTAATTAACTAATTAATTATACTATTATTGTTTTAATTCGTTTTTGTTTTTATTGGGGCTGGGCCCCAGCAGCCAGTGGCTAGAGGCCTAGTGGGTGTGCGGGCAACGGGTGGGCGCCAAGGCGGAGGCCGAGCCCGCCTGGTTATGGGCGAGGCCTGGCCATCCGTCACGGGTCGCCAAGGTGGGGCAGGCAGGCTAAGGGTGGCCAGCAAGCGTGAGGAAGGCAGCAGCGGGGGAAGGCGTAGCGCGAGGGGCGCGTGGGAGGGAGCGCGTGTAGCGTGGACCGAGGCGACCAGGGAGGCTCGCCGGAGCGTGGTAGGTTGGCTCGATGGCGGGTGCAGGGGTAGGAGTGGCGCGTGCGGGAGGGCAATCCCGACGAGCGCGGGTGCTAGCCGGCAGGGGAGTGAGCAACGAACGGAGGGCGTGGTCGCACTTGCGCGAGTGGACACGGGGTCACGGGCTGCAGGATGAGGAGCAGTAGACAGCAGAGCGGGGCCACGCGGCCGCGGGCGGTGAGGGGAGCGGGGCGGAGCGCTGGTGAGCGCGCCCGAGGCGCGGCCTGGTGCTGCGAGTGCGGTGACATGGCCGGGAAGAGAGGAGAGGCGGGAGTCGCTCACGGGGGCCGTAGGGTTCGAGGCAGCAGGGCTCGGGGAGGAGGACGGGACTACGCGTCGCAGGGGAGGCAGTCCGGTGGGGAGGTGGAAGCAGGCCGGCGAGGAGTAGCTCCGGCGATGGACGGCATCGGGCGGCGGTTCGGTGATGGAGAGGTCGAAGACGATGGCGTCAGGTGAGGTGGTCCCGGGCAACGGCGAGCACTGGGCGTCGGGGCACGGTCACGGGCGCTGCTGTAGCGGGACGGCGCGGGCGCAGAGTGATGGGGTGGTCCGCGACGGCGTGTGGCAGGGGCGCCGCGAGAGAGAGGGGAGGAAACCCATCCCGATCCAGATCGGATCGAGGGGAGGGGGAGGAGAGCGTAGTGGGGGGATATTTTCGGGGGAGTGCGGGAGTGTCGGTGAGGTTTTCCCCGAGTGGGGGATATGGAGGAGGGCGTGGGGCGCCGGCTGGGCCGGCCTGATTGGCCCCGAGGCCATCTGGGCCGTGGCCCAGCGGGGAGGGGGGTTCTCTTTTATCCTTTTTTTTATTTGTTTTACATTTTTGTTTTTGTATTTTCTTTTATTTATTTATTTTCCTTTCTGTTTAATTCATTTTAAGTATTTAGGTCTTTTATAGAAGCATGGATCCCACACCATAAATTCCTAGGCATTTATTTGCACCGAACATTTTTGTTTTAAATATTTTGTAAAACTTTTATTGTTGACATGATTTTGAATTTGAATTCGAACCGGTTTCGAACTAACGCGAGATTGGCAACAGTAATCGAGGTGACGTGGCATCATTAGCAGAGGTTCACTGTAGCTTAAATATCCGGGCGTCACGGCCACCAGCCCGAGTACATGTGCCAGCTCAGGTCTTAGGACATAGAACGTATGCTGTACTAGACACTCACAGATGACATATCACTGCGTCTCATAGTTGGGTCTGTCCGACTCGAACCTTATCTCGACTCGGATCCGACTATGTCGAATCCGACAAGACCTTTCCAAGTCCATACTATCCGGTTAGCACCCAATGCTTCCATGGCTAGTGAGACTCAGCCATCGACCGTGTCATATGCTAGTCTAGTCTGCTGCGCGTCCACACAACCCTTTCGACTAGGGACCTTTTAGGACAGTCATCATGCAATGCACAGTCCCACAAACAAGTCACGTACTTGCTGATACACATCATTGATAATGTCCAAGGACTATCTTTATTCGTAAACACATAGGAAATATCATCATACATGATTGCCTCTAGGGCATATCTCCAACATTACGGTGGGTGAACAAATTACTGCTGAGCAATTGATAGAAAAGCGCATAATTATGAGAATATCTAGGCATGATCATGAACATAGGCATCACGTCCGTGTCAAGTAGACCGAAACGATTCTGCATCTACTACTATTACTCCACACATCGACCGCTATCCTGCATGCATCTAGAGTATTAAGTTCATAAGAACAGAGTAACACATTAGGCAAGATGACATGATATAGAGTGATAAACTCATGCAATATGATATAAACCCCATATTTTTATCCTCGATGGCAACAATACAATACGTGTCGGTTCCCTTTCTGTCACTGGGATCGAGCACCGCAAGATTGAACCCAAAGCTAAGCACCTCTCCCATTGCAAGAAAGATCAATCTAGTAGGCCCAACTAAACTGATAATTCAAAGAGACTTGCAAAGATATTAAATCATGCATATAAGAATTCAGATAAGAACCAAATATTTTTCATAGATAATCTTGATCATAAACCCTCAATTCATCGGATCTCGACAAACACACCGCAAAAAGTATTACATCAAATAGAACTCCAAGAAGATCCAGGAGAACTTTGTATTGAGATCGAAAGAGAGAGAAGAAGCCATCTAGCTAATAACTATGGACCCGAAGGTCTGTGGTAAACTACTCGCACATCATTGGAGAGGCTATGGTGTTGATGTAGAAGCCCTCCGTGATCGAATCCCCCTCCGGCAGATCGCCGGAAAAGGCCCCAAGATGGGATCTCACGAGTACAGAAGGTTGCGGCGGTGAAAAAGTGGTTTTGTGGCTCCCCCTGATGTTTTCAGGGTATAAGAGTATATATAGGCGAAAGAAGTAGGTCGGTGGAGCTACGAGGGGCCCACGAGGGTGGGGGCGCGCCTACCCCCTGGGCGCGCCCTCCTGCCTTGTGGCCACCTCGTTGCTTCCTTGACTTCTACTCCAAGTCTCCTGGGTTGCGTTTGTTCCAAGAAAGATCCTCGCGAAGGTTTCATTCCATTTGGACTCCGTTTGATATTCCTTTTCTGCGAAACACTGAAATAGGTAGAAAATAGCAATTTGCACTGGGCCTTCGGTTAGTAGGTTAGTCCCAAAAATAATATAAAATAGCATATCAAAGTCCATTAAACGTCCAAAACAGATAATATAATAGCATGAAACAATCAAAAATTATAGATACGTTGGAGACGTATCAAGCATCCCCAAGCTTAATTCCTGCTCGTCCTCGAGTAGGTAAATGATAAAAAACAGAAGTTTTGATGTGGAATGCTACCTAACATAATTTTCAATGTAATTTTCTTTATTGTGGCATGAATGATCAGATCCGAAAGACTCAAGACAAAAGTTTAATATTGACATAAAAATAATAATACTTCAAGCATACTAACTAAGCAATTATGTCTTCTCAAAATAACATCGCCAAAGAAAGCTTATCCCTACAAAATTATATAGTTTGGCTATGCTTCATTTTCGTCACACAAAATGCTCTCATCATGCACAACCCTGATGACAAGCCAAGCAATTATTTCATACTTTAGTATTTTCAAACTTTTTCAACTTTCACGCAATACATGAGTGTGAGCCATGGACATAGCACAAAGGGTGGAATAGAATATGATGATGGAGGTTGTGTGGAGAAGACAAAAAGGGAGAATGTCTCACATCGGCACGTCTAATCAACGGGCTATGGAGAAGCCCATCAATTGATGTCAATGCGAGGAGTAGGGATTGCCAAGCAACCGATGCACTAGAGCTATAAATGTATGAAAGCTCAACAAAAGAAACCAAGTGGGTGTGCATCCAACTTGCTTGCTCATGAAGACCTAGGGCATTTGAGGAAGCCCATTGTTGGAATATACAAGCCAAGTTCTATAATGAAAAATTCCCACTAGTATATGAAAGTGACAATATAAGATACTCTCTATCATCAAGATCATGGTGCTACTTTGAAGCACAAGTGTGGAAAAAAGGATAGTAATATTGTCCCTTCTCTCTTTTTCTCTCATTTTTTTGGGCCTTTTTTGGCCTTTCACTTTTTTTTTCTTTTTTTTGGTCTTTCCCTTTTTTTGGCCTTCCTCTTTCTTTGTTTTTTATTTCCTCACATGGGACAATGCTCTAATAATGATGATCATCACACTTCTATTTATTTACAACTCAAGGATTACAACTCGATACTAGAACAAAATACGACTCTATATGAGTGCCTCCGCCGGTGTACCGGGATAGGCAATGAATCAAGAGTGACATGTATGAAAAATTATGCATGGTGGCCTTGCCACAAATACGATGTCAACTACATGATCATGCAAGGCAATATGACAATGATGAAGCGTGTCATAATAAATGGAACAGTGGAAAGTTGCATGGCAAATATCTCGGAATGGCTATGGAAGTGCCATAACAGGTAGGTATGGTGGCTGTTTTGAGGAAGATATATGGAGGTTTATGTGTGATAGAGCGTATCATATCACGGGGTTTGGATGCACCGACGAAGTTTGCACCAACTCTCAAGGTGAGAAAGGGCAATGCACGATACCGAAGAGGCTAGCAATGATGGAAGGGTGAGAGTGTGTATAATCCATGGACTCAACATTAGTCATAAATAACTCACATACTTATTGAAAAAATCTATAAGTCATGAAAACCAAGCACTATGCGCATGCTCCTAGGGGGATATATTGGTAGGAAAAGACCATTCCTCGTCCCCGGTCGCCACTCATAAGGAGGACAATCAAAGAAACACCTCATGCTTCAAATTTGTCACACAACGTTTACCATATGTGCATGCTACGGGACTTGCAAACCTCAACACAAGTATTCCTCAGATTCACAATTACTCAACTAGCATGACTCTAATATTACCATCTTCATATCCCAAAACAATCATCAAGTATCAAACTTCTCATAGTATTCAATGCACTCTATATGGAAATTTTTATTATACCCATCTTGGATGCCTATCATATTAAGACTAATTTTATAGCCAAAGCAAATTACCATGCTGTTCCAAAAGACTCTCAAAATAATATAAGTGAAGCATGAGAGATCAATAATTTCTACAAAATAAAACCACCACCATGCTCTAAAAAGATATAAGTGAAGCACTAGAGCAAAAATTATCTAGCTCAAAAGATATAAGTGAAGCACATAGAGTGTTCTAATAAATTCCGATTCATGTGTGTCTATCCCAAAAGGTGTGTACAGCAAGGATGATTGTGCTGAACTAAAAAGCAAAGACTCAAATCATACAAGACGCTCCAAGCAAAACACATATCATGTGGTGAATAAAAATATAGCCTCAAGTAAAGTTACCGATAGACAAAGACGAAAGAGGGGATGCCTTCAGGGGCATCCCCAAGCTTAGGCTTTTGGTTGTTGTCGGTGTCAAACCGCTAATCTCGGTAGGGGGTCCCGAATCTGTGCGCCTAGGCGGATGGTAACAGGAGACAAGGGACACGATGTTTTACCCAGTGTTCGGCCCTCTCGATGGAGGTAATACCCTACCCCGCTTGATTAATATTGATGATATGGGTAGTACACTAGTAGATCTACCACGAGATCAAGGAGGCTAAACCCTAGAAGCTAGCCTATGGTATGATTGTTGTTCGCCCCACGGACTAAAACCCTCTGGTTTATATAGACACCGGATAGGTTAGGGTTACACAGTAGTCGGTTACAATGGTAGGAGATCTACATATCCAGACGCCAAGCTTGCCTTCCACGCCAAGGAAAGTCCCATCCCGACACGGACGAAGTCTTCAATCTTGTATCTTCATAGTCTCGAGTCCGCCGTGACGATAGTCCGCTATCCGACACCCCTAATCCGGACTCCCTAAGTAGCCCTCGAATCAGGCTTCAATGATGATGAGTCCGCGCTTGATTGTCTTCGCATTGCGAGGCGGGTTCCTCCTCCGAATACTTCATAGAAGGTTTTGAACACAAGGATAGTGTCCGCTCGCAAAACAAGTTCCACATAACATCGA
This sequence comes from Aegilops longissima, assembly GCA_021605205.1. NCBI lineage: Eukaryota > Viridiplantae > Streptophyta > Magnoliopsida > Poales > Poaceae > Aegilops > Aegilops longissima. The sequence goes on from CM038680.1 coordinate 337,760,988, forward strand.
GAGAGAATAATTTTACACAGATCTGCCGACGATTCCGGGCGTGACATCACACCACGGCCAGGCCTTTATATGAATCTTTTACTGTTTCCACCTCAGCATGTTTAGCGAGGCGGTTTCTTGGCACGCCTTATCAAAGCATAGATCGTGCCCCTTATTCCGGAATTCTCATCAATACGGACGTGGTAACCCATCCGCGCCATTGATTAAGGCGCTTGGGAAATAAGCGAGTTTTACCAGCTAGTGGGGACGATAGCTCGTTCTGCTCATATAAGGGATAAGGATCCACCTTTTCACCGCGCCTTCTTCCTCCTTTGCTTATCCATTTCGCGCACTCGAGCCCAGCGCCTAAGTCCGCACATCCCACCTCAACCTTTCTCCAATCATGTCGAGCGGAGGCAGGTGGATGGCCTCCTCCGCACGGAGGGGCACATCGCCAGATCAAGGGAGGCCGGATACTTGTCCGCAACATCGCGCACAAGCTTCCCGACGAGGGGCAGCTCATTCCGACCACTGGGCCCCGTGAGAGGGTGGTGTTTCTCCCCCACTTCCTCCGCGGACTAGGTTTTCCTCTTCACCCCTTTGTCCGGGGGCTCATGTTCTACTACGGCCTGGACTTCCACGACCAGGCCCCGAATTTCATCCTTAACATCTCGGTGTTTATCGTCATGTGCGAGGCTTTCTCCGCATCCAACCCCACTTCGCTTATGGCTGAAGATCTTCAACGTCCGCCAAGGTAGTGGGTGGCCGCTGCCGGAGTGCGGAGGCGCCATGGTTGGCAAGATGGCCAAAGTCCCATGGCTCAAGGCGCTTTCGTGGAGACAATAAAGGTGGCAATCGGGTGGTTATACATCACCGAGCCCCGTGAACACCAAATGGGTGGCGGCCCCAAATTCAGATCTGGCTTCCCCACACGGCTCGCCATGGAAAGAGACGGCCTGACGTGGGGAATACGGACGAGACATCCGGACTTCAAACATGCGTCCAAACCTGTGGCCAAGAATCTTAGGCTTGTCGACGTAATCCGTGTGATGCTCATCCGCCGGATTCTCCCATGCCAACAAAGGGCCTTTAACTTGTGGAGTTCGATCCGCACAGACACAAATCTTGAACCGCTCTTCGACACTACGCACGAAGATGCCCGAAGGTGCTGTTCAAGGCGCCAAGCCCCAAAGATCCGCTACCAAAGATCGCGGGTACAGCTCGCAGCGCCCAGCCGGCGAGGTAAGTTATTTTACCTTTACGGACTCTTTTTCATAGATTGACTCTAGGTGGGATCTAAAACTCCCTAATCTTTGACAGATCTGGTTGAAGACGCCCGGACAGATTAACTGTCCGCCCCTATGCCGTAAGACCCAGCGGACGCCGATTGACGGGCTGCTGGCTCCGCGCCAGACGTGGTGCCGGAGAAGAAGGCAAAGAAGGAGGTCACGGAATCAAGGAGCTCCCGACGCCAGTGCTGTCGATTCCAAAGCGGAATCTTCTCCTAAGATGAGGAGGAAGAAGAAGCTCCTCCCCAGCCGGGGAGGAGAAGAAAAGGAAGGCCGCCCACCGGGAGGCCGGAGGGTCCAAGAAGGAAGAACCTTCCTCCGGACTTCTCCACCAACGCCGACGACGACGAGGAGGATGGCCTACAAGGGCCAAGCCTCGCGAGATCGTAAGTGTCCGGATACCCATGGTTTTTTCATTATTGCAGAGTGTTCTCTAATGTTGCGTGCAGCCCGCCCAAGGTCGAGTTCGCCGATTCATTGAGCGGGTCCCTGGGCTCGTTGGAAATGGAGAGTACTTCGCTCGACCGCCTCGCCTGCTACGGGTGACGCCACAAGGGGCCCCAAGAGGGGCTCGGTCAAGAGGAGGTAGCGCAGGAGGTGCCACAAGGCAACCTCCCGACTCCACGCACGCTGGGGCAAGATCCCTCAGGCTTTAAGCTCACCCTCGTCCGACTCCATGCCGAACCATCAGCGTTCAAGTCCGGACAGCGGATCCTTCACAAGAAGGAAGACGCCGTGTCCTCCGCCCAACCGAGGCACCGGATAGCTATGTGAGGCGCTTAACAGCGCTTCCATCGAGGAGGAACACCGCACCGCATGAGTGCGGTGATCCGACAGTTCAGTCCGCCAAGAGCGGACTGACTGAAGCTCGTACCAGCCTTCTAACAGCTTCGAGGTAAGTTTTAGAATATGTAAAAATATAACCACATAGACAGAGTTCTCGATGCTTAGTTCGTGTTCGGAAAGAAAAGCCGGACTAAGGATCTAAAAGATATACGCAGGAGTCTAACATAAGTATGTCAATATGGGAATGCAAAGGCGCTGCCGACCTCTCGCCGCCAGACCGATCATGGAGGTCAATGTATTGAAGCAGAACCTCGAGCAGTCCGAGAATGAGCTCGGACAACCCAAGAAGGAGCTCGAGGACAAGGAAGGTAAGTAATACCTTACTAAAGAAATACCTTATAGAAAAGGTTTTAGTTCCGAAAATAACAGGAATAACATGGGTACTGCAGGGGCCACGAACGAGGTGGCGGCCCTGAAGGAAGAGGTGTCCGTGGCCGAAAACAAAGCAGCTGCGGAGCGCACCGAGCGAGAGAAGGGGAGGTGCAGCTGGCTACAGAGCGGCAAGAGCTCCAAGCTCGTGGAAAACACGAGTTTGGAGCGTGACTCAAGACTCGAGAGTCCGAGCTCGCCTCGCTCTTGAGAGTGCCAAAGCTGCTAAGGCCGAGGCCCAAAAGCCCTCCAAGAAATTGAAGCACTAAAGAAGATATCGGCGGTAAGGCATTCTTTATGCAAAGCAAGAATGTAAAAGTCAATTACCTGTTACTTACCCGGATTCGAGCTCTCCAGAGCATTCGCAGATTTGCCTCAGAGTGCGCCCGATGTCTGCCGCATTCTATCGCTACCAGAGGGGAGCTCCACGGAGAAGGTGTTCGTCTCAAGATGTCGAGGCCGACCATCCGGTGCCCTCGAGCCACCATCTGAAACAGCTGGTCGAGCTCCATAAGGTCGCCAAACAGGGCATGAAGGGCCTTATAGCGCCTTGCCAGGCCATTGGAGGCCATGCCCGGGAGCTACTTCGGCTTGGTGCAGCGGCTGGTGGATGCCTATCCGCGGTTTGAAGTCATCAAGCGCTCCGTCTGTATTGAAGGTGTCCGTCGGGCCCTTGCCCGTGCTAAAGTGCACTAGGGCAAGCTGGATGTGGAGAGGCTTGTGACGGACGGGCCACCGAAGGGCCATGAGCATCGCACGCCCGAAATGTACTATGAGGGCCTCCTGAAGGGTGCCCACCGAATAGCGGATGAGTGCTCCAGAGATGTAATTTTTGAATAAACTTGCATTTGTTATCCTGTACGCTGAAAACTTGTTCATATGCGCTAAGCAACGCTTATTAATTTAAAATATTACCTTCTGTGCGGCCGTTTATCAAATTTGAGAGATGGCAAGTAGTTGGCTTCAGCCCCCATGCCACGAGTGCTCGGGTGTTCGGGATAAACTTGAGCACTCTTGTTCCCATTCTTGGGTCCATCTAGGGAGGCACTCAACACAACGAACAAGGCAACCGGACTTATAATGCTTGAACACTCTCACTTAGCCATAGAATTCTATATTTTTAAATTTCGGCGAAGCCCCTAGTATTCGGAAGACCGAGTTCGGGGCGCTATCCACGCCTTGGCCGGACAATTCCGGTTCCTCGCTCTAAGTGGCATAAGTCTTTAGGGACCCAAAAACCTCTCGAACAGCGATCGCTCTCGCCTATCATGACGGTCAGTTTTAGCTTTCCCATCGAGGTGCTCGACCCAGATAACTGGGGCACAATCGCAGTGGTTCTCCGTGCTACCTTAGCCGATATAGCGGAACGTAAGGTACCAAAACACGGAGCCGGGCAAACCCAACTATTGACCCAAGACATGATTCGAGCCAATTCATATAATGCTATAAGTTCGGGTGCCGACTTGTGAAAGTGTTCAACTTATCACACCATAATTTTGGGATACTTAAGCCCTCGTGTATTGGCCGCACTAAAGTGTACCGCTGCAACATGTCATGAAATGAACACATGTATATATAAAGGAAATAGAGCAATAATAAGCAAAAGCTATGTATTGTTTATTCAAAAGGTACTGCAATGGAAGCGAACGATACAAATAGTGCGGTAAGCAAGGGATGGGACTATCTAACATGTCCTCTCCGTGGGTAAGTCATGGATGATATGTAAAACAGGTATAATGCTCGTAATGGAGACCACCAACACTTGACGTGGCTTTCCGCTTCCCGGTTGTTGCATCATGAGTTCGGCGATTCGAAAAGCCGAACAGACTTCTCAAAGACGGAGTCAAGGAAGTAAAAAAGGAAAAAAGAAAAAAGTGACACAAACGGAGCCCCCGGTGCGGTCGAGCCGCATTCTTGGCGTGTCGTTGTCTTGCCCTCCCATGTGCCCATGGTATCTCCAGAGCGTAATTATGTACGCTGTAATACTACCTTCGCAATTTCGCGAGGGCGGGGTTGGGGCCGGATTGCTACTCGTGCTTGAATCGTGCTGTGGTCTTGTTGCAGGTTACCCAGCGCGCTTGGCGGTGTCCGGACGCTTAGTGGCCGGACTCGAGAATTGCCGTGAGAGGCTGCTTTGCACCTCCGCCATGAGGGTCGCCAGATGCTCCTCCGCTCGAGAGAGCGCTCGGTGTTTCCATTGACCGTGATTACCCTCGAGGGCCCGCATCTTGAGCTTGAGGTATGCGTAATGCGGCACCGCATTGAACTTTGCAAATGTGGTTCGTCTCGAGCAGGCATTATAGCCGCTGCGAATGGGACGATGTCAAAGATTAACTCTTCGCTCGAAGTTATCCGAGATCCAAGACCACTTCGAGTGTGACCGAGTCTGCATAATTGGCCTCTACACCTGTATGACGCCTTAAAGGTCGCCTTTGTAGGTTTAATACTTGAGGGTCTATGCCCATTTTGCACACTATATCCCGATAAAGCAGGTTCAGTGCTGCTACCGCCATCCATCGTGACTCGTGAGGTGAAATCCACAATAATTGGGTCAAGAACCAATGCGCGGCCGCCGTGAGGGATGCTAGTGGGTGGTCCTTCGATCAAGGTGATCGGGCAGAAGACCATGGGTTGAACTTTGGGGCGACTGCTCCATCGCATATACGCCCCGTAGTGCACGCTTCGCTCCCTTTTGGGTATGTGGGTTGCGATATCATGTTCACCGTCCGCACTTGTGTGGGAAAACCTTTCGTCCTCTATTGTTCGGCGGCCGGGCTCTTCCTCGCCATCGCTATGCAGCCCCTTGTCATTGAGTTCGCACTTAACTTGCTCGCTTGTTTGAACTCCCAACAATCCCTGTTGGTGTGATTGGCTGGTTTTTCGGGGTGCCATGTATTTGGCACAAGCGATCGAGTATGCGGTCCAAGTTGACGGGCCCGGGTATTTCTTTTGAATGGCTTCTTCCGCTGACCGGTTTTAGAGCCTCGAATCCGCATTGACGGTCAGATCTTCAGATATCGCCGCACGCGGCGCTTGTTCTTGTTGCGACGCGACCTGCCATTGCTGTCCTTGGTATCCGGACTATCGTGATGTTTGGCCAAGTTGTTGCTTCTAGCTAGCCGCTTGTCCTCTCCCGCACAAAAGCGAAGTCATGAGGGTTGTGAGGGATGCTATAGATTTCGCTTTTCCTGTCCTAGGTGCCGGAAAGCCACTCGTCATGGATGTTATGCTTGAAGGCTGCAAGGGCCTCTCGATCCGGACAAATAACGATTTGATTTTTCTTTGTTAGGAACCGAGTCCGTAATTGTCAGCCGATTCTTCCGCTGCTGAATTATGTGGCTAAGGTCATCGGCGTCTGGTGGTCGCATATATGTGCCCCGGAAGTTATCAAGGAATGCGGCTTCCGTGTCCTCCCAACAACCAATTGATTCTGCCGGTAAGCTATTGAGCCAAAGGTCGAGCTGGTCCTTTAAGCTTGAGGGGAGGTATTTGATGGCATGTAGATCATCACCGCGGGCCATGTGGATATGGAGGAGATAATCCTCGATCCGCATCAAGGGATCTGTGGTACCATCGTATGATTCAATGTTTACGCTTGAAGCCCTCGGGATTTGATGATCCATTACTTCATCCGTGAAGCATAATGGGTGTGCGGCGCCTCAGATTGGGCTATATCACGACGTAGCTCATATGAGCTTTGTCTACTATGTTCGCCCGCCGGTTTTGCTGTATCCGCGCGACGGTAATCATCCCGCATTGTTACGCCCACGCGATCCGTAGATCGATCTTGTATGTTTTGCCTTATCCTCCAATATATCTCGCAAGTCCGGCGCGCTTTTCCCGTGCCTTGGTACTTTTTGAGCGGCGCGGGTGTGGCTTGAGCGAGGGTCTAGAGGCCTTCTATCGCGCCACGGGGTGGCCGGTCTGCCATGTCATGCGCTGGTGACTTGGGTGCTTCCTCCTCTAGTCGAAGCAACGGCCTGCGTTTGGGGTAGCTTTTGGAGGGACGTTCGAGTTCATACTCTTCGGTCGCAAGGACTTCAGCCCACCTGTCAGCTAGCAGGTCTGGATCAGCTCTAAGCTGTTGCTGCTTTTTCTTGAGGCTGCTTGCCGTGGCTATAAGCCCGCGCTTGAAACGCCCCTGTTCGGCGGGATCCTCGTGCACGACAAACTCGCTGCCGCCAAGGCTTGCCTCATCTTCCGAGGGAGGCGATAATTATCGCCCTCAACCTTTTTTCTGCCGCACCGTCGCAGGGGGCTTGCTTCTCCCCTCCCGCGCCGAGTCCTGCTGAGGGGGCTCTTCGCACCGTCCGGTGTTATTATCTCCGTGCCGGAATCGCAATTTTATTGTGGCGGATTTAGAGCGCGCCACGACGCCGCGCTTTGGATGTTTCTTGAGGGGTCATCCTCCGTTGTTCCATCGCCGCTCCCATCTTTTGGGATGTCCACAATATATATATCATATGACGAGGTGGACTTCAAAGGCCTCAGAGGCGCTGGGTCTTGTTCAGATCTCGCATCGCCGCCCATACCGCTGATGTCTTCGGAGTCGTAGTCTAGCATGTCGGTTAAATCATCGACAAGGGCTACAAAGTGGGTGGTGGGTGGGTGTTGAATTTCTTCGTCGTCCGCATCTCAACCTTCCTGTCCGTAGTCCGCCAGGCTCTCCGGATAAAGAGAGAGACTTTAGTGAATTCAGGATGTCGCCAAAGGGCGAAAAGCCGAAAGATGTCCGCGGCAGTGAACTCCATGACCGGCGCCCAATCGGATTCGATTGGCACGGGCGCGAGGGGTTCGAGTCCGGAGAGGAGTCCGCACCACGAGTCGAGGTCTTAGCAAAGGACAGGGATGGAGTTCGCCCGATCACCGAGAGATTGTAGCCCCGAGGTGGTGTCCAACCACTCGCCCTCGATCGGGAATCCGCCCGGATTAAGAGTCGGAGCGATGCCGGTGCGGCCTCGTGGCACCGCTCGCTGCAGAGCTAGATCATGCCCATCGAGACAAGGCGGCGCTGCTTGGTCAGCTGCTCGATTCCGTCAAGATCAAGTCTCCGCGATATCGGCCGATAGTTTAAACTTCAAATCTGACCTGATGGCCAGGGGCGAAGCTTTCGATCTGCTCCAGATGGCTGCTTAATTGGCCCGCAGCGCAAATCCGCCGAACACGAAGATCTGTCCAGGAGAAAAGTCTCACCGACCGCGCTGTTGTTGATGATCGAGGAGCCATTGGGCCTATCGGTGACGCATACGTAGGAACTCTCAATGAAAGCACCAATGTCGGTGTCAAACCGCGGATCTCGGTGGGGTCCCGAATCAAGCGCCTAGGCGGATGGTAACAGGAGACAAGGGACACGATGTTTTTACCCAGGTTCGGCCCTCTCGATGGAGGTAATACCCTACCCTGCTTGATTAATATTGATGATATGGGTAGTACAAGAGTAGATCTACCACGAGATCAAGGAGGCTAAACCCTAGAAGCTAGCCTATGGTATGATTGTTGTTCGCCCCACGGACTAAAACCCTCCGGTTTATATAGACACCGGATAGGTTAGGGTTACACAGTAGTCGGTTACAATGGTAGGAGATCTACATATCCGTATTGCCAAGCTTGCCTTCCACGCCAAGGAAAGTCCCATCCGGACACGGGACTAAGTCTTCAATCTTGTATCTTCATAGTCTTGGAGTCCGCCGTGACGATAGTAATGCTATCCTGACACCCCTAGTCCGGACTCCCTCGCTTGTCCTTGAATTTTACTTTGGGGTGGCTTGGGCATCCCCAAGCTTAGGCTCTTGCCACCCTTATTCCATAATCCATCAAATCTTTACCAAAAACTTGAAAACTTCACAACACAAAACTTAAACAGAAAATCTCATGAGCTCCGTTAGTGTAAGAAAACAAACCACCACTTTAAGGTATTGTAATGAACTCATTCTTTATTTATATTGGTATTAAACCTACTGTATTCCAACTTCTCTATGGTTCATACCTGTCGGGGAAGCTGATCGTGTCCCACGAACACCTATGGGACCTGGCGGACCGAGTCCCTTGTGGTTCGGAGGGGGGCGGAGATTGCACGAAGAGCAGATCGAGGCGATGCACACGAGCAGTTTACCCAGCTTCGGAGCTCTCCGGAGAGATAATACTCCTACTGCTGCTTGTATGATTATTTGTGTTTTTGCTAGGGAGCAGTGAGAGCTACAAAACCTAGCTTGAGTGTCTCTCGTCTCGAATGGGTCGAATGAGCTGAACCTAAACGAACCGAACCGAACCCTTTCTACATTGCACATGGGCCTCCTTTTATAGGCTCAAAGGGGTCACCACAGGTGGCAACATAGATGAGGGTACAAATGGAAAAACATTAGTTGGTACACCGACTTGTACAGTGTACAGTGTACTATACCTAATTCTGACGGCAAGGGACAAAGGCAATAAATGCCCGTCCCTGTCGCCTAAACAGTGTAACAGGGACCGTCAGGTGCGCCACCGTTTGCCACGATGGTAAGCTTGTCAGCGCTGCTTATCGCTGCTCCCCGCTGGCTGCACAGCCTCTTGACACACACGCCTGGAATGGCCCCATGGCGACACGCCGTAGATGAGCCGGAGCGGAGATGATGAGAGTTGCTCGCCGCGGCAAGCGCCTTTGCCGCTACATCCTTGTCGCGCCGGAGCTTGTCGCCATCAGCCTTCCCGCAAGCTCCTCTTGCCGGGTCTTGTCCTCACGTGCCTTGAGTATCTTCCCGGCAAGCTCCTCTTGCCGGGGCCTTGTCTTCTTGGTTAAATACTTTGTTCTTGAATGGCTCCAAAGGAACCACGGAGGATCTTGGCGATCACTAGGCAAGCCTTACCGCAGGGTGCTGCGACTGCCCGTGCACGAGTTCGGGATACTAGGGTACCCCTACTCTAGTACACCGACAATACCACCCGATAATAGCCATAGATTCATCAAAATAAGCAAACAACACACGAAAAGCAGAATATGTCAAAAACAGAACAGTCTATAGAAATCTGATTTGTTCGAATACTTCTGGAACTCCAAAAATTCTAAAAACTAGGACAGCCTAGATAATTTGTATATTGATCTACCTCAAAAAGAATTATTATTTTATCGCGTTCTCGTGAGTTTTAACAATTATTTTGGTGAGCGTAAAGTTTATGTCTTTTTCAGCAAGATCAAACAACTATCACCCAAGAAGATCCTATTGGTTCTACTTGGTACAAACACTAATTAAAACATAAAAACACAGCTAAACAGAGGCTAGATGAATTATTTATTACTAAACAGGAACAAAAAGCAAGGAACAAAAATAAAATTGGGTTGCCTCCCAACAAGCGCTATCGCTTAACGCCCTAGCTAGGCATAAAAACAAGAATAGATCTAGGTATTGTCATCTTTGGTATGCAATCCATAAGTGGCTCTCATAATAGATTCATAAGGTAATTTAATTTTATTTCTAGGAAAGTGTTCCATGCCTTTCCTGAATGGAAATTGGAATCTAATATTTCCTTCTTTCATATCAATAATTGCACCAATCGTTCTAAGGAAAGGTCTACCAAGAATAATAGGACATGTAGGATTGCAATCTATATCAAGAACAATGAAATCTACGGGCACATAATTCCTATTTGCAACAATAAGAACATCATTAATCCTTCCCATAGGTTTCTTAATGGTGGAATCCGCAAGATGCAAATTTAAAGAAAAATCATCAAATTCTCGGAAACCTAGCATATCACACAAAGTTTTTGGAATCGTGGAAACGCTAGCATCCAAATCACCTAAAGCATAGCATTCATGATCTTTAATCTTAATTTTAATAGTAGGTTCCTACTGATCATAAAGTTTTCTAGGGATAGAAACTTCTAATTCAAGTTTTTCTTCATAGGATTGCATTAGAGCATCAACAATATGTTTAGTAAAAGCATTATTTTGATCATAAGCATGAGGACAATTTAGCACGGATTGCAACAAGGAAATACAATCTATCAAAGAGCAATTATCATAATTAAATTCCTTGAAATCCAAAATAGTGGGTTCATTACTATGTAAAGTTTTGACCTCTTCAATCCCACTTTTATCAATTCTTGCATCAAGATCTATAAACTCCGAATCATTGGGACGCCTTTTAACTAAAGTTGACTCATCTCCAGTCCCATCTTTATGAAGATTCATATCGGAAAACAAAGATTTAATAGGAGACACATCAATCACTTTTAGATCTTCATCATTATTATCATGAAAACTAGCAGAACACGCTTTCACAAAGCAATCTTTTTTAGCACGCATCCTAAAGGTTCTTTCTTTGCACTCATTAATGGAGATTCTCATGGCTTTTATAGACTCATTGATATCATGCTTAGGTGGAATAGATCTATGTTTCAAGGAATCAAGATCAAGAGAATTCTATCCACGTTCCTAGCCAACTCATCAATCTTAGGCAATTTTTCTTCAAGCAAAGCATTGAAATTCTTTTGCGGAATCATAAATTCTTTAACACTAGTCTCAAAATCAGAGGGCATCTTATTAAAATTTCCATAAGAGTTGTTGTAGGAATTACCATTATTATTAGAGGAATTACTAGGGAACGACCTAGAATTAAAATTTCCTCTATACGCGTTGTTACCAAAATTGTTCCTACCAACAAAATTCACATCCATAGATTCATTATTATTCTCAATCAAAGTAGACAAAGGCATATCATTAGGATCAGAAAAAACACTCTTATTAGCAAACAATTTCATAAGTTCATCCATCTTTCCACTCAAAACATTAATCTCTTCTATCGTGTGAACCTTTTTAATAGTAGATCTTTCGGTGTGCCATTGAGAATAATTAACCATAATGTTATCTAGAAGTTTAGTAGCTTCTCCTAAAGTGATTTCCATAAAAGTGCCTCCCGCAGCCGATTCTAAAAGATTTCTAGAAGCAAAATTCAATCCAGCATAATTTTTTTTATAATCATCCATAAAATCAAACCATGTGTAGGGCAATTACGTATCATTAATTTCATCCTCTCCCAAGCTTGTGCAACATGCTCATGATCAAGTTGCTTAAAATTCATAATGTCGCTTCTAAGAGAGATGATCTTCAAGGAGGAAAATACTTAGAGATAAAAGCATCTTTGCACTTATTCCATGAATAAATACTATTTTTAGGCAAAGAAGAGAACCAAGTTTTAGCACGATCTCTAAGCTTAAATGGAAATAGCTTCAATTTAAAAATATCATTATCCACATATTTCTTCTTTTGCATACCGCACAAATCAACGAAGTTGTTCAGATGGGTAGCGGCATTTTCTCTAGGAAGGCCAGAAAATTGATCTTTCATGACAAGATTCAACAGAGCAGCATTAATTTCACAAGATTCAACATCGGTAATAGGAGCAATCAGAGTGCTAATAAAGTCATTGTCGTTGGTATTGGAAAAGTCACACAATTTAGTATTATCTTGAGCCATCGTGACAAACAATCAATCCAACACACAAGCAAACAAAAAGCAAGCGGAAAGAAGCGGACGAAAAAGGGCGAATAAAACGGCAAGGGTGAAGTGGGGGAGAGGAAAACGAGAGGCAAATGGCAAATAATGTAATGCGAGGGAGAAGAGTTTGTGATGGGTACTTGGTATGTCTTGACTTGTGCGTAGATCTCCCCGGCAACGGCGCAGAAATCCTTCTTGCTACCTCTTGAGAATGCGTTGGTTTTCCCTTGAAGAGGAAAGGGTGATGCGGCAAAGTAGCGTAAGTATTTACCTTAGTTTTTGAGAACCAAGGTATCAATCCAGTAGGAGACTACACGCAAATCACCTAGTACCTGCACAAACAATCAAGAACCTTGCAACCAACGCGATAAAGGGGTTGTCAATCCCTTCACGGCCACTTGCAAAATTGAGATCTGATAAAGATAATAAGATAAATATTTTTGGTATTTTTGTTGTATAGATTGGAAAGTAAAGATTGCAAAATAGTAAACTAGAATTATAGATCGGAAACTTATATGATGTAAAGTAGACCCGGGGGCCATAGGTTTCACTAGTGGCTTCTCTCAAGATAGCATATATTACGGTGGGTGAACAAATTACTGCCGAGCAATTGATAGAAAAGCGCTTAGTTAAGAGTATATCTAGGCATGATCGTGAACATAGGCATCATGTCCGTGTCAAGTAGACCGAAACGATTCTGCATCTACTACTATTACTCCACACATCGACCGCTATCCAGCATGCATCTAGAGTATTAAGTTCATAAGAACAGAGTAACACATTTGGCAAGATGACATGATGTAGAGGGATAAACTCAAGCAATATATTATAAACCCCATCTTTTTATCATCGATGGCAACAATACAATACGTGTCGGTTCCCTTTCTGTCACTGGGATCGAGCACCGCAAGATTGAACCCAAAGCTAAGCACTTCTCCCATTGCAAGAAAGATCAATCTAGTAGGCCAAACTAAACCGATAATTCGAAGAGACTTGCAAAGACATTAAATCATGCATATAAGAATTCAAAGAAGAATCAAATATTGTTCATAGAAAATCTTGATCATAAACCCACAATTCATCGGATCTCGGCAAACACACCGCAAAAACTATTACATCGAATAGAACTCCAAGATGATCGAGGAGAACTTTGTATTGAGATCCAAAGAGAGAGAAGAAGCCATCCAGCTAATAACTATGGACACGAAGGTCTGCGGTAAACTACTCACACATCATCGGAGAGGCTATGGTGTTGATGTAGAAGCCCTCCGTGATCGAATCCCCCTCCGACAGATCGCCGGAAAAGGCCCCAAGATGGGATCTCACGTGTACAGAACGTTGCGGTGGTGGAAAAGTGGTTTTGTGGCTCCCCCCGATTTTTTCAGGGTATAAGAGTATATATGATACGTCTCCGTCGTATCTACTTTTCCAAACACTTTTGCCCTTGTTTTGGACCCTAACTTGCATGATTTGAATGGAACGAACCCGGACTGACGCTGTTTTCAGCAGACTTTCCATGGTGTTATTTATATGCAGAAACAAAAGTTCTCGAAATGACCTGAAACTCCACGGAACGTCTTTTCAAAAATAATAAAAAATCCTTGCCAAAGATGAAGACCAGGGGGCCACACCCTGTCCGTGAGGGTGGGGGCGCGCCCCCCTACCTCGTGGGCCCCCTGGAGCTCCTCCGACGCCAACTCCAACTCTATATATTTGCTTTCGCAGAGAAAAAAATCAAGGAGAAGAAATCATCACGTTTTACGATACGGAGCCGCTGCCAAGCCCTAAAGCCTCTTGGGAGGGCTGATCTGGAGTCCGTTCAGGGCTCCGGAGAGGGGGATTCGTCGCCGTCGTCATCATCAACCATCCTCCATCACCAATTTCCTGATGCTCACCGCTATGCGTGAGTAATTCCATCGTAGGCTTGCGGACGGTGATGGGTTGGATGAGATTTATCATGTAATCGAGTTAGATTTGTTAGGTTTGATCCCTAGTATCCAATATGTTCGAGATTGATGTTGCTATGACTTTGCTATGCTTAATGCTTGTCACTAGGGCCCGAAAAGCCATGATTTCATATCTGAACCTATTATGTTTTCATGAATATATGTGTGTTCTTGATCCTATCTTGCAAGTCTATAGTCACCTACTATGTGTGATGATCCGGCAACCCCGAAGTGACAATAATCGGGACCACTCCCGGTGATGACCATAGTTTGAGGAGTCCATGTATTCACTATGTGCTAATGCTTTGTTCCGGTTCTCTATTAAAAGGAGGCCTTAATATCCCTTAGTTTCCATTAGGACCCCGCTGCCACGGGAGGGTAGGACAAAAGATGTCATGCAAGTTCTTTTCCATAAGCATGTATGACTATATTCGGAATATATGCCTACATTACATTGATGAATTGGAGCTTGTTCTGTGTCACCCTATGTTATGACTGTTACATGATGAACCGCATCCGGCATAATTATCCATCACCGATCCAATGCCTATGAGCTTTTCCTATATTGGTTCTATTTTATTAACTTTCCCGTTGTTACTGTTACAATCACTACAAAATACCAAAAATATTACTTTTGCTTCTGTTACTTTTGTTACCGTTACCACTACTATCATATTACTATGCTACTAAATACTTTGCTGCAGATATTAAGTTATCCAGGTGTGGTTGAATTGACAACTCAACTGCTAATACTTGAGAATATTCTTTGGCTCCCCTTGTGTCGAATCAATAAATTTGGGTTGAATACTCTACCCTCGAAAACTGTTGTGATCCCCTATGCTTGTGGGTTATCAAGACTATTTTCTGGCGCCGTTGCCGGGGAGCATAGCTCTATTCTTTGAGTCACTTGGGATTTATATCTGCTGGTCGCTATGAAGAACTTGAAAGACGCTAAGACAACAATTTATCCCTCAACTACGAGGGGAGGTAAGGAACTGCCATCTAGCTCTGCACTTGATTCACCTTCTGTTTTGAGTAAGCTTGCGACACCAAAACCTACTTCTGCTATTTGTTCTGATATATCGCATGTTATTGATGATGCCACTTCTGCTATGCATGATACTTATGATGAAACTACTTCTATGCTTGATACTACTGTGCCCCTTAGTGAATTTCTTGATGAACAAATTGCTAGGGCTAGAGAGAAAGAAATTATTGAAACTGATTATATTGATGAAAGTGATGAAGAAGATATGCCTGTTATTCCTAAGGGTTATGTTTTTGATATGGAAGCATCTGCAGCTATTTTAGATTGCAAAGATAGATATGAGCTCAAGAGGTTATTAGTTGAATGGAATAAGCAATCTCTTAAAGATAGGATGAGGCCTAACCCCGCTTTTGCTACTTCACCTATTTGTGTTGCCGATAAGGATTATGAATTCTCTGTTGATCCTGATATAATTACTTTGGTTGAATCTGATCCTTTTCATGGCTATGAATTTGAAACTGTTGTGGCACATCTTACTAAATTAAATGATATAGCCACCCTGTTCACTAATGATGAGAGATCTCGCTACTTTTATATCCTTAAAATATTTCTGTTCTCATTAAAGGGTGATGCTAAGATATGGTTTAATTCTCTTGATCCTGGTTGTGTGCGTAGTCCCCAGGATATGATTTACTACTTCTCTGCTAAATATTTCCTTGCTCATAAGAAACAAGCTGCTTTGAGGGAAATTTATAATCTTTTGCAAATCAAAGAAGTGATCTCCCACAAGCTTGGGGGAGGCTTCTCAAGTTACTTAATGCTTTGCCTGATCATCCTCCTAAGAAAATTGAAATACTTGATATCTTTTATAATGGGCTAACCGATGCTTCCAGAGATTACCTGGATAGTTGTGTTGGCTCTCTTTTCAGGGAAAGAACACCGGATGAAGCTGAAATTCTATTGAATAATATGTTGACAAATGAAAATAATTGGGCACCTCCCGAGCCAGCTCCCGAGCCACCATCGAGCCTACTCCTAAACCAACTCCGAAGAAGAGAGGTGTTCTATTTCTCAGTCTTGAAGATATGCAAGAGGCAAAGAAATCTATGAAAGAAAAAGGTATTAAAGCTGAAGATGTTAAGAATTTACCTCCTATTGAAGAAATACATGGTCTTAATCTACCGCCTGTTGAAGAAACATATGATCGTAATCCATTACCTATTGAAGAACCTCCTGTTCTTGATAACCCGACACAGGTAGTAAAGGTAAATTCTCTCTATAGATATGATAGAGCTGAAGTCCCTCCTGCTAAAATTGCTAGCCGATGCTTGGATGAGTTTGATAACTTTATGGTTAAGCAAGAAGATTTCAATGCTTATTTTGGTAGACAATTAAAAAATGCTTATATTATTAAACACTTGGGTGATTATATGTCTAATGTTAGAGGTGAACTTAAACTTGTTAGCAAACATGCTTCTATGGTTACCACTCAAGTAGAACAAGTGCTTAAAGCTCAAAATGATTTGCTCAATGAAATGAATAGTAAGAAAAATTATTATGCTGTTAAAGTGGCTACTAGAACTGGTGGAATGACTCAGGAACCTTTGTATCCTGAAGGCCGCCCTAAGAGAATTGAGCAAGATTCTTAGAGAAATAATATTGATGCACCTAGTTCTTCTAAAAGGAAGAAAAAGAAAAATGATAGGACTTTGCAAACTTCTAGTGAACCTATTGCTAAACCACCTGAGAATCCCAATGATATTTCTATGTCTGATGCTGAAACACAATCTGGTAATGAACATGAACCTAGTGAAAATGTTAATGATGATGTTCATGATGATGCTCAACCTAGTAATGATAATGATGTAGAAATTGAACCTGTTGTTGATCTTGATAACCCACAATCAAAGATTCAACGTTATGATAAGAAAGACTTTGTTGCTAGGAAACATGGTAAAGAAAGAGAACCATGGGTTCAGAAACCCATGCCATTTCCTCCCAAACCATCCAAGAAAAAGGATGATGAGGATTTTGAGCGCTTTGCTGAAATGATTAGACCTATCTTTTATGTATGTGATTGACTGATATGCTCAAAATGAATCCTTATGCTAAGTACATGAAAGATATTGTTACTAATAAAAGAAAGATACCGGAAGCTGAGATTTCCACCATGCTTGCAAATTATACTTTTAAGGGTGGAATACCAAAGAAACTAGGAGATCCAGGAGTACCCACTATACCATACTCCATTAAAAGAAACTATGTTAAAATTGCTTTATGTGATATTGGAGCCGGTGTTAGTGTTATGCCTCTCTCTTTATACCGTAGACTTGACTTGAATAAGTTAACACCTACTGAAATATCTTTGCAAATGGCCGATAAATCAACTGCTATACCTGTCGGTATATGTGAGGATGTGCCTGTTGTGGTTGCAAACGTTACAATTTTAACAGACTTTGTTATTCTTGATATTCCTGAGGACGATAGTATGTCTATTATTCTTGGAAGACCCTTTTTGAATACTGCAGGTGCTGTTATTGATTGCAACAAAGCCAATGTCACTTTTCATGTTAATGGTAATGAGCATATGGTACACTTTCCGAGGAAACAACCTCAAGTTCATAGTATCAACTCTATTGGAAAAATTCCATCGATTATATTTGGAGGTTTTGAATTTCCTCTTCCTACTGTCAAGAATAAATATGATATTCTTATTATAGGGGATGTGCATATCCCCGTTGAGGTAACATAGTGTTATTCGAAATTTCTCCGGTTCCATGTTACTCGGAATGAGTTTGTTAACAAGACCTGATCAACCTTGTTTGTGGATTCCTTTCGATGAGCATGAGATGGATGAAACTAGAAGGCACAACCTTCTGTACCCTCTTTCCATTTTCTTTTATTTAGTTGAAATAAAGTAAAAAAAATAGTATTTTTTTTGTCTGTTTTCTGATTTATCCGTGCAATATAAAAATACCCCGAAAATAGAAGTTCTCCAAATGCCCTGAAAATGGAATATGATTTTTTTTCTAGAATATTTGAGGATTTATGGAACTGAGAACACATCATGGGGGTCAACCACCTAGCCACGAGGGTGGAGGGCGCACCCTACCCCCCAGGACATGCCCCCTGCTTCGTGGGCCCACAATGGCCCTCCTCCACTTATTTCTGCACCCACACACTCCTTCTTCCTCCCACAAACACGAATATCTAGCTCAAGCACGAGTTCTAGCTCACTTTGCTGTGATTTTCGATCTCCTTGCTCAAAGCACCTCTCACAAAACTGCTTGGGGAGATTGTTCCTTGGTATGTGACTCCTCCATTGGTCCAATTAGTTTTTGTTCTAGTGCTTTATTCATAGCAAATTTGTGCTGCATAGGTGACCATGTTCTTTAGCTTGCATGTCAAATTTATATGGTTCCAAGTAGTTCTAATGCTTGATATAGGCTCTAGGCACTTGTAGGAGTAGTTGCTATCAATTTTGTTGAGTTTGGTTTACTTTTGTTTGAAGTTACTAAAAATTTCAGAATATTTCAGAAAATGATGAAGAGACTTTTGAGGGGCTCATCGAGCCGAAGCTCGAAGGAAAAGCAAAATGAAGAAGCACAGATGCCCAAATTTAATTTGCCTCGTACCGTGGAGGTCCGGCCATGCGAATGGCCTTCCGATGACTTCTTAAGACAAGCCGGGATTTTTGAGGAGTTCTATTCATTGGCTGAGAATGCTGGCCTCACCGACTTCCTCCATGACCAACGTCATCAGTATCTCTTACTCACTAATACTTTTGTGCAAAACTTCTACTATTTTCCTAAGGAATCACCTCCTTTAGTAGATTTCATTTATATGATGTTGTTAAGAAGATGCCATTAGCTGAATTTTGCAAGGTTTGCAAAATACCCTTTGAGGGTATCTTAGATGAACCACACCTAAAGATGTGGAAGAATTTATTGACACCATCACTGTGGGAGAAACCAGGAAGGTTTCCGATGCAAGAATCACTACCATACATTTTCCTGTTTTATGCTACTTTGCCATATTTGCTAGTCGTTGCTTGATTGGTCGTGGAAACTGTGGAAACCTTAGTGTTCCTGATATTATCACTTTGTTCCATGGTTTGTTCCGCGATAACACTGTTAGTATGGGCAGAATTATTGCTAAACGGTTAAGTTTGAACCGTACTAAGGGCCCCATCTTTGGAGGTATTTATGCTTCACGACTAGCTGCACATTTTAACATACCTATTCGGCTCTATGAGAAAGAAGAAAAATTGCTGCCCAACGCTTATTTAGATTATAAGAGTATGCTAGCGCATAATTTTATTGTTAAGGGCAGGGAAGGGGAGCTTAAATACAAATTATTCTTTAATAAACATCACCCTGAGACTATTACTTTGCCTGCTCCTTCTTTGTTTAATTTGTCTGAAGGTCCGTATCTTGTTCCGTGGGCGGCCGTTCAAGCCTACCAGAACCCTACACCAGCCCCGGAGCCGGAACCACAATTTGATCCTGCACGACAGTCTGATTACTTTTGGGATCCGGAGATGGCTGCCAGCCAGTGGCAGTCAGAGTCCTTTCGTCGCAGTACGACCCCAGCTACACCTACGGGTATCCGCCAGGCCATCCCTGGCAATGAACCAACTTAGGCCAAAAGCCTAAGCTT
This sequence comes from Aegilops longissima, assembly GCA_021605205.1. Taxonomy (NCBI): domain Eukaryota; kingdom Viridiplantae; phylum Streptophyta; class Magnoliopsida; order Poales; family Poaceae; genus Aegilops; species Aegilops longissima. Next base: position 337,780,539 of record CM038680.1, read on the forward strand.
GGGGGAGTACGTATTTCCCACCGACTTTACATTTATGTTCACACACACTCATTGCTAGATGTCGGTGCTCATACTTTTTCATTGTAATATCCATGCTAGTTTATTTTATTTTTCCTGCTTTCTTCTTGTGTGTTTGTTAAACTTTAAGAAAAACAAAAAAGATTAGTAGTAGTTTTTAGTTAGTTTACTTTTCTTGTTGTAGCAGTAATAATTAAAAAGAAAACTCAAAAATATTTCCCGTTCTTCTTTGCTTGTTGGGGGCTTTCCCGTGTAAATAGTTTTATTTCTTTTCTTTTCTTTGGGGGTTGATAGGAGAAGACCATAATTAAATTGTTGAAGTAGCTCTTCTATGCTTTATTGTTGATTTAACCAAGAGCCTATATTGCCTTGTCTTATCCTGTTTATTGAATGCTCGCAGATTCCAGCTTAGTCCAATGCACATGCGCTCTTATTATTATTCACTTCGTTCGGTCGTGCAAGTGAAAGGCAATTATGATGAAATATGATGGATTGACTGAGATGAGAAAAGCGGGTATGAACTCGACCTCTCCTGTTTTTGTAAATATGATGAGTTCATCATTCCTGATTCAGCTTATTATGAATAAACATGTTTCCAATGACAATTAGAGATCATAGTTGCTCGTGCCATGCTTGATTAGCTATGAGTTATAATGTTTTACCTTGTGTGCCAACATGCTATTAAAATGGTTGTGATGTGGTATAGTGGGGTGGTATCCTCCTTTGAATGATTTGAGTGACTTGACTTGGCACATGTTCACACATGTAGTTGAAACAAATCAACATAGCCTTCACGATATTTATGTTCATGGTGGATTATATCCTACTCATGCTTGCATCCAATGTTTATTAATTTTAATGCATGAGGGAGTCCTGGACTAGGGGGTGTCCGGATAGCCGAACTATCATCACTGCCGGACTCCAAGACTATGAAGATACAAGATTGAAGACTTCGTCCCGTGTCCGGATGGGACTTTCCTTGGCGTGGAAGGCAAGCTTGGCGATACGGATATGTAGATCTCCTACCATTGTAACTGACTCTGTGTAACCCTAACCTATCCGGTGTCTATATAAATCGGAGGGTTTTAGTCCATAGGACGAACAAAAATCATACCATAGGCTAGCTCCTAGGGTTTAGCCTCCTTGATCTCGTGGTAGATCTACTCTTGTACTACCCATATCATCATTATTAATCAAGCAGGAGTAGGGTATTACCTCCATCGAGAGGGCCCGAACCTGGGTAAAAACATCGTGTCCCTTGTCTCCTGTTACCATCCGCCTAGACGCACAGTTCGGGACCCCCTACCCGAGATCCGCCAGTTTTGACACCGACATTGGTGCTTTCATTGAGAGTTCCTCTGTGTCATCACCGATAGGCCCGATGGCTCCTTCGATCATCAACAACAACGCGGGGCAGGGTGAGACTTTTCTCCCCGGATAGATCTTCGTATTCAGCGGCTTTGCACTGCGGGCCAATTCGCTTGGCCATCTGGAGCAGATCGAAAGCTACGCCCATGGCCATCAGGTCAGATTTGGAAGTTTGAACTATACGGTCGATGTCCGTGGAGACTTGATCTTCGACGGATTCGAGCCGCAGCCGAGCGTGCCGCAATGTCTCGATGGGCATGATCTAGCTCTGCAGCCGAACAGCGCCCTGGAGGCCGCACCAGCATCCGCTCCGACCCTTAATCCGGAGCCGGATTCCTCGATCGAGGACGAGTGGTTGGACACCTCCTCGGGGGCTACGATCTCTACGGCGATTGAGCCGAACTCCATCCCTGTCCTTTGCGAAGACCTTGACTCTGTGGTGCCGGACTCCACTCCGGACTCAACCTCCGTGCCCCTCGCCAATCGAATCCGATCGGGCGCCGGTCATGGAGTTCATCGCATGACATCTTTCAAGACTCGCCTTTTGGCGACATCCTGAATTCACTAAAATCTCTCTTTATCCGAGAGCCATGGCGGACTACGGTCGAAAGGTTGGGATGCGGACGACGAAGAAATTCAACACCCACCCACCACCCACTTCGTAGCCACTGTCGAAAGCTTACACGACGTGCTCGATTTTGACTCCGAAGACATCGACGGTATGGACGACGATGTAGGAGACAACCATGAACCAGCGCCTATAGGATGCTGGACAACCACCTCATCCCATGATGTATACATGGTGGATACACCTAAAGGAAATGAAGACGAGGAACAACGGATGCTACGAAGGATAAATCCTCGAAAAGCAATCAAACGGCAACGTAACGCCAACCAAGTCCCGCCAACAGAGACCCGCCATAGAGCAGGGCGAAACGGTGGACGAAGAACATGCCATTGAGCAATCGTCCGAACAAGACAACTTGGATAAACAACCCGTCCCCGGAGAAGACAACAGTCCGGACGATCTCACGCCGGACAAATTGTTGGAGCAAAATAACCTCCAGAAAAGGCTCGTCGCCACTGCGCGTAGCCTGAAAAAGCAGAAGCGGAAGCTCAAAACAGCGGAAGATGCACTCAGAATGAGATGGAGCAAAGTATTCAACACCGCAGACAAATACAGCGACAATCGCCGAACAAAGAGCTACCCAAAAAGAAAGCTACTGCCCGAATTTGACGAGGAGGCCTTAGAGCCCCCACAATCAAAAAGTAAGAAGGCCACCCGGTCGGATGGACGACCCCACGGCAAAAAGAGAGCGGCAAATGGCGCCGCACACAAGCCAGTATGCGATCCGCATAAGGATTCACATCAAAAGGATGGCCTAGTTAGGTCCATCTACGGGCCAAGAAAGCAAGCTCTTCAAAGCAATGCAACACACCAAAATCCAACATCACGGCACACCCAATATAGGGCGCCAGACACCCCTATGTTTCACCGATAAGGTGCTGGATCACGAATCCCAGCGGGATTCAAACCCGTAAACATAGAGGCATACGACAGAACAACAGACCCTGGAGTCTGGATTGAGGATTATATCCTCCACATACACATGGCTAGAGGAGATGATCTCCACGCCATAAAATATTTACCCCTCAAGCTCAAAGGGCCAGCCCGGCATTGGCTCAAAGGCCTCCCTGAAAATACCATTGGAAGTTGGGAAGAGCCCGAGGATACTTTTAGGGCAAACTTTCAAGGGACTTATGTCCGTCCTCCGGATGCAGACGATTTAAGTCATATAACTCAACAACCCGGAGAGTCAGCCTGCAAATTCTGGAACAGGTTCCTCACCAAAAAGAACCAAATAGTCGACTATCCGGACGCCAAAGCCTTAGCAGCTTTCAAACACAACGTCCGAGACAAATGGCTCGCCAGACACCTCGGCCAAGACAAGCCAAGAACCATGGCCGCATTAACAAGCCTCATGACCCGCTTTTGCACGGGAGAGGATAGCTGGCTAGCAAGATGCAGCACCAGCGACCCAAGTACATCCGAAGTCAGGGATGGAAATGGGAAACCACGGCGCAACAATGACCGCGCCAGATTAAAGGGAACGGTCCAAAGAGCGCGGCAGTCAACGCCGGATTCAAAAGCTCACGACAGAACAACAAAAAACTGCCCCTTAAGGACAATAGCGATGAGCTATCCAACTTAAACAAAATCTTGGACAAGATATGTCAAATCCACAAGACTCTGGAGGCCCGCAAATCATACCCACAGAGATTGTTGGGTCTTCAAACAGTCCGGCAGACTCAACGCCGAACACAAGGGGCTCGACACACCAAGTGAGGATGATGACGAACCCCACAAGCAGAGCACCGGAAAACAAAATAATTTCCCACAAGAGGTTAAAATAGTAAACTCACTTCACGTGATAAAAGGGAAAAACAGAGCAGCGCCCATTAAGATGCGCGCTGCACATACTACCCTAGCGAAGTACCAACACTGGTTGTCAAAACCAATCACCTTCGACCATCAGGACTACTCCGAATGTATCCAAAACGCAGGATGGACTGCCTTGATATTGGATCCTATAATCTACGGATTCCAATTTACACAAGTCCTCATGGATGGCGGCAGTGACATAAACCTGATATATCAGGACACAATCCGCAGCATGGGGATAGACCCAACCAAAATTCGCCACAAAGAACACCTCCTTTAAAGGGTAATGCCAGCCCATATGCCCATTGTACGGGCTCCCTACTGCTAGAAGTTGTGTTCGGTTCATCCGACAACTTCCGTCGCGAAAAGTTAGTCTTCCATGTTGCCCCATTTAAAAGTAGCCATCAAGCACTATTGGGACGCGAAGCTTTCGCCCGCTTTAACGCAATACCGCAGTATGCATCTCTAACACTTAAAATGCCCGGTCCACGCGGCATCATCTCATTAAAAGGAAGTATTAAGTGTTACTCGAGAACGAAAGAACATGAGACTACCTTGACAGCCCCACACCTATCCGGCTCCGCTAGTCAAAGAACCCCGGACACGGCTAGACGAGTCCGGCGCCTACTAGCGGCATACCCCCATACAAGGGGCTACATGCATGTATAACAAGAGACAATAAAGCTCAATTTTATTCAACTTTTCGAATCGTACTCTGTTTATTTAATATAAAGTACATCTTTCGCACGATCCTTTTTCTTTTAAACTAAGTTCCTCTCTTTACAGATGAACAACGTGCTACACCCGTCCGTGATACGGCACAACAGAGACACAGCGTAGACGCAAGAGGGACCCGCTGCAAGGATTCTTTTCAGATTAAGACCTGCGTAAACCTTTTTACTGCCTCTTGTTGATATACATCCCCGATTTCTTACTATAACCGAGGAGGAGGCTGGCGTTTTGGCATTGGCCGCACCAGAATTTTTATGCGTGTACCGACACTAAGGGCTTAGGGCATTATTCTGCCTGCTTTTATAAAGACCGAATACCTTAGGGAGTATTCGCGCCTCGAGTTAGGCCTTATATGCATTAGCTCGAATCATGTCTTTGGTCAAATGTTGGGTTTGCCCGCCCTGTGTTTTTCTGCCTTACGCCCGCTTCTATCGGCTAACGCGGCACCAGAGAACTATCTGCGATTGTGCCCGGTTCGCCGGGCGAGCACCTCAAGAGAGAAAGCCGAAAACTGACTGTCATGATATAGCGAGAGACTGGTCAACCACTGATGACTTATCGGAATGTTTAGAATTCCTCCGATTAACGAAGGACCGGTTTTCGGTCGTGCACATACGCACCCCAAATTCAGGAGAGTGCGGTGCCCTGTGGGCTATATAGTAGCCCCACCTCGAACTCCTATGGCTAAGTGAAAGTGATAAAGCATTATAGTCCGTTGCCTAGTTTGCTACGCTACCACCTCCTTAACAGGACCAAGACGTTGGATTATGTGAAAAGCGCCTTCTTTGCAAACACCCCGCACTATGTGCGTGGGGGCTGAAGCCAAGGATCATGATCTTTCAAAGTATATATACATATACACAAACGGCCGCACAGGAGTAGTTTACTACTTGAACGCACAAGTATAAAAAGCTCTTATATTATATTGAAACACTGTTTTCACAAATCATACATGTCATTTAAACATAATATCCTTCGAGCATTTGCGTCTCTATTAAACGAGCGCCTGCAGACTTCCTCAAAGTAGTGCTCGGCGGTACTCGCTTTTGTCCGAATCTTGGGATGCAACATCGGTGGCCTTCATCTCTGCCCAAGATGTCTTGACACGGGCCAGAGCCATCCGCGCCCTCAATACACGCCGACCGCTTCATTGCGCCGACACGCGTACCGCACCAAGGAACCGCTGCACTAAACCAAAATAACTCTTCGGTGGGGTCCGCCTGCCACAAATGAGTCATGACATGCTTCATGGCAAGTCCGGATAATCGATTCAGCTCGCCCATTTGGCCAACCGATCGGTCAACGGAAGAGGACGCCCGGACTATGGAATTGCGACCAATATAGCTCTTCCTTCAGGCCTTCTTCGCCCCGGAAGTGCTCAATCACGTTCAGTGGCGCCGCCGCTAAGTCCAGATAAGCATCCTCCGAACTCCACAACTTGTCCAACTGAGCATACTTTGATCCAGATATTTCTCCGCAGCGTAAACAGTTTTCTAGCCGTAATAGCCCCGCCTGACTCAGCTCCTCCTTGGCAGCTCTCAAAGCGAACGGGCATCCTTGATTCGTGGTGGCCTTTTCAGCCCTCTTGCTCCGCTTTGACGTTCTTTTTCAAGAACCTCGCAGCGGTCGGTAATATTCTTCAACTTTCGCCATACCGCCATTTCCTCTTTGCTTCGGCAAGAGCAGCCCGCTCGCTTTTAGCTCTTCGCCGCCTTTAAAGCGCCGTGACATTATTTCTGGCTTGTTTTTTCGCCGGGCGAAGTTCCGCCAAGCTCCTCCACAAGAGCGGCACCATCTGCATTAAGCATACAAGTAGTAAGACATGGGCGCCAAGCTCTCTTACCAGGTGTCCGCAGAGAAGTTGCATACCTTGTGACTCGTCAAACCGCTTATTGACCAGCGATGTCCGTGATCCGCCTCGTCAAGTTGCCGCTTTAGTTCGCATATTCATCAGTCCGGCTGCCACCGGATGCCCCGCCACCGGTTTAGGAGCGTTGATATGTTATAATCGAGATTTGACCTCGCACGCTGTCAATTTTGACAACATACCGAGTCTCGTGGGCTACTATCTATACAGGCGCATTCTATATGCATAACTGCCGAAGGTACATCATTTTTGCGTACCTCGAACCCGCCAAGAAGCTTCGACGACTTCATGCAATCCGCCTCCGCGGATGCAATTCTTTCAATCACCGTACCCATTAGAGCGCGGTGATCTTCTGAGATAGTGTAACGCCTTGACACACCCGCCGGTGGTCGCATTCTCTGGCGGGATCTAGACTGGCCCCACAGATCAATACTAGTCTTTTCTGCGCGACTTCGTCCTCACTGCAGCGCACCGGAGCAACTTCGGTCGGTCACCCATCCTGAAACTACTCCAAGCTGAGCACGCTTAACTTTGGAGTTCTCGTCCGAATGGGATCCCTAAAAGAAGGAATTCCTTATTGATATGAGTAGTCTATCATCCCTAATAAGCCGTGCTATTACATACACCCCCACTCGAGGAACCGACGCCCTCGTCGGGCCATAGGAACGTTCCTCTGGCACAACCGCTCAGGCATCCAGTCCGCACATGTGCCATGCCGCTGCCATGACGGGTCACAAACGCCATGAACAACATGACCGCAAGACCTGTCCGCAACCATCCGTAACCGCGAGGGTCGGCTCGATACCAACTTGTAACGCCTCGACACACCCGCCGGTGGTCGTTATTCTGGCGGATCTAGACTCGCCCCACGATCAATACTAGTCTTTTCACAAGACTTTGTCCTCACTCGTGCGCATCCGGGAGCAACTTCCACGTGTCGAGGCACGACTTAGAGGCATAACCGCATTGAAAGCAATGTCGCAAGTGAGGTAATCTTCACACAACCCATGTAATACATAAGGGAAAAAGATACATAGTTGGCTTACATTCGCCACTTCACACAGTACATAAATAAACATCCATCATTCAGAGTACACTCAAGGTCCGACTACGGAACCAAAATAAAAGAAGATACCCCAAATGCTACACAGATCCCCGATCGTCCCAACGGGCACCACTACCGATCATCGAAAAGACACATAGTAACGACCACGCCTCGTCGTCGAACTCCCACTTGAGCTCGGTTCGTCACCTGCACCGCATCATCGGAACCTGCAACTGTTTTGGTAGAATCTGTGAGTCACAGGGACTCAGCAATCTCACACCCGCGAGATCAGGACTATTTAAGCTTATAGGAAGGATAGAGTAGTAAGGTGGAGCTGCAGCAAGCGACTAGGATATATGGTGGCTACATTCGCAAAAGAGAGCGAGAAGAGGAGCAAAGCACGGTCGTGAAGCTAGTAGCGATCAAGAAGTGATCCTGAACTACTTACGTCAAACATAACTCCAACACCGTGTTCACTTCCCGGACTCCGCCGAGAAGAGACCTTCACGGTTACACACGCGGTTGATGTGTATTTTAATTGAGGTCAACTTCGGGTTTTCTACAACCGGACATTAACAAATTCCCATCTGCCTCATAACCGCGGGCACGGCTTTCAAAAGATATTACCCTGCAGGGGTGTTCCAACTTAGCCCATGATAAGCTCTCACGGTCAACGAAGGATATTCCTTCTACCGGGAAGACCCGATCAATCTCGGAATCCCGGACTACAAGACATTTCGACAGCAATAAAACAAGACCAAAGTTGGGCCTTGCTGGACGAGTCTTATTCAAAGCGAACTGTCAAGGGGGTCCCATAAATCACCCAACCGTGTAAGGAACGCAAAATCAAGGAACATAACACCGGTATGACGGAAACTAGGGTGGCAAGAGTGGAACAAAACACCAAGCATAAGGCCGAGCCTTCCACCCTTTACCAAGTATATAGATGCATTAATTATAGCAGATATATATATTGTGATATCCCCAACAAGTAAACATGTTCCAATAAGGAACAACATCTCCATGTTCCAACAAGGAACAAACTTCAGCTTCACCTGCAACTAGCAACGCTATAAGAGGGCTGAGCAAAGCGGTAACATAGCCAAACAACGGTTTGCTAGGAAAGGATGGTTAGGGCTGACATGGCAATATGGGTGGCATGATATAGCAAGTGATAGGCATCGTAGCATAGGCATAGCAAAAGAGCGAGCAACTAGCATAGCAAAGATAGAAGTGATTTCGAGGGTATGGTCATCTTGCCCGCAATGTTCTCGAGTTGTCGAAAGCTTGATCCTCGTAAGCGTTCTCAACAGGTTCCTCGCTCACGCACTCGCCTCCGGCTCTACCCAAAGCAAGAACACAAACAAAGGAACCACAATAAATCACGGTGCAATGCACAATCAACATGATGCAAAACATGACATGATATGCGAGATGTGATATGCAATGCGTATCGCGCTCGAATGAAAATGATGAACCAGGCATCAACTTGGCAAACCAAGTATTCCACTGAAAGATGAGATGATTTCGTTGAAATCGATATAAAGATCACCGGAATCGGATGCACGGTTTGCAAATGACAAGCAAAACAAGAATGGCACAAATCTGCCATTAACAGCATGATACCACTTAGCAAGCAACAATAAATTAAGCTACTGCACCCAAACGTATCAACAAAGTATATGGCAGTGATCTACACAAGATGCTTAACAAAAGATGAGCACTGAGCTACGGCTAGTTCACATCATAACAGGTTCAAACCAGCATGGCAAAAGTGCACAAAATATCAGGCTGGACATGGCAAAAACAGCATCAGGTTGCAATGTTCAGAGCAAGAAAACTACAAGCTACAGGAACTTATAATAGCAAAACATGGCATGGCATGAATCTACTCAAAGCATAGAACAAAAGTCCCTTACTGGCCATAAGCCAAAAAGGATCAGAAAATATAGTAACACCCATGTCAATATTGAAAGTTTCATAACAGATTCAGCAACATGGCATGTCAAAAACTGATAACAAGTAGGCATGTTTACAAGCTCAATGCACTCACTACAGAGCCTTATATGAAAAAATAAGCATACATACATCAAGAAGACATGGCATAGAAGACATACATGGAAAGAACAATAACATAGAATAAATGGATCAACCACAACAACCTTGGCAAAATTGAATAACATGTATACAATCTGCCAGGAAACATTTGATAGCAAAAGTAGAGCTCGATTGACTCAAGCTATGGCTCTCCATAATTGCAAACAAAGGCATGGATGGATAGAGCAAGACATGTTTAAGAAAACATCCTTACTGAAGTATCTCAAAATATGCATGGATCTCTCGGTAGCATCAAGTTAACATGGCATCAAAATATCAGTAAAACAGAGCTGAAATCAGCAACATCAGGACACCTACTTTGCATGCTTGTGCTAGTCACCACATAGATCACAAAAATACATGGCATACACCCCTGGAAAGATGGCATGGCACATTACAAAACACATGTAGGACTCAAATTCATAGGGTGCACACATCAATCATAGCAAAAATAACAAAAGTGCAAGTTCTGTTAAGAAACAGAAACTAACATCACATAGCCCTCTTCCAACAGCATTTCGGGCATCAAGATGAGCTCAAATGAAAATGATGCAATGAGATGAAATGATCTACTCTTCAAGGCAAACATTTTGATATATTATACGCGCAAAATGGAGCTACAGATGCAAAGATATGCTACGTTGAAAATGCCACGAAATATTTATAGAAATTAAAACTTAGAAGAAAATGAGGGGGGAGAAGTCAACGGGCTGAGATCCGGATCGGGATCTGGGATCCGGATCGAGGGCGGCGGCGGCGGTGGTCAGCTCCTCGCCGGAGCGGAGAGGAGGCGGCCGGGGCGACTTCTCGCCGGAGGGAGATGGCGCCGGCGGAGGGAGGCGGTGGCGGCCGGGCGACGGCGGCGGAGCCGGCGAAAGCGGCGCGGGCCGGCCGGCGGCAGGGTGGCGGCGTGAGCCGGCCGGCGAGGTGAACGGCGGCGAGGAGGCGGCGACGGCGCCCGGTCGGCCGGGCGGCGAAGGCTGGTGGCAAGGATGCGAGCGGGTCGGAGGGCCTCGCTGGCCCAGGCGGCACAGCGCGCGGAGGAGGCGGCGCTGACACGTGGCGGCGGCGGATTGGTGCGGACGCGGCCTCGTTTTCGTCCGGCGGCGGCGGACGTGTCCGTACGGGCGCGTGGAGGAGCTTTAGGGTTTCGGGGGAAGAATACCCAGATTTGGACGGGGGAGGTGTTTAAATAGGCATAGAGGGAGCTAGGAGAGTCCAAATGAGGTGTAGTTTTCGCCCACACGATCGTGATCGAACGACGGAGAGCATGGAAGTGACTTAGATGGGTTATTGGACCATTTTGAAGGGGTGTTGGGCTGCAACTTAAAAGAGGCCTTTGCGAGAGTGCGGTTAACCGTTGGAGTACCAAACGAGCTCCAAATGACCCGAAACTTGACCGGTGGTCTACGGGTGGTATACCAAGGCCACTAGACAAACCTCGGTCCATTCCGAGAAGGTTTAGTACCCTTTACGGAAAAAGCGTAAAAGGGCCGCCGGGGAGATAGGAGTGCCGGATTGCAAAACGGACAACGGAAAAATGCTCGGAATCATGAGACGAACACGTATGCAAATGCGATGCACATGATGACATGATAAAAATGCATGACATGGACAAAAAGCAAAAAGAAGAAAAACCCAACCACGGAGGGAGTATCATATCACAATGCCGAAAATGGAAAGAGTTGGAGTTACAAATATGGAAAGTTACTCCGGGTGTTACAAAACTCCACCACTACAAGAGGATCTCGCCCGAGATCTAGGACTGAAAGAACTCCGATATTCGAACGGAGGTGATCCTCGCGCCCCGTGTGGCTTCTCGGTCGAATAGTGTGACCACTTCACTTTCAGGAATTTGATTGACTTGTTGTGAGTCTTGCGCCGGTTTCTTCAAGAATAGCAACGGGTGCTCATGATAAGAGAGATCTTCTTGAAGGTCAATTTCTTCAAAGTTGATAGTGCGTTCAGAGTCTTGAAGCACTTGCGGCTGTGACACGTGGAACACATCGTGCACGCTTGCAAAGTTGGATGGAAGCTCAAGTTGATAGGCTAGATTACCTCTTTTGCCAATGATCTTGAAAGGACCCACGATCTAGGGGCAAGCTTCCTTTGATACGGAGCGGCGAGTGCCTTTCATTGGACAGACGCGAGGTAGACATGGTCTCCGATTTCAAAAGCCACATCACGGTGCTTATCATCATAATAGCTCTTCCGCGCGATTGCGCGGCTTTGAGATTCTCACGAATGACTTTGCACATTTCTTCCGCTTCGTGATCAAGTCATTGCCAAGAAGTTGGCGCTCACCTGTCTCGCACCAATTGAGAGGAGTACGGCACTTTCTCGCCATAGAGAATTTCGAATGGGGCCTTGCCCAACTCGCTTGGAAGCTGTTGTTGTAGGAGAACTCGGCATATGGAAGACAATCTTCCCACTTCATACCGAAGAAATGACACAAGCCCCGAGCATATCTTCAAGGATTTGATTTACTCGCCGACTTGGCCACTTGTTTGAGGATGGAAAGCTGTCTGAAACGAATGTTGGTTCCTATGGCCTTCAAAAGAATCCCAAAACTTGGAGGTAAAGATGCTGCCACGGTCTCAAGTGATCACTTGTGGAATGCCGCAAGGAGACAATCTCGAGGTGTATAGCTCTGCCAACTGAGCTATTGTGATAGATTCTTTGATAGGAAGAAAATGAGCCACTTTAGTAAGCTTGTCAATGACAACGAAGATACCATCATTTCCATGCTTGGACTTTGGAAATCCAGTCACGAAGTCCATTTCGATATGATCAAACTTCCATTCTGGAATAGCAAGAGGTTGAAGGAGACCAGCTGGTCGTTGGTGTTCTGCTTTCACTCATCTGCAGACATCACACTCATTCACGAATTGAGCAATTTCTCGCTTCATTCAAGTCCACCAATATGACTGCTTGAGGTCCCGGTACATCTTCGCACTTCCGGATGAATGGATAGAAGCGAATTGTGAGCCTCGCTCATAATGACTTTTCTCGATCACCCTTAGGAACCACAATCCGTCCTCGAAGAAAAGAGTATCTTTGTCATCAACGTGGAAGCACTTATACTTGAAATGCCCTTGTCGATACCACGCTTCACCTTTTTCACCATGGCATCCAAGTTGAGCCTCACGAATCTGATCTTCCAAAGTAGGAGAGACTATGAGGTTGGCAAGAAAGCCTTGAGGAACAACTTGAAGATTCAGCTTGCGGAAAGCTTCACAGAGATCCGGTTGGAAGGGCTTGAGGATTAGACTGTTGCAGTAAGCCTTCCTGCTCAAAGCGTCTGCAATGACATTGGCCTTGCCCGGAGTATATTCAATACTTGGGTTGTACTCTTGAATCATTTCGACCCATCGAGTCTGCCTGAGGTTGAGGTTGGGTTGAGTGAAGATATACTTGAGACTCTTGTGATCGGTGAAAATGTCCACTTTCCTTCCCAACAAGAGATGTCTCCATGTTATCAAAGCATGGACAACTGCCGCCAACTCAAGATCGTGAGTGGGGTAATTCTTTTCGTTGGGCTTTAGCTGACGAGAGGTATAAGCCACAACTCTCTTCTCTTGCATTAACACAGCGCCGAGACCTTGAAGAGAAGCATCACAGAAAACTTCAAATGGCTTGGATTCATCAGGAGGAGTCAAGACAGGAGCTGTGACGAGTTTCTCTTTGAGAGTATTGAAAGCAACATCACACTCAGGAGACCATACATACTTCACATGCTTCTGGAGGAGGTTGGAAAGAGGCTTTGCAATCTTGGAGAAGTTCTCAACGAATCTTCGGCAATAACTTGCAAGACCGAGAAAATCATGGAGCTGCTTGACATTCCGAGGAGGTTCCCAATTCACAATTGTGGACACCTTCTCGGATTAACAGCGATGCCCTTGGCGGAGATGATATGACCAAGATAAAGCACTTCATCAAGCCAAAATTCACATTTGGAGAACTTAGCATAGAATTGATGCTCTCGAGCTTGTCTAGCACCAATCGCAAATGTTTGGCATGATCCTTCTTATTCTTGGAGAAGACCAAAATATCATCAAGATAGACCAAGACGAATTCATTGGTGTAGGGGTTGAAGATGAAGTTCATCATCCGAGAGAATGTTGGAGGAGCATTGACGAGGCCGAAAGACATGACAAGATATTCATAAGAACCAAAGCTTGTTCTCAATGCTGTCTTGGGAATATCTTGTTCACGAATGTGAATCGATGATAACCCATACGAAGGTCAAGCTTGAGAACACTTTAGCACCTTTGAGTTGCTCGAAAAGCTCATTGATGTTGGGAAGTGGATACTTGTTCTTGATTGTTTTCTTATTCAATGGACGATAATCGACGCAAAGTCGGTCCGTGCCATCCTTCTTCCGGACAAAAGAACACCACAACCCCAAGGGATGAACTCGGTCCGATCAAACCCAGACGCTCTTGTTCATCGAGCTGCTTCTTCAATTCCTTCAGCTCATCAGTCCAAGCTTGTATGGTCGCTTGCAAACGGGTTCGATGCGTGCTCAAGATCGATAACGAACTCAATCGGCCGATGAGGAGGCATACCCGAAGCTCTTCTCGAAAGACATCTTGGTACTCAAAGCGATCGAATCGAGAGATAGCATCCAATTCGCCCTTCTCATTGAGAGAAAACAACCGAATGGTTTCATCACGAAGCGCATAGATGATCACATCATTAGAAGAGTGAGTCAATTGAATTTCCCGGCAGCACAATCAAGCTGAGCTTTGTCCGAGAAAGCCATCCATTCCTAGAATAAGATCAATATCCGAGTCACCAAGGACAATTGGTTTAGCCGAAATCTATAATCGCCCAACTTGATAGAGACATTAGGAGCAACCAAACTAGAATTCATAAGCCTTCCAGAGAAACAACTTGCATAACTTTGGACAGAATCTCGTGTCAACATTGTGCTTCGATGCGAAAGGATATGACATGAAAGAATGCGATGCACCAAGATCAAATAAGACCTTTGCAGAATATCATTAACTGAGAGATTACCCATTATCACATCAGAAGATTCCTCCGCTTGAGCTGCATTCATCATATTGACCTTGGCATGCTTTGGATTATGCTTGACCACTGCATTGCTGGAAGATTTCACAGGAGGAGGAGGCGGAAGGCGCCTCTGGTTGAAGCACTTGTTCGCATAGTGACCTTTCTGCTGACATTTGTTGCAAGTCACCTCAGAGAGCGGACGGTGGTAAGGAGCACTTGACCTTGGAGCTTGAGAATTAGACTTGTTCGATAGCTTGGGTTGGGTGGGTGGGAAGATCCACGGCCACCGAGTTCTTCTCACGATAAGGCCGACGGAACGGAGGAGGAGGAAGGTAGAACTTCGCCGCTTAGCTGCCACTTGAGAGGAAGAAGAAGACTGAACTGCATCCCCGATTATCTTCTTAGAAGCCTCACATTTGAGCTGGGCAGCTTCTTGCTTGATGCCATGTTGTAGAATTCATCATACTTTTCGGCTCAAAAGCACAAGAGCTAATTGCAGATCTTCTCTGCACCACCTCTGAATTGATAGATCATACTCTTTTCATCGTGCACGCCTTGCTTAGCAAAACGAAGCGAGTTTCGAACTGGATATTGTATTGATAGACACACATGTTGCCTTGCTTGAGATTGCGGAACTCCTCACGCTTGCTCTCAACAACACTTTTCGAATGTGGTGAGCTCAAATCTCGGCGGAACTCATCCTGTAATGACACGACCTCCTCTGGAATCTTTGTATTGTTTGGTACCACTCAGCAGCTTGGTCCTTGAGTTGAAACGATGCAAACTTGACAAAGTCCTCGTGTCCGACATTGCTACAATCAAAATGCTTGCAGATGTCCACAAGCCAATCGTCAGCCGTCTCGTGGCCTCGACACGTAAACCGAAAGACTTCGCTGATTAGCGAGGAACCGACCGAGAGTAGCAAAGTGTGGCTGGTTGTTGCCTTGACCTTGATTTCCTTGATTGCCTTGCCCTCGAGTACGCTCTCGCAAGAGCTGCAAAATCATCTCGAGCATTGGCATTGGTGGCTGCCATGATAGCTTGCCGTGCCTCTCGAGGCGGAGGTGGAGGTGGAGGGTTCGACCGATCCCCATCATTGCGATCCGGATTCGAGACGTTGGCGGAGCCATCCTGAAGAGGGTGACATCCGTTAGCACTTGATAGACAAAAAGTCAAGTTGAAATCAACGGATAGAAATTGCAACATATAGTCTTCACAATAAACATTCGAACAAGAATGAACGAATGAATTCCAAAGTTAATCATCACACGTCCATTAAGGTGAGAAGCCACTTAGATAAAGATATGGAAACAACATCTGTCTTAGAAACAAATCGAATATCACAACTGAAAACAAAAGATTGGCTTCTAGAATGAGCCGAACAAATACATGATAGAGATTTACGCCCAAAGTGTTCGTGGTGGGGCCCACACGGACACGACGATAGCGGACGTCACGAATGACAAACAAGACGTCCCGAATCAGCATAGCCAAGGATTCTTTAAGACGCCTCGCGACCATCAGTAAATCGACCGTGAATGGGCGGACCACTAGACGTTGAACCCCAATCTCAAATCATACATCCGTCGGAAAGATATCCTGTAAGCTACTAGAATTCCCACCTATAAACTCCCAAACTTTCTGGTTATGCAATCTGGTGTTGGGGATACAGGGACACAAAATATATCACCCAAACTAACAATACCTAGATCCAAATTGTATCCATCCGTCAACACATAACCAAGAAATCCTCGAAATCGTGGTACCTCGACCTTCAAAAACATCCGTTATACAAGTCATGGCAATACTCCCGAGCTCGCCCAATCTCGGGTTATCGGGTTATCTCACCAACAACTGCACAAAAGAGATTTCGATGTCGGCAAAACTCGGTATTCCAGAATCTGCAACGATAAAATTGTGACGACAACACCTCGGAGCTCAACTCCCGAAACTGCCACAACCCCTAAATGTCGAGGCACCAAGAACAATCTTCTCGTCACAAAACCATCGAACGATTCCAAGATACCAGCGTGATCCTAAAAAAATTTAGTGAAATTTGAGAAGAGGAGAGTCAAAACTCTCGTCGAGACCTCACAGAGCGACGAAGGGACTGGGAGTAAAAAGAATCCTACTCTCCGATATATATAATCCTAAGACTCAAAACATTTTCCATTCTAGACTCAACAACGCCAGCAAACAATCAAGTAGGGGGCTCCTAAGTCGGGGAAGGCTCTGATTACCAACTTATAACGCCCTCGATGCGGCTATATCTCCCACGTGTCGAGGCACGACTTAGAGGCATAACCGCATTGAAAGCAATGTCGCAAGTGAGGTAATCTTCACATAACCCATGTAATACATAAGGGAAAAAGATACATAGTTGGCTTACAGTCGCCACTTCACACAGTACATAAATAAACATCCATCATTCAGAGTACACTCAAGGTCCGACTACGGAACCAAAATAAAAGAAGATACCCCAAATGCTACACAGATCCCCGATCGTCCCAACTGGGAACCACTACTGATCATCAGGAAAAGTCACATAGTAACGACCACGCCTCGTCGAACTCCCACTTGAGCTCGGTTCGCCACCTGCACCGCATCATCGGAACTCGCAACTGTTTTGGTAGAATCTGTGAGTCACAGGGACTCAGCAATCTCACACCCGCGAGATCAGGACTATTTAAGCTTATAGGAAGGACAGAGTAGTAAGGTGGAGCTGCAGCAAGCGACTAGCATATATGGTGGCTACATTCACAAAAGAGAGCGAGAAGAGGAGCAAAGCACGGTCGTGAAGCTAGTGGCGATCAAGAAGTGATCCTGAACTACTTACGTCAAACATAACTCCAACACCGTGTTCACTTCCCGGACTCCGCCGAGAAGAGACCTTCACGGTTACACACGCGGTTGATGTGTATTTTAATTGAGGTCAACTTCGGGTTTTCTACAACCGGACATTAACAAATTCCCATCTGCCTCATAACCGCGGGCACGGCTTTCGAAAGATATTACCCTGCAGGGGTGTTCCAACTTAGCCCATGATAAGCTCTCACGGTCAACGAAGGATATTCCTTCTACCGGGAAGACCCGATCAATCTCGGAATCCCGGACTACAAGACATTTCGACAAAAATAAAACAAGACCAGCAAAGCCGCCCGACAGCCGACAAATCCCGATAGGAGCTGCACATATCTCGCTCGTGGCACATCCGGATGAGACATCCTACGAGTAAAACCAAGCCTCGAGTTTCCTGTGGTGGCCCCAGATCTACTCGTTTGGCCAGCACTCAAGGAGCACTGGTCCGGGGTTAAAATAAAGATGACCCTCGGCTCGCGAAAACCGGGGAAAAGGCTTAGGTGGCAAATGGTAAAATCAAAGTTGGGCCTTGCTGGACGAGTCTTATTCAAAGCGAACTGTCAAGGGGTCCCATAAGTCACCCAACCGTGTAAGGAACGCAAAATCAAGGAACATAACACCGTATGACGGAAACTAGGGTGGCAAGAGGGAACAAAACACTGCATAAGGCCGAGCCTTCCACCCTTTACCAAGTATATAGATTCATTAATTATAGCAGATATATATATTGTGATATCCCCAACAAGTAAACATGTTCCAATAAGGAACAACATCTCCATGTTCCAACAAGGAACAAACTTCACTTCACTCGCAACTAGCAACGCTATAAGAGGGCTGAGCAAAGCGGTAACATAGCCAAACAACGGTTTGCTAGGAAAGGATGGTTAGGGCTGACATGGCAATATGGGTGGCATGATATAGCAAGTGATAGGCATCGTAGCATAGGCATAGCAAAAGAGCGAGCAACTAGCATAGCAAAGATAGAAGTGATTTCGAGGGTATGGTCATCTTGCTCGCAATGTTCTCGAGTTGTCGAAAGCTTGATCCTCGTAAGCGTTCTCAACAGGTTCCTCGCTCACGCACTCGCCTCCGGCTCTACCCAAAGCAAGAACACAAACAAAGGAACCACAATAAATCACGGTGCAATGCACAATCAACATGATGCAAAACATGACATGATATGCGAGATGTGATATGCAATGCGTATGCGCGCTCCGGAAGGAAAATGATGAACCAGGCATCAACTTGGCAAACCAAGTATGCCACTGAAAGATGAGATGATTTCGGTTGAAATCGACATAAAGATCACCGGAATCGGATGCGCGGTTTGCAAATGACAAGCAAAACAAGAATGGCCCAAATCTGCCATTAACAGCATGATGCCACTTAGCAAGCAACAAGAAATTAAGCTACTGCACCCAAACGTACCAACAAAGTATATGGCAGTGATCTACACAAGATGCTTGACAAAAGATGAGCACTGAGCTACGGCTAGTTCACATCATAACAGGTTCAAACAAGCATGGCAAAAGTGCACAAAATATCAGGCTGGACATGGCAAAAACAGCATCAGGTTGCACTGTTCAGAGCAAGAAAACTACAAGCTACAGGAACTTATAATAGAAAAACATGGCATGGCATGAATCTACTCAAAGCATAGAACAAAATTCCCTTACTGACCATAAGCCAAAAAGGATCAGAAAATATAGTAACGCCCATGTCAATATTGAAAGTTTCGTTAACAGATTCAGCAACATGGCATGTCAAAAACTGATAACAAGTAGGCATGTTTACAAGCTCAATGCACTCACTACAGAGCCTTATATGAAAAAATAAGCATACATACATCAAGAAGACATGGCATAGAATACATACATGGCAAGAACAATAACATAGAATAAATGGATCAACCACAATAACCTTGGCAAAATTGAATAACATGTATACAATCTGCCAGGAAACATTTGATAGCAAAAGTAGAGCTCGATTGACTCAAGCTATGGCTCTCCATAATTGCAAACAAAGGCATGGATGGATAGAGCAAGACATGTTTAAGAAAACATCCTTACTGAAGTATCTCAAAATATGCATGGATCTCTCGGTAGCATCAAGTTAACATGGCATCAAAATATCAGTAAAACAGAGCTGAAATCAGCAACATCAGGACACCTACTTTGCATGCTTTTGCTAGTCACCACATAGATCACAAAAATACATGGACTACACCCCTGGAAAGATGGCATGGCACATTACAAAACACATGTAGGACTCATATTCATAGGGTGCACACATCAATCATAGCAAAAATAACAAAAGTGCAAGTTCTGTTAAGAAACAGAAACTAACATCACATAGCCCTCTTCCAACAGCATTTCGGGCATAAATATGAGCTCAAATGAAAATGACGCAATGAGATGAAATGATCTACTCTTCGAGGCGAACATTTTGATATATTATACGCGCAAAATGGAGCTACAGATGCAAAGATATGCTACGTTGAAAGTGCTACAAAATATTTACAGAAATTAAAACTTAGAAGAAAATGAGGGGGGAGAAGTCAACGGGCTGAGATCCGGATCGGGATCCGGGATCCGGATCGAGGGCGGCGGCGGCGGTGGTCAGCTCCTCGCCAGAGCGGAGTGGAGGCGGCCGGGGCGACTTCTCGCCGGAGGGAGATGGCGCCATGGAGGGGCGGCGGCGGCGCGGGACGGCGGCGGGCGGGCCGGCGGCAGGGCGGCGGAGCCGGCCGGCGAGGTGGACGGCGGCGAGGAGGCGGCGATGCGCCGCCGGCGAGGGCGGCGGCGGAGCTGGCGGCCGGGCGGCGAAGGCCTGGCGGCCTGGGCGGCCAGGGTCGGTGAGGGCCCTGCTGCCCGGGCGGACAGCGCGGCGGAGGAGGGCGGCGCTGACACGTGGCGGCGGCGGATTGGTGCGGACGCGGCGGCGTTTTCGTCCGGCGGCGGCGGACGTGTCCGTACGGGCGCGTGGAGGAGCTTTAGGGTTTCGGGGGAAGAAGACCCGGATTTGGACGGGGGAGGTGTTTAAATAGGCATAGAGGAGCTAGGAGAGTCCAAATGAGGTGTAGTTTTCGCCCACGATCGTGATCGAACGACGGAGAGCATGAAAGTGAATTAGATGGGTTATTGGACCATTTTGAAGGGGTGTTGGGCTGCAACTTAAAAGAGGCCTTTGCGAGAGTGCGGTTAACCGCTGGAGTACCAAACGAGCTCCAAATGACCGAAACTTGACCGGTGGTCTACGGTGGTATACTGACGCCACTAGACAAACCTCGGTCCATTCCGAGAAGGTTTAGTACCCGCACACGGAAAAAGCGTAAAAGGGCCGCCGGGGAGATAGGAGTGCCGGATTGCAAAACGGACAACGGAAAAATGCTCGGAATCATGAGACGAACACGTATGCAAATGCGATGCACATGATGACATGATAAAAATGCATGACATGGACAAAAAGCAAAAAGAAGAAAAACCCAACCACAGAGGGAGTATCATATCACAATGCCGAAAATGGCAAGAGTTGGAGTTACAAATATGGAAAGTTACTTCCGGGGTGTTACAGATAGCCACTCGCCCGAGCAGATCCTTCAGCTCCTCCAACCGCACGCCAGTTGGCGCCGAACCTTCCGGCCCCGCCGGACTTGGGTAAACCCTCCGCGACGACACCTCAGGGTCGTCCGCCTCGTACGAGGGTGCGATAGGTGGAGGCGTTTCGCTCTCCATCATCTCCGGAAGAAGATCCCCCGAAGACGGGCTCTGCTGAGAAGGGCTGAGATTCGAACTACAAGGTACAATTTCGGTTATCTTTAGAAATAAATACAGGGATGTTCCTTATTTACAAGACCCCTTCTTTTTACTTACGGCTCGCTGGAGGGCTGATTCCCTTGGGGAAATAGTGCGGCTGGGTTACTTCCCAGCGCCGGACTCTCTGACGAAGATTCCTTTCCCCTCTTTGAGGCATTGACCTCCGGATCTTCCGAAGCGGTCCTCTTCTCTCCTCGAAAGATGGGACTTTTAATCCCTCCTTCCTTGATAGCCTCCTTCGCAAAGGCAGTTGCTTCCCCGCTCCCCCTTCGCCTTCTTCAAAAGGTGCGGCCTTCAACATCTTGGTCAGCATGGGATCCAGCGTGGTCTCTGGGAGGGGAGCCGGACACCTTATTAACTTCGCCTTGGCTATCCACTCCTGTTCAAGAAACGGCTCCTTTAAAGGGCATATATATATGATAAATGAATGAACAGCTTGTCCGGTTACAGGACTACTTACTTGAGTATCTGGGCGATTGCAGCTTAGTCCTGCGTCCTCAGTCAGGTCCGGACACTTCTCTTGTGATCCAAAGAACAGTTTATACATCTCCACGGGCGTCGTGCCCATAAAATTTTGGAGAGCTCGTGGTCCCTCCGGATTAAATTCCCACAGGCGGAGGGGGCGATGTTTGCTGGGCAGAAGGCGCCGGATCAACATAACCTGCGCCACTGCAACCAGATTGATCTCTCTTTCTTGGAGGTCTTGAATACGGCCCTGCAGCAAAGGAACGTCCTTGGACGGCCCCCAGTCGAGCCCCTTGTTGACCCATGACGCCAGCCGCTGTGGTGGACCTGAGCGGAAGGCGGGGAGCGCCACCCATTTGGTGCCCCTGGTTGCGGTGATATAAAACCACTCCCGTTGCCACAAACCAAGCTCCTCTTGAAAAGAGCGCTCGGGCCACGGAGCATCAGCACATTTGCTTATGACCGCCCCTCCGCACTCTGCTTGTTGCCCCCCGATCATCTTTGGCTCCACCTTGAAGGTCTTGAACCACAATCCAAAGTGAGGGGTAATATGGAGGAAGGCCTCACATACGACAATGAATGACGAGATATGGAGGGTGGACTCCGGATTCAAGTCAAGAAAATCCAGCCCATAATAAAACATGAGCCCCCGCACAAAGGGATCCGTCGGGAAGCCTAAACCCCGAAGGAAGTGAGACACGAACACCACGTTCTCGCCGGGCTCGGGAGTGGGAATGACCTGCCTTGGAGCAGGCAGCCTATGCGAGATCTCGCCGGTTAGATACCTGGCGTCTCGCAGCTTTAGCACATCTTCTGTGACGGAGGAAGACATCCACCGGCCGTGCTGGTCAGAGCCGGACATCGTCGAAGGTCCGAAGCGCCTAAATCTGAAGCTTTGGGTGTTAGAACTCGAAGCGCGAGGCGAACTCGATGGAGGGTGTAAAAAGAAGAGGGCCTTGGTCTCATTATAAAGAGGTTGAATACCAAGATCCCACCCCATGGTCGATTAGGACTCGCCTTTGATAGAGGAGGCGTGCCGACGGGCACGGTTGGGTTACCCACGTCCGTATTGATGGGAATCCCGAATAAGGGGGCACGATCTATGCTTTGATAAGACGTGCCAAGGAAACCGCCTCGCTAAACGCTACTGAGGTGGAACAGTAAAAACAATTCATATAAAGACCTGGCAGCGGTGTGATGTCACGCCCGCGAATACGCCAGCAGATCTGTGCAAAAGTTATTCTCTACGATGGTATGTGGAACTTGTTTTGCGAGCGGACACTATCCTTGTGTTCAAAACCTTCTATGAAGTATTCGGAGGAGGAACCCTCCTTGCAATGCCGAAGACAATATGCGCGCCGGACTTGTCGTCATTGAAGCCTGGTTCAGGGGCTACTGAGGGAGTCCTGGACTAGGGGGTGTCCGGATAGCCGAACTATCATCACGGCTGGACTCCAAGACTATGAAGATACAAGATTGAAGACTTCGTCCCGTGTCCGGATGGGACTTTCCTTGGCGTGGAAGGCAAGCTTGGCGATATGGATATGTAGATCTCCTACCATTGTAACCGACTCTGTGTAACCCTAACTTATCTGTTGTCTATATAAACCGGAGGGTTTTAGTCCGTAGGACGAACAACAATCATACCATAGGCTAGCTCCTAGGGTTTAGCCTCCTTGATCTCGTGGTAGATCTACTCTTGTACTACCCATATCATCAATATTAATCAAGCAGGAGTAGGGTATTACCTCCATCAAGAGGGCCCGAACCTGGGTAAAAATATCGTGTCCCTTGTCTCCTGTTACCATCCGCCTAGACGCACAGTTCGGGACCCCCTACCCGAGATCCGCCGGTTTTGACACCGACAATGCATATTCATGACTGTTGTCGCTCTATAGTTGGTCGCTTCCCAGTCTTTTGCTAGCCTTCACTTGTACTAAGCGGGAATACTGCTTGTGCATCCAATCCCTTAAACCCCAAAGTTATTCCATATGAGTCCACTATACCTTCCTATATACGGTATTTACCTGCCGTTCCAAGTAAATTTGTATGTGCCAAACTCTAAACCTTCAAATAAACATTTTGTTTTGTATGCTCGAATAGCTCATGTATCAACTAGGGCTGCCCTTATCTTCCATGTTAGGTGGGTTATTCTCAAGAGGAGTGGACTCCGCTCCTCACTCACGAGAAAATGGCTGGTCACCGGGATGCCCAGTCCCATGCTTTATTCAAACAAAATCAAAATAATTGCAAACAAAACTCCCCCTGGGACTGTTGCTAGTTGGAGACACTTGTTGTTTCGAGCAATTCATGGATTGATGCTTGTTGGTGGAGGGGGAGTATAAACTTTACCATTCTGTTTGGGAACCGCCTATAGTGTGTGTACCATGGAAGATATCGCCATATCTTAGTTGTTATGTTGACAATGATAGTATGCCGCTCAAAATATTATTTATCTCTATTTCAAAACCGAGCTCTGGCACCTCTACAAATCCCTGCTTCCCTCTGCGAAGGGCCTATCTATTTACTTTTATGTTGAGTCATCACCCTCTTATTAAAAGCACTAGCTGGAGAGCGCAGCTGTCATTTGCATCCATTACTGTTAATTTATATTTGGTATGACTATGATTGGATCTCTTTTACCATGAATTACAATGCCTAGTCAGTCCTTGATCTTTAAAGGTGCTCTGCATTTATGTTTTGCGGTCTCAGAAAGGGCTAGCGAGATACCATCTTGTTATATCATATCATGATTGTTTTGAGAAAGTGTTGTCATCCGAGATTTATTATTATGGCTCGCTAGTTGTTTATGCTATTGATATGAGTAAAAATGAGACCTGAGAATTGTTGCAAATGTGGTTAGTCATAATCTTTGCTGAAAACTTGAATGCTGGCTTTACATATTTACAACCACAAGAGCAAACAGAGTTTGTAAAAGTTTTTCTTTATCACTTTCAGTTTATCAACTGAATTGCTTGAGGACAAGCAAAGGTTTAAGCTTGGGGGAGTTGATACGTCTCCGTCGTATCTACTTTTCCAAACACTTTTGCCCTTGTTTTGGACTCTAACTTGCATGATTTGAATGGAACTAACCCGGACTGACGCTGTTTTCAGCAGACTTTCCATGGTGTTATTTATGTGCAGAAACAAAAGTTCTCGGAATGACCTGAAACTCCACGGAACGTCTTTTCAAAAATAATAAAAAATCCTTGCCAAAGATGAAGACCAGGGGGGCCACACCCTGTCCACGAGGGTGGGGGCGCTGCCCCCTAGGGCGCACCCCCTTACCTCGTGGGCCCCCTGGAGCTCCTCCGACGCCAACTCCAACTCTATATATTTGCTTTCGGGGTGAAAAAAATCAAGCAGAAGAAATCATCGCGTTTTACGATACGGAGCCGCCGCCAAGCCCTAAAACCTCTCGGGAGGCTGATCTGGAGTCCGTTCGGGGCCCCAGGGAGGGGGATTCATCGCTGTCGTCATCATCAACCATCCTCCATCACCAATTTCATGATGCTCACCGCCATGCATGAGTAATTCCATCGTAGGCTTGCTGGACGGTGATGGGTTGGACGAGATTTATCATTTAATCGAGTTAGATTAGTTAGGGTTTGATCCCTAGTATCCACTATGTTTTGAGACTGATGTTGCTATGACTTTGCTATGCTTAATGCTTGTCACTAGGGCCCGAGTGCCATGATTTCCGATCTGAACCTATTATGTTTTCATGAATATATGTGTGTTCTTGATCCTATCTTGCAAGTCTATAGTCACCTACTATGTGTTATGATTCGACAACACCGAAGTGACAATAATCGGGACCACTCCCGGTGATGACCGTAGTTTGAGGAGTTCATGTATTCACTATGTGCTAATGCTTTGTTCCGGTTCTCTATTAAAAGGAGGCCTTAATATCCCTTAGTTTCCATTAGGACCCCGCTGCCACGGGAGGGTAGGACAAAAGATGTCATGCAAGTTCTTTTCCATAAGCACGTATGACTATATTCGGAATACATACCTACATTACATTGATGAATTGGAGCTAGTTCTGTGTCACCCTATGTTATGACTATTACATGATGAACCGCATCCGGCATAATTATCCATCACCGATCCAATGCCTACGAGCTTTTCCTATATTGGTTCTCGTTTATTTACTTTCCCATTGTTACTGTTACAATCACTACAAAATACCAGAAATATTACTTTTGCTTCTGTTACTTTTGTTACCGTTACCACTACTATCATATTACTCTGCTACTAAATACTTTGCTGCAGATATTAAGTTATCCAGGTGTGGTTGAATTGACAACTCAACTGCTAATACTTGATAATATTCTTTGGCTCCCCTTGTGTCGAATCAATAAATTTGGGTTGAATACTCTACCCTCAAAAACTGTTGCGATCCCCTATACTTGTGGGTTATCAATATATAGGTGAAAGAAGTAGGTCGGTGGAGCTACCAGGGGCCCACAAGGATGGGGGCGCTCCTACCCCCCTGGGCGCGCCCTCCTGCCTCGTGGCTGCCTCGTTGCTTCCTTGACTTTCACTCCAAGTCTCCTAGGTTGCGTTTGTTCCAAGAAAGAATCTCACGAAGGTTTCATTCCGTTTGGATTCCATTTGATATTCCTTTTCTGCAAAACACTGAAATAGGCACACAAAAAACAACAATTTGCACTGGGCCTTCGGTTAGTAGGTTAGTCCCAAAAATAATATAAAAGAGCATATTAAAGCCCATTAAACATCCAAAACAGATAATATAATAGCATGGAACAATCAGAAATTACAGATACGTTGGAGACATATCACCTCTCGGTAATGCACATCACTATAAGCCTTGCAAGCAATGTGAGTAATGAGTTAGTTATGGGATGATGCAGTCCGGAACGAGTAAAGAGACTTGCCGGTAACGAGATTGAACTAGGTATGATGATACCGACGATCGAATCTCGGACAAGTAACATACCGATGACCAAGGGAATGACATATGTTGTTATGCGGTTTGACCGATAAAGATCTTTGTAGAATATGTAGGAGCCAATCTGAGCATCCAGGTTCTGCTATTGGTTATTGATCGGACATATGTCTCGGTCATGTCTACATAGTTCTCTGACCCATAGGGTCCGCACGCTTAATGTTCGATGATGATTTGTATTATGAGTTATGTGTTTTGGTGAACGAAGTTTGTTCAGAGTCCCGGATGAGATCACGAACATGATGAGGAGTCTCAGAATGGTCGAGAGGTAAATATTGATATATTGGAAGGTTATATACGGACACCAGAATGGTTCCGAAGAAGATCAGGGATTTTTCAGAGTATCGGGAGGTTACTGGAACCCCCCGGGAAAGTTAATGGGCCTATTGGGCCATAGTGGAGGAGAGGAGGCAGGCCACGGGAGGTGGCGCCCCCCCTTGCCCCAATTCGAACTGGACAAGGGGAGGGGCGCGTCCCCCCTCTTTCCTTCTCCCTCCCTCCCCTTTCCCCTTTCCCTCTCTGTTGGAAGGAAGGAGGGGGGCGAATCCTACTTGGACTGGGAGTCCAAGTAGGACTCCCCCCTTGGCGCACCAGCCTTGGCCGCCGGCCTCCTCCTCCCCCTCCTTTATATACATGGCCAGGGGGCACCCGAAAGGCACAACAGTTGTTTCTTTGCCGTGTGCGGTGCCCCCCTCCATAGTTTACAACCTCGGTCATATTGTCATAGTGCTTAGGTGAAGCCCTGCGCGGATCACATCACCAACACTGTCACCACACCGTCGTGTTGAAGGAACTCTCCCTCGACCCTGGATCAAGAGCTCGAGGGACGTCATCATGATGAACGTGTGCTGAACACGGAGGTGTCATACGTTTGGTACTTGGATCGGTTGGATCGTGAAGACGTTCGACTACATCAATCGCATTAACTAAACGTTTCCGCTTTCGGTCTACGAGGGTACGTAGACACACTCTCCCGTCTCGTTGCTATACTTCTCCTAGATAGATCTTGCGTGATCATACGATTTTTTTTGAATTACTACGTTTCCCAACAGTTCCAGCCCCGGCCAAGCACCATGAGTTCTGGACCTACACCCAGAACACGCACCGCTTGTTCGCCGATAGCCTGACCATGCGTGGGAGCCGCTTGATGACCAGCCACTCGTTCATCGCCTGCACGAACTTGCGAGGGATGCCGAGCATGACGAGGTCCTCATTGTCCTAGATCTGCAGGTAGAAGCGCAACAGCTCCCGGGCCCCCTCCTCGTGGCCGGTCCTCGGAGATCGTCCCCTTGAACGAGGCAGGCTCGTGAAGGTGATCCTGCCAGGAAGGTCCACTGTCTTGAGCCACCTGTTCGTGGGGATGAGATCCTCGGTGCCCTCAGCTCCGGCCACCACCTGAGCTCCTCCACTAGCCACATCCCAGTCACTCTTCAATATCTTGTCAGGTAAGATGACAAGTATTAGTGCACAAACTCTTTGCCAAATGCCACTTATCAAATGCCACTGATCAGTTGCACTAACACTACGACAAATGGCACTGATCAGAGACATTTGCCCAAGAGCAAATGCCACTGATCAGTGCACAAACTCTTTGCCAACTGCCACTTATCAATGGCAGTTGCTCTTGGGAAAATGCCATTGATCAGTGCCACTGATCAGGGGACTTGCCCAACAGCAAGTGCCACTGATTAGTGGTACTTGCCCATGAGCAAATTCCACTGATCAGTGGCATCTGGTTTTCTACAACTTCCACTCATCAGTGCACTATCCTAAGCATGGAGACATCTAAAAAGAGCAACAACAAGTGCCACTCATCAATAGCACCCATGTGCACCCATGCACATTTGGCCGCATCCTAAAATGGTCCTACTACATTCACGTATGACAATCTACAACATGCAACACAAACCCTAGCTTGAACATGTATAACAATCTAGAGCATGCAACACAAACCCTAGCTTGAACATGTATAACAATCTAGAGCATGCAACATGAACAACAACATGAACATGATCCTAGCTTGAACATGAACATGCCATTTACATGAACACAGATCCTAACAAGACCCTACCATGAACACAGATCCTAGCAAAGCACACTAGCATTGGGGATTCTAGCATGAACACAGATCCTAGGAAAGCACTAGCAGCAAAACATTATCCTAGGACTCACACTATAGCAAACAAAAACAAATCGGTCGGATTCGATTTGACTGGGATCACATCCAATCGGATCTACTCGAATCCTATCTAATCCTATCGAATCCACTAAGTACTAGCACATGCCTAAGAAAGAAACCCATAATCAACATCTACGAGCAAGCATTGGGGATTCTTTGACTCATCGGAGCTTGCACAGTCGCGGCGAACCGAGGCCGAGGTGAAAACCCCGGCGGGAAGGAGAGAGGTGGCGGAGCAGATGAGGAGCCGGCCCTGGCGACGGCCTGCGGCATCGGCCCCGTGCTCATGGCCATGCGGACGTCGAGGAGGACGGCACGCCGATAGGATAAAACCCTTGGACGGGGGTCAAGAAATCCCCCCTGCCCAATGGGGTCCCAAGAAGTGGCGGCTCCATGGAAGGCATCGACACCGAGCCCAGGAGCACCATGTCCGGAATCGGCGGTGGAGCAGGAACGGCTGGCACCGCATTGGCCGGCGCTCGTGGTGGCCGGCAGCAGATGGGGGACGGTGCTCGCAGCGCCGACGCCAGGTCCCTGCCCGAGTTTTGGAGACTGGCCACCCAGCGCTCCTGGATGCTGACGATGCTTTGGTTGACGGGGGTCGGAGGACGGCATGGCGGTAGGTGAGTCGAAGCCATCGGAGGAGAGGAGAGGGAGGGGCAGTGAGGCAGAGAGGGAATAGTGGGAACAGTGCAGGGTGGGGCGGTGACAGGAGAGAGGGGGGAGTTATGAGACGTCCCCTTCGTCTCCCACGCTGCCCGAGGCGTGCAACCCCCTCGCACGCGTGGCCGCGCCGAGCCAAGCTTGCGAGAAACCGCCGATTCGGCAGATTCCGCCGGGCCAGGATCATGCCTGCTTTAAGATCCATGCGACCATGAATGGCATGCAGCCCAGCCAACCAAACAGGCCACACACATCCCGCGCGGGCCTAGTTGGGCTGCGTGCGGGCAAGCAAACGCGCCCTGCTACCTCTTGAGCACTGCGTTGGATTTCCCCCGAAGAGGAGAGGATGATGCAGCAAAGTAGCGTAAGTATTTCCCTCAGTTTTTGAGAACAAAGGTATCAATCCAGTAGGAGGCCACGCACAAGTCCCTCGTACCTGCACAAAACGATAGCTCCCCGCAACCAACGCGATTAGGGGTTGTCAATCCCTTCACGGTCACTTACGAGAGTGAGATCTGATAGAGATGATAAATAATATTTTTGGTATAGAGATGCAAAGTGAAAAAGTAAAAGGCAAAGTAAAACAAAACAAGTATTAAAGTGATGGAGATTGATATGATGAGAATAGACCCGGGGGCCATAGGTTTCACTAGTGGCTTCTCTCAAGAGCATAAGTATTCTATGGTTGGTGAACAAATTACTGTTGAGCAATTGGCAGAATTGAGCATAGTTATGAGTATATCTAGGTATGATCATGTATATAGGCATCACATCCAAGACAAGTAGACCGAAACGATTCTGCATCTACTACTATTACTCCACTCATCGACCGCTATCCAACATGCATCTAGAGTATTAAGTTAAAAACAGAGTAACACCTTAAGCAAGATGACATGATGTAGAGGAATAAATTCATGTAATATGATAAATACCCAATATTGTTATCCTCGATGGCAACAATACAATACGTGCCTTGCAACCCTTTCTGTCACTGGGTAAGGACACCACAAGATTGAACCCAAAGCTAAGCACTTCTCCCATTGCAAGAACTACCAATCTAGTTGGCCAAACCAAACGGATAATTCGAAGAGACTTGCAAAGATAACCAATCATACATAAAAGAATTCAGAGAAGAATCAAATATTATTCATAGATAATCTGGATCATAAACCCACAATTCATCGTTCTCAACAGACACAACACGAAAAGAAGATTACATCGAATAGATCTCCACAAGAGAGGGGGAGAACATTGTATTGAGATCCAAAAAGAGAGAAGAAGCCATCTAACTACTAGCTATGGACCCGAAGGTCTGAAGTAAACTACTCACACTTCATCGGAGGTGCTATGGTGATGATGTAGAAGCCCTCTATGGTGGATGCCCCCTCCGACGGAGCTCCGGAACAGGCCCCAAGATGGGATCTCGTGGATACAGGAAGTTGCGGCAGCGGAATTAGGTTTTTGGCTCCTATTCTGATCGTTTGGGGTACGTAGGTATATATAGGAGGAAGGAGTACGTCGGTGGAGCAACAGGGGGCCCACGAGGCGGGGCGCCCTGGGGGGCGCCCCCACCCTCGTGACCGCCTCTTTTCTTCCTTGGAGTAGGGTCCAAGTCCCCTGGATCACGTTCGGTGAGAAAATCACGTTCCCGAAGGTTTCATTCCGTTTGGACTCCGTTTGATATTCTGTTTCTTCGAAACACTGAAATAGGCAAAAAAGCAACAATATAGTCCAAAACAGTAGATAAAGTAGCATGGAGCAATCAAAAATTATAGATACGTTGGAGACGTATCAGGCATCCCCAAGCTTAATTCCTGCTCGTCCTCGAGTAGGTAAATGATAAAAACAGAATTTTTGATGCGGAGTGATACTTTGGCATAATTTCAATGTAAATCTTCTTAATTGTGGTATGAATATTCAGATCCGAAAGATTCAAGACAAAAGTTCATATTGATAAAAGAAATAGTAATACTTCAAGCATACTAATCAAAGTAATCATGTCTTCTCAAAATAGCATGGCAAAAGAAAGTTCATCCCTACAAAATCATATAGTTAGGCTATGCTTCATTTTCGTCACACAAAGATGGTCCCAACTTCTATACCCCCGATGACAAGCCAAGCAATTGTTTCATACTTAAATAATCTCAAACTTTTTCAACCTTCACGCAATACATGAGCGTGAGCCATGGATATAGCACTATGGGTGGAATAGAATATGATGATGGGGATTGTGTGGAGAAGACAAAAAAGGAGAAATTCTCACATTGAAGAGGATAATCAACGGGCTATGGAGATGCCCATCAATTGATGTCAACATGAGGAGTAGGGATTGCCATGCAACGGATGCACTAGATCTATGAATGCTCAACAAAAGAAAACTAGTGGGTATGAATCCAACTTGCTTGCTCACAAAGACCTAGGGCATATGAGGAAGCCCATCGTAGGAATATACAAGCCAAGTTCTATAATGAAAAATTCCCACTAGTATGAAAAAGACAACTTGTGAGACTCACTATATGAAAAACATGGTGCTACTTTGAAGCACAAAATATGAGACTCACTACATGAAAAACAAGGTGCTACTTTGAAGCACAAGTGTGGAAAAAGAGATAGTAACATTGCCTTTTTTTTGGGCCTTTCTTTTTTTATTTTTGGCCTTTCTCTTTTTTTTGGGCAATGCCCTAATAATGATGATCATCACACTTCTATTGATTACAACATAAGGATTACAACTCGAAACTAGAACAAGATATGACTCTACATGAATGCCTCCGGCGGTGTACGGGGATGGTGCAATGAATCAAGAGTGACATGTATGAAAAATAATGCATGGTGGCTTTGCCACAAATACGATGTCAAGTACATGATCATGCAATGGCAATATGACAAAAGTAAAGTATATCATGATGATGATGAACAGAACGGTGGAAAGTTGCATGGCAATATATCTCGGAATGGCTATGGAAATGCCATAATAGGTAGGTATGGTGGCTGTTTTGAGGAAGATATAGGGAGGTTTATGTGTGATAGAGCGTATCATATCACGGGGTTTGGATGCACCGGCGAAGTTTGCACCAACTCTCAAGGTGAGAAAGGGCAATGCACGGTACCGAAGAGGCTAGCAAAGGCGGAAAGGTAAAAGTCCGTATAATCCATGGACTCAGCATTAGTCAAAAGAACTCATATAATTATTGCAAAAATTTAGAAGTCATCAAAAATCAAGTACTACATGCATGCTCCTAGGGGGATAGATTGGTAGGAAAAGACCATCGCTCGTCCCCGACCGCCACTCATAAGGATGCACAAGCCAGGTACACTTCATGTTTCAAATTTGTTACACAACTTTAACCATACGTGCATGCTACGGGACTTGCTAACTTCAACACAAGCATTCCTTAAATTCATAATCACCCAACTAGCATGACTTTAATATCACCACCTCCATATCTCAAAACAATTATTAAGCATCAAACTTTTCTTAGTATTCAACGCACTCAAAAGAAAGTTTCACATATCTTGAATATCAAGTATATTAATATTAAGCAATTTACCATGCTATTAACGACTCTCAAAATAATCTAAGTGAAGCATAAGAGACCAATAGTTTCTTTAAAACAAATCCACCACCGTGCTCTAAAATATCTAAGTGAAGCACTAGAGCAAAAATTATCGCACTCAAAAGATATAAGTGAAGCACTATGAGCAAAACTATCAAGCTCAAAAGATATAAGTGGAGCACATAGAGTATTCTATCAAATTCCAATTCATGTATGGCTCTCTCAAAAGGTGTGTACAGCAAGGATGATTGTGGTAGACTAACAAGCAAAGACACAAATAATAAAAGACGCTCCAATCAAAACACTTATCATGTGGTGAATAAAAAAATAGCTCCAAGTAAATTACCGATGGAAGTAGACGAAAGAGGGGATGCCTTCCGGGGCATCCCCAAGCTTTGACTTTTTGGTGTACTTGGATTATCTTGGGGGTGCCATGGGCATCCCAAAGCTTAGGCTCTTGCCACTCCTTGTTCCATAATCCATCAAAAGAATTTACCCAAAACTTGAAAACTTCACAACACAAAACTCAATAGAAATCTCGTGAGCTCTGTTAGAGAAAGAAAACAAAAGACTACTTTAAGGTACTGTAATGAACTCATTCTTTATTTATATTGGTGTTAAACCTACTGTATTCCAACTTCTCTATGTATTATAAACTATTTTACTCGCCATAGATTCATCAAAATAAGCAAACAACACACGAAAAACAGAATCTGTCAAAAACAGAACAGTCTGTAGTAATCTGTAACTAACGCAAACTTCTGGAACTCCAAAAAATCTACCAAAATTAGAAGACCTAGAAAATTTGTTTATTGATCAGAAGCAATTGGAATCAGTATTTTATCACGTTCTGGTGATTGTTAATAATTCGGGCACTGAGCGCAAAGTTTCTGGAAATTACAGCAAGATCAAATAACTATCATCCAAGAAGATCCAATAGGTCTAGCTTGGCACAAACACTAATTAAAACATAAAACCACATCTAAACATAGGCTAGATGGATTATTTATTCCTAAACAGAAACAAAAACAAAAAACATAAAGAAAATTGGGTTGCCTCCCAACAAGCGCTATCATTTAACGCCCCTAGCTGGGCATAAAAGCAAGGATAGATCTAGGTATTGCCATCTTTGGTAGGCAATCCATAAGTGGCTCTCATGATAGATTCATATGGTAATTTTATTTTATTTCTAGGGAAGTGTTCCATGCCTTTCTTTAATGGAAATTGGAATCTAATATTCCCTTCCTTCATATCAATAATTGCACCAATCGTTCTAAGGAAAGGTCTACCAAGAATAATAGGACATGAAGGATTGCAATCTATATCAAGAACGATAAAATCTACGGGCACATAATTTCTATTTGCAACAATAAGAACATCATTAGTTCTTCCCATAGACTTTTTAATAGTGGAATCCGCAAGATGCAAGTTTAGAGAGCAATCATCAAAGTCACGGAAATCTAGCAAATCACACAAAGTTTTGGGAATAGTGGAAACACTAGCACCCAAATCACACAAGGCATGAAACTCATAGTTTTTAATTTTAATTTTAGTAGTAGGTTCCCACTCATCACAGAGTTTTCTAGGGATAGAAACTTTCAACTCATGTTTTTCTTCATAAGATTACATCAAGGCATCAACAATGTGTTCGGTGAAGGCCTTATTTTGACTATAAGCATGAGGAGAATTTAGCACGGATTGCAACAAGGAAATACAATCAATTAAAGAGAAATTTTCATAATTAAATTCCTTGAGATCCAATATAGTGTGTTTAGCAACATCTAGGTTTTTATTTCTTTCAATCCCACATTTGTCAATTTCATCATCAAGATCTAAAAACTCTGAATTCTTAGAACGCCTTCTAGGTAAGGGAAGATCATATTCAGTTTCATCAAGATTCATATTGCAAAACAAAGATTTAATGGGGGACACATCAATAACTTTTAGATCTTTATCTTGATTTTCATAGGAATTCGGTTTAGCAGCCATCTTATTGACTAAGGTAGCTTGCATATCCGAAATTTTAGCGGTCAACTTTTCAAGACGAGCAATTTGGGATCTTATACCATCAATTTCTTTAGAAATATCATCGAGCTCTTTATTCATAAAATTCATAAAACCTTTTTGTTCCTTAAGCTCGTTTCAAAGAAATTATTATGCTCAAATTGCAGAACCATAAACTTCCTGAGATTGGTTTCGATCTCTTCTAACCTTTTAAGGTGAAGATAACCAAATCTAGGTAGAGCCATCGCGACAAACAAGCAATCCAACACACGAGCAAACAAAACGGACGAAAAAAGGCAACGGGAAAAAGAGGAGGAGATTGGGAAAGAGAGGGCGAATAAAACGGCAAGGGTGAAGTGGGGGAGAGGAAAACTAGAGGAAAATGGCAAATAATGTAATGCGGGAGATAGGGATTGTGATGGGTACTTGGTATGTCTTGACTTGCTCTTGCGTGAGCCTCCCCGGCAACGGCGCCAGAAATTATTCTTGCTACCTCTTGAGCACTGCGTTGGATTTCCCCGAAGAGGAGAGGATGATGCAGCAAAGTAGCGTAAGTATTTCCCTCAGTTTTTGAGAACCAAGGTATCAATCCAGTAGGAGGCCATGCACAAGTCCCTCGTACCTGCACAAAACGATAGCTCATCGCAACCAACGCGATTAGGGGTTGTCAATCCCTTCACGATCACTTACGAGAGTGAGATCTGATAGAGATGATAAATAATATTTTTGGTATTTTTGGTATATAGATGCAAAGTGAAAAAGTAAAAGGCAAAGTAAAACAAAACAAGTATTAAAGTGATGGAGATTGATATGATGAGAATAGACCCGGGGGCCATAGGTTTCACTAGTGGCTTCTCTCAAGAGCAAAAGTATTCTACGGTGGGTGAACAAATTACTGTTGAGCAATTGGCAGAATTGAGCATAGTTATGAGTATATCTAGGTATGATCATGTATATAGGCATCACGTCCAAGACAAGTAGATCGAAACGATTTTGCATCTACTACTATTACTCCACTCATCGACCGCTATCCAGCATGCATCTAGAGTATTAAGTTAAAAACAGAGTAACGCCTTAAGCAAGATGACATGATAAATATGATAAATATGATAAATACCCCATCTTCTTATCCTCGATGGCAACAATACAATATGTGCCTTGCAACCCTTTCTGTCACTGGGTAAGGACACCGCAAGATTGAACCCAAAGCTAAGCACTTCTCCCATTGCAAGAACTACCAATCTAGTTGGCCAAACCAAACAGATAATTCGAAGAGACTTGCAAATATAACCAATCATACATAAAAGAATTCAGAGAAAAATCAAATATTATTCATAGATAATCTGGATCATAAACCCACAATTCATCGGTCACAACAAACACACCGCAAAAACAAGATTACATCGAATAGATCTCCACAAGAGAGGGGGAGAACATTGTATTGAGATCCAAAAAGAGAGAAGAAGCCATCTAGCTACTAGCTATGGACCCGAAGGTCTGAAGTAAACTACTCACACTTCATCGGAGGGGCTGTGGTGATGATGTAGAAGCCCTCCGTGGTGGGATGCCCCCCCGTGAGCTCGAAACAGGCCCCAAGATGGGATCTCGTGGATACAGGAAGTTGCGGCGGTGGAATTAGGTTTTTGGCTCCTATTCTGATCGTTTGGGGTGCGTGAGGTATATATAGGAGGAAGGAGTACGTCGGTGGAGCAACAGGGGACCCACGAGGCGGGGCGCGCCTGGGGGCCCCCACCTCGTGACCGCCTCTTTGTTCCTTGGAGTAGGGTCCAAGTCCCGGATCACGTTCGGTGAGAAAATCACGTTCGAAGGTTTCGTTCCGTTTGGACTCCGTTTGATATTCCGTTTCTTGAAACACTGAAATAGGCAAAAAACAGCAATTCTGGGCTGGGCCTCCGGTTAATAGGTTTGTCCCAAAAATAATATAAAAGTGGAAAATAAAGCCCAATATAGTCCAAAACAGTAGATAAAGTAGCATGGAGCAATCAAAAATTATAGATACGTTGGAGACCTATCACGCCCTAAGGGATTGATTTGTTTGCTTGTACACACAAAGAGAAATAATCCCTAGAGTACCTAGAAGAATGTTTTTTTTGAGAAGTTATACAGTGGGAGAGGCTCCCACTGTGTTTGTATTACTCAAAAAGTAGGGTACACTGTACAGTCCATATTTACAAGCAGCTCAACCTCCACTTTGGGAGAGAGTGTGAT
The DNA here is from genome assembly GCA_021605205.1 of Aegilops longissima. Lineage (NCBI taxonomy): Eukaryota > Viridiplantae > Streptophyta > Magnoliopsida > Poales > Poaceae > Aegilops > Aegilops longissima. The sequence continues at coordinate 337,817,871 of CM038680.1, forward strand.
CTGACCAAATCTAAGACTAACTAGTGGGGTTGAAGGTTGTTTACAAAGGAGAGAATAAAGTCTCTCAAATCAACTTTGGTTCTGTATTGAAGTAGGGTGAAGTCTTTTTTGAACCTATCCAGCCAGCTATGATATGTTGGAGGGATGCCTCTAAAGTGTTTGTTATTCCTTTCTTTCCATATGCTCCAAGCTGCTTGTAAGAAGATTTCCATGAACATGGGTTTATTCCAATCATTAGAGGCTTTACTTATCCATTGCAGTCTGGATCCAGTTGCTTCCCACGATATCCCAATTTTGGACCAGCAATATTTGCTGAAGGGGCATTGAAAGATCATGTGCTCCACATCCTCTTCAACTTGTTGGTTGCATAAGAGGCAGCTGAGGTCATCTCCGATGTTATAGTGTCTTCTCTTGAGCATATTGCGAGTATTTAGTCGATCACAGAGGAGTAGCCACCCAAACATCTAGATTTTTAGCATGACTTTGGACTTCCAGAGCTAATGATAGGATTGGTGGGCCTTCACATCCCGAAAGTAGAACTTGTAGTATCTATTTGCTTTGAAGTCCTTCGAGCCCCAACAATATTCCCATGTGTCATGCGTGTATGAAGTTTCATGATTACCAACGTGTAACACTTTTTGTTGCAGGTCACGGACTTCATCATGTGCTTGCACCGAAAGGGGAAGGTGAAAAGTTTCATGAAGGGAGGTGGACCCCAAGAATTCCTTGACAGAGATATCCTCATTCAATGCAAAAGATAAGGCCCGAGGGTGTGATTCTTCCAGCACAGATTCCAACCAAAGATCTTTCCACATAAGGACCGTGTCTCCAACATTTACAATTGCCTTGGATATACCTCTATATACTGGTGTGAGTCTCAGCACGTCCTTCCACCAGAACGACCCGCATGGATCTGACGCGTGTGGGATCTTGTGTGTGTAGTATGTTGTCCATATCAGCTCTACCCAAGGCAGGTCGTGGTGATTGTAAAATTTGTGCAGATATTTGAGGAGGAGGGCCTCGCTTTGGATACGGTGATTGATGATACCGAGGCCACCACTTTGTTTTGGTCGGCAAACCATGTCCCAAGACGCAAGTGAATTTCATTTATCTCCTTCCTTCGTTTTTTTGTCAAAAGGCATTTTCTTCTGAGTTTATCAAGCAGCTCTAGAATCTTGGGTGGGAATTTGAGGGTGCAGAGAGCAAATATTGTGAGTGAAGTGATCATTGTGTTGAGTAGCGAGAACTTTGCACCATATGACATTAAAGCAAGAGTGCTGGTCATTCTTATTTCCATCGAGCAGACTAGAGGCATCAGATCTTGGACTGAGGGCTTGGTTATTCCAAGAGGCAATCCCAAATAAGTGAAGGGCATAGATCCTACCTTGCAGCCAAAGATAGAGGCAATGTCTTTGTAGCAATCAGGTTCACAGTTGATCAGGATTAATGTGGATTTGTGGAAATTTATCTTTAAACCAATTGAAGCAGCATAGTCAGAAAGAATGCCCTTGATTGTCATAGCTTGCTCAATGGAGGCTGGAAGTAGTATAATCGTGTCGTCGGCATATTGGATCACCGGATAATCCTTCTAGTTTGGTCTCTGGAATGGTAGCTGAATTTGGCCTTGTCGGAACACGTCATTAACAGCAGCCTGAAGAAGATCAGCAGCCAGAACAAAGATGAGTGGTGATAGGGGGTCACCTTGACGAACACCACACTTGCAAAGAAATTGTCGGCCTGGAACACTATTAAGGAGGACTCAAGATTTTCCCGATGAGAAGATGCATTTGATCCAATCCAACCATTTGGCGTCAAACCCCATATGCTCCATAATTTTAATCATGGCATCATGTTCGATCGTGTCGAAAGCTTTGGCAAAATCAAGTTTGAGCAAGACAATTTTTTGTTTTGAAGTTTGGCATTGACGTATGTACTCGAATGCCCAAGCCAAACAATCTTGTATGGATCTGCCTTTGATCAATCCGTACTGATTGCGATGAACGATTTTAAGAATGAGCTTTTGTAGTCGGTTTACGAGTAGTTTTGTGATGACCTTGAGGCAACAGTTCAGTAAAGTGATTGGCCGAAAATCAGACACAGACTCGGGTGATCGAACCTTGGGTATGAGTGTAATAAAGCCATCATTAATGCTTTCAAGGTTGAGACCACCCTCATAGAATAGATTGCATAGCTCATAAAAGTCTTGTTTAACAAGGTGCCAGCATTTTTTTCAGAAATAGGCCGGTGAAGCCGTCCGGGCCAGGTGCTCGGTCAGCCGGCATTTCCTTGATAACAGCATCAATTTCATCCGTGGTGAACGGGACTGTCAGCTGATCCAGACCCTCAACTTTCTTGATTATGTTTTGCAGGTTAAATTTCATTTGAAACTCACCGGATTTACCAAGTCGCCCTTTGAACGCTTGATATATGATTGCCTCTTTGCTTGCATGGTCGTCAGCCAGTGTGCCGTCAAATAGTTTTAGAGTTGGGATCGTATTGCGTCTGAATCTTTCCGAGGCCATTGCCTTCAAAAACTTCGGGTCTTCATCACCCAACTTTACCCAGCGAATGGTGCACCGCTTCTGCCAATATTGTCTTTGGTAGTTCAAAAGTCGTAGAATGTGTTTCTTTAAAATCTTCCTGAAATTATGTTTTGGTGTCGATAGCATTCGGAGATTTTCTAGGGCATCAATGTTGGCCAGAGCAAGATTAGAGTTATCAATTGCCACCTTGAGTTTAGAGATTCGCTTGCTCCACTTTTTCAACTCATATATGAGGGCTTTGAACTTTCTGTAAATGATAGTGTCCGCATTTGCATTTGCATTTTTTATAGGTTTTGTCCAAACAGCCTGAACTAAATCCAAAAAGCCCGGATGCTCCACCCAATAAGACTCAAATCTGAATATTTTGCTTCGAGGGATAGAAGCTTAAATTTTGACAACACAAGGGATATGGTCAGAGACTGGCTTCCCTAGTGGCATAACAAGTGTATTAGGATAAGTTGTGGTCCAGTTGATAGAAGTGAGGAACCAGTCTAGCTGCTCCAAGAGGGGGTCGGTTTGCATATTGCTCCATGTGTAAGCACGTCCCTTGATTGGTAGTTCAATTAATTGCTGAGAGCGGATGAAGTCATTAAAGGCTATCATATCATTAGGATTACCTCCAGGTTTATTTCTGTTGTCAGGGCTGCGAATAGAGTTGAAGTCTCCAAGTAACAACCAATCTTCATTGGAGGTAATGTGCAGGTTGTGAAGCCATTGAGTATATATCACACGAGGGTCGCCCTGACATGGGCCATAAACATTTACGAGGGTCCATTCTTGAGCAGATTGCGTGGAGCAAAATTTGATTATAAGGGCAAAATCTTCTTGGAAGAGTACTGTTCCTGTGAAAATGGTACTGTTCCAAATGGTGACAATACCACCAGAGGCACCCTAGGAAGGTATGTACGCAAAATTATCAAATCGTCGCGGGCAACAAGACTTGAGGAACAAGTTATCAATGTGAGCTTTTTTTGTCTCTTGCAGACAAATTACTGCGCAACCACTGGAGGATATCGCATTCGACAAGGCCAAAAGCTTAGGTTCGGAGTTTAATCCTCTTACATTCCAGCACAAAACATTCCAATTTGCTAAAAATGCCATGATAAATTAAAGGAAATTAAAACCAGCAACCGAAAGAAACTAAGAAGATAATTTAGGCGTTGGAGGGGCCATCCTCAGGCTCAGCCAGCAGAGCTTCAGCTGTTATTTCTTCTGGTGGGATGGCACACTTGGAGATTCCGATTTGCTGCAGCACAGGAACTGGAGTTGGCGGAGGGATCATGTCATTCTTGGAGGAATCAGGCTCTCCATGGCTTGACTGAGCAGCAGCAGTAGGGATGCATCTGGGTTTGACTCGTGAGGTTCTAGCCCTGCTGTCAGATACTGAGTGTGTTTTGAACCCATCATACTTGTTTGACGGTTGCTGAGACGTACCTCAATAACAGATTCCGGAGCTTTAACTTTGCTTCGCCTACTTGTTGCTGTCCCAGAGGACACATCATTTCCAGAGGAGCCAGAAGAACCAGTAGTCACAGAACCAGAGGAGGTGTTCAAAGAGTTTTCAGAAAGTAAAGCTGCATCCTGAGCAGATGTGTCATTCTCATCCAAGATTTCTGTGATTACCACCTGAGATTTAGGAGGGTTTGGAACAACAGCTAATTCATGTGTTGGTTGGTTAAAACCTTCAGAACAAGACAGAGTCCAAGTGCTGCTGCCAGGGATCAAATCAGTGACCTGAACTGAATCTTCAGAGTGCTGAACAGTGCGTGTAGCAGACATAACTGAAAAGAGACCCTCATGCTCAGAAATACTAACATTCAGCTGCACTGTAAAATCACAGAATCCAAAACCCGAGCTCCAGGGCCCATAAGGAGCAATGATCGGCCTAATAGCCGCTATCAGATAGGTGTGCAGCCTTAACATTGGAACACAGTCATTGAGCAGAATCGAAGCATATGCGTTTTCAGGTGACTGCACCTAAAGATGTAAACCAGCATTTGAAATGGTCATAGATATATCTATGTTTGGTACTGCTAGAGTGCACGTAGTGCTATGGGGAGCAGGGGCATTTGAGCTCGAGGCACCAAGTGCTGAACCATCCACAGAAGAACCATTGACAACAATTAGTTGATTGAAGATGTTCAGTGGCACCAAAGCGTATCCCTCGGACAGAGTTGCACTAGACTCAGAGCTACTGAAGATTGAGATGGAATCATTCCAAGCCGCTGCCGGGCTATCCTACAAATTGTTAGTGGGATGAACACCATGGTAAACCTGCAGACCCTCACCTGCCATCCAAGCCTGAATATTGAACACTGCCGGAGGTGAGTGCGGAGGAGAAGGAGGCCAAACTCCCCACTGAGGTTGAAACTCTATGTTGGCAGCATCATCCTACGCAGCAACATCATTTGCAGCATCCTCATTGACATTAGCATCATCATTTTGAGCGATCCAGTTATGGAGTTGCATCTAATAAATTTGCTCAGCAGTGAGATTATCTCCATAAAGAGGATGAGGAAGACCATTTTCAGGAGCTGGGTCTTCAGTAGCAGGCAGGACATCTAGGATGTGCGCATTCCAGTCACTGCTGCGAAGCATTGTGACAGCAACCGTCCAGCTCTGCCGCGCTCCTCCAAGCTGCCGCATAACTAAGCTCTTCAGGACGAACTTGAGGTGGATGACTCTGAATTTTAGCAGAACAAAACGGCGGTCGACACGCGGATTGTGCCACTCAACTAGTTGACCAAACTTGTCGACTGATTTATGCATGTAATGCTGTGTCTGATAATCATATGGGAATCTTATGTAAAGCAACCAAATCTCTGGCCCAAATGAAGTAATCCGCATATTAAGAGCAGCATCGTGAGGAACAAAGGAGATCACAACATGTTCATCAAACTCATCCTCATCTATCTCAAACGTGGTTCCAACTACAGCATCTCTCACAATCGTGTGCGAAAAACCGAAAATGCCAACTCCCAGAGGATGATCACCAGCTCCAGTAGAAAAGAACTCAGATTCGTGAAGCAAACCTTCGATGATGTGATGGAGAGCTACCTAGAAGAATGTTATATTCTTCCCTGGAGTTTAACTTCACCGAGGAACACTTATGTTGCAGACAAGAAAGAGATACATTTCGAGAAGAGAGTATACCAAGAAGATTGTGTGAAAGAGTTGACCTCTTAAAATTATTGCTGACTAATGTCTACTCCGCAACTTTATTCTTGTAGACACGTGTTGGGCCTCCAAACGCGGACTTCTGTAGGACAGTAGCAATTTTCCCTCAAGTGGATGACCTAAGGTTTATCAATCTGTGGGAGGTGTAGGATGAAGATGGTCTCTCTCAAACGACCCTGCAATCAAATACAAGATATCTCTTGTGTCCCCAACACACCCAATACAATGGCAATTTGTATAGGTGCACTAGTTCGGCGAAGAGATGGTGATACAAGTGTAATATGGATGGTAGAAATATATTTTTATAATCTGAATAAATAAAAACAGCAAGGTAGCAAATAGTAAACAGGCACAAAAATGGTATTGCAATGCTTGAAAATGAGGCCTAGGGTCCGTACTTTCGCTAGTGCAATCTCTCAACAATGCTAATATAATTGGAGCATATAACCGTCCCTCAACGTGCAACGAAGAATCACTCCAAAGTTCCTATCTAGTGGATAACATATGAAGAAATCGTTTGTAGGGTACGAAACCACCTCGAAGCTATTCTTTCCGATCGATCTATCCAAGAGTTCGTACTAAAATAACACCAAATAATTTCAGATTCATAATACTCAATCCAACACCAAGAACTTCAAAGAGTGCCCCAAGATTTCTACCGGAGAAACAAAATATGAGAACGTGCATCAACCCCTATGCATAGGTTACCCCAATGTCACCACGGGAATCCGCGAGTTGAATGCCAAAACACATATCAAGTGAATCAATATGATACCCCATTGTCACCACGAGTATCCATATGCAAGACATATATCAAATGCTCTCAAATCCATAAAAGTATTCAATCCGATGACAACGAAATCTCGAAGGGAAAAACTCAATTCATCACAACAAGATAGAGAGGGGAAAACACCATCTGATCCGACTATATTAACAAAGCTCGCGATACATCAAGATCGTGACATCTCAAGAACACGAGAGAGAGAGAGAGAGAGAGAGAGAGAGAGATTGAACACATAGCTACTGGTACAAACCCTCAGCCCCGAGGGTGGACTACTCGCTCCTCATCGTAGTGGCCGCCGGGATGATGAACATGGCCACCGGAGATGATTCCCTGTTCCGGCACTCTAGATTAGTTTCGGTGGCTAAAGAGCCTTGCGGCAGCGGAACTTCTGATCTAGGTTAACCCCGAGGGTTTTTGGAATATGTGTGAATTCATAGGGTAAAGAGGGGGTGAGGGAGGCCACCAAGGTGGGCACAACCCACCTGGCGCGCCTGGGCCCCCAGGTGCGCCCTGGTGGGTTGTGCCCCCCTCGGGGCACCCCCCAAGTGCTGCTCTGGCCCATTGGTGGTCTTCTAGTCCATAAAAAATCCACAAAAAGTTTCGCGGTGTTTGGACTCCGTTTGATATTGATTTCCCGCGATGTGAAAAACAAGCAAAAAACAGTAACTGACACTGGGCACTGGGTCAATAGGTTAGTCCCAAAAAATGATATAAAGTTGCTATAAAATGATTGTAAAACATCCAAGAGTGATAAAATAACAGCATGAATACTTCATAAATTATAGATACGTTGGAGACGTATCCGCATCCTCAAGCTTAATTCCTACTCGTCCTTGAGTAGGTAAATGATAAAAGAAATAATTTATGAAGTGTGAATGCTAGCAAAGTGCACAAGTTTGATCAATGATAATTTCAATCACTTTTCCTAGTATCATAACAACAATTCTTTCTTATAAAACTTCTCATGTTAAAGTAGCAACCAATTCACATGTTAAGGTTAAAATAGTGAATTCTCTTGAAACTCAACAACCTATATTCTCAGTCACCAAGCAATTGTAATTCTATTAATTGAACAGAGTTTAAGTAAGATCCCCACATACTCAACCATCATATAGTCTTATATGATTGCTATCACTCGCCGCATACACATGAGCAAAACGTTTCAACCGGACACATAGAAAGATAGGGGCTTATTGTTTTGCCTCCCAACGTATTCACCTCAAGGGTTATGTCAACAATAATAACTCATTCTACCCATATTCAAGTGGACATATGTGTCAAAAGGAATAGAGAGAAAAACTTTGACTCTTTGCATAAAAGTAAATACATAAAAGTTAAGGATAGGCCCTTCGCAGAGGAAAGCAGAGGTTGCCATGCGCTTATTTGTTTGCATGCTCAAACCGTTAGTGCAAAAGAACGTCACGTTGTATTGCCCCTTGTGATGGCAACCTTTATTATGGAGTCTGTCGCTTTTATTCCTCACCATCACAAGTTTGTACAACGCTCAATTTTCTCTTACACTAAATGATCTCACACTTTTATAAGCAATTTTTATCGCCTTATTGCACCAATCACAACTTACTCAAAGGATCTTTCTCAATCCTTAGGTAGGTATGGTGGACTCTTGAAAATAAGATTTGGGTTTAAGGGTTTTTGGATGCACAAGTCGTATCTCTACTTGGTGCGGAATTTTTGGATAGCAAGGATGGGGGGCAAGCACCACATGTTAAAGGATCTATGACAATATAACTTCTATATGAATATGAACAAACATAAATCATTACATTGTCTTCCTTGTCCAACGTCAACAATTTTGGCATATACTATTTTGATGGGGGCTCACAATCACAAAAGATTTCCAGGATAGTATATTTGCATGTGAAAGTTCTCTTCCTTTTACTAATCATTCATGAATTGCTTGTATGACCAATATTGTGATTGTCAAGCTTCAAAAGATTTCACTTTCTAAACCCAATTTGAAGCTACCACTAGGCATGATATGAACATATAATATCAACTTCTTGATATTCAATTCATTCAACAATTTACTCATAGGATATAAGTGAAGCTCAAGCGAGTAGTTAAGTAAATAGGTAGCTATTTGAGGACTCTCTCTTATTCAAAAAATTTCAGATCTAAGTATTTCATTGAAACAGAAAGCAAAAACAAAATAAAATGACATTCTAAGAATAGCACACATCACGTGAAGAAGCAAAAACTTAGGATCAACCGATATTAACCGATAATTGTTGAAGAAGAAAGGTGGGATGCCTAGCGGGGCATCCCCAAGCTTAGGTACTTCAGACTTCTTAAAATATTATCTTGGGGTGCCTTGGGCATCCCCAAGCTTGAGCTTTTGTGTCTCCTTGATACCTTTTATTTCACGGTTTCCCTAAATCTTAAAAACTTCATCCACACAAAACTCAACAAGAACTCATGAGATAAGTTAGTACAAACCAATGCAAAAACCTAATCATTCTATACTTTAGCAAATCATTAAAATTATTATTCAACATTGCATACTAAATGGCTCTACATATTTAATACTCCTATCCTCAAATAGAATCATTAAACAAGCAAACATATGCAAACAATGCAAACATAACAACAATCTGCCAAAACAGTACAGTCTGTAAAGAATGCAAGAGCATCAATACTTATTCAACTCCAAACATTATGAAAATTTACCACACTGTAGAAAATTTATCAGAGCTTATTCTGCAAAAAAAAATCAACATTATATCACATTCTGACTTTTCTAGGGAATTTTTGCAACAGTGGTAAACTTTCTGTTTTCAAATAGCAACATGTAGACTTGTAAAATAAGCATAGTAAAGGCTATCAATGCCACTTTCATTGAAATAAAAGATGCAAAAAATTATTATAAATAACACCATGCAAATCCTAGCAAAAGAAACTGACGCTCCAAGCAAAACACATATCATGTGACAAATGAAAACATAGCTCCAAGTGAGGTTACCGATAATGTTGGAGACGAAAGATGGGATGCCTTCTGGGGCATCCCCAAGCTTAGTTGCTTGGATCTTCCTTGAATATCACCTTGGGGGGCCTTGGGCATCCCCAAGCTTAGTGTCTTGTCACTCCTTATTCTCCTCATATCCACATCTCACCCAAAACTTGAAAACTTCAATCACACAGAACTTAATGGAACTTCGTGAGATAGGTTAGTATGATACAGAGCAAACCATTTCACTTTGGTACTGTCAAAGGAAAGATTCATAATTTTTTCCACACAATGCCTACTGTAGCATATCATTTCCACAATTTATATTGCGCAATATAAGCCATAGAAACTAGGAAACAAGCAAACTAGGAAACAAGCAAACTAAGAAACAGTCTGTAATGATCTGGATAACTACCATACTTCTGCTACTCCAAAAATTCTGGAAAAAATTAGGAAAACCTGGGCAATTTGTATATCTATCACCTGTAAAAAATTAAGATCAAAAGCACGTTCCCGTGAATTTTCAAAATTCCTGGACTGATCGCAAAAGTTTCTGTTTTTGGACAAAATCAAGTCTACTATCATCCACACTATCCCAAAGGCTTCACTTGGCACTTTATTGAAACAAAAGCTATAAAACATGATTACTACAGTAGCTTAATAATGTGAACACATAAAAACAGTAGGTAAAAGTGTTGGGTTGTCTCCCAACAAGCGCTTTTCTTTAACGCATTTTAGCTAGGCATGATAATTCCAATGATGCTCGCATAAAAGATAAGAATTGAAACACAAATAGAGCATCATGAAGCATATGACAAGCACATTCAAGTCTAACCCACTTCCTATGCATAGGGATTTTGTGAGCAAACAATTTATGGGAACAAGAATCAACTAGCATAGGAAGGCAAAACAAGCAAAACTTCAAGATTTTCAACGCATAGAGAGGAAACTTGATATTATTGCAAAACCTACAAGCATATGTTCCTCTCTCATAATAATTTTCAGTAGCATCATGAATGAATTCAATAATATAGCTATCACATAAAGCATTATTTTCATGATTCACAAGCATAGAAATTTTATTACTCTCCACATAAGCAAATTTATTCTCGTCAATAATTGTGGGAGCAAACTCAACAAAATAACTCTCATGTGATTGGAAATAAAAATCATGATGACAAGTTTCATGTTTATAATTATTCAATATAGCATATATTTCATCACCATAATCATCATATATAGGAACTTTGTTGTCATAATCAATTGCAACCTCCTCCAACATAGTGGATTCATCATTAAAAGTCACGACCTCTCCAAATCCACTTTCATCAATATAATCATCATAAATAGGAGGCATACAATCACATTAATAAATTTTCTCATGGAAACTTGGGGGACTAAAAATATCATATTCATCAAATATAGCATCCCTAAGCTTATGGCTTTGCACATCATTAGCATCATGGATATTCAAAGAATTCATACTAACAACATTGCAATCATGCTCATCATTCAAATATTTTGTGCCTAACATTTTATAGAAATCTTCTTCTATCAATTGAGCACAATTTTCCTTTCCATCATTTTTACGAAAGACATTATAGAGATGAATAATATGATAAAACCTCAATTCCATTTTTCTGTAGTTTTCTTTTTATAAACCAAACTAGTGATAAAACAGGAAACTAAAAGATTCGATTGCAAAATCTAAATATATACAAGCACTCACCTCCACGGCAACAACGCCACAAAAGAGCTTCGTTGACGGTATGTGAGTGCCGCTTACCTAACCTCCCTGGCAACGGCGCCAGAAAAGAACTTGATGCCTACTACGCAACTTTATTCTTGGAGACACGTGTTGGGCCTCCAAGCGCAGAGTTTTGTAGGACAGTACAAATTTTCCCTCAAGTGGATGCCCTAAGGTTTATCAATCCGTGGGAGGTGTAGGATTAAGATGGTCTCTCTCAAACGACACTGCAATCAAATACAAGAAATCTCTTGTCCCCCCAACACACCCAATACAATGGCAATTTTTATAGGTGCACTAGTTCGGCGAAGAGATGGTAATACAAGTGTAATATGGATGGTAGAAATATATTTTTATAATCTGAATAATTAAAAACAGCAAGGTAGCAAATAGTAAACATGCACACAAACGTTATTGCAATGCTTGAAAATGAGGCCTAGGGTCCGTGCAATCTCTCAACAATGCTAATATAATTGGATCATATAACCACCCCTCAACGTGCAACGAAGAATCACTACAAAGTTCCCATCTAGCGGAGAAAATACGAAGAAATCGTTTGTAGGGTACGAAACCACCTCAAAGCTATTCTTTCCGATCGATCTATCCAAGAGTTCGTACTAAAATAACACCAAATAATTTCAGATTCATAATACTCAATCCAACACAAAGAACCTCAAAGAGTGACCCAAGATTTCTACCGGAGAAACAAAAGACGAGAGTGCGCATCAACCCTTATGCATAGATTACCCCAATGTCACCGCGGGAATCCGCGAGTTGAATGCCAAAACACATATCGAGTGAATCAATATGATACCCCATTGTCACCACGAGTATTAATATACTAGACATATATCAAGTGCTCTCAAATCCATAAAAGTATTCAATCCGATAACAACGAGATCTCAAAGGGAAAAACTCAATTCATCACAACAAGATAGAGAGGGGCAAACAACATATGATCCGACTATATTAACAAATCCCGCGATACATCAAGATCGTGACATCTCAAGAACACGAGAGAGAGAGAGAGAGAGAGAGAGAGAGAGAGAGAGAGATTGAACACATAGCTACTGGTACAAATCCTCAGCCCCGAGGGTGGACTACTCCCTCCTCATCGTGATGGCTGCCGAGATGATGAAGATGGCCACCGGAGATGATTCCCCCTTCCGGTAGAGTGCCGGAACAGGGTCTAGATTGGTTTTCGGTAGAACTTCTGATCTAGGTTAACCCCGAGGGTTTTTGGAATATTTGTGAATTTATAGGGTAAAGAGGGGGTGCGGGAGGCCACCGAGGTGGGCACAACCCACCTGGGCGTGCCCGGGCCCCCAGGCACGCCCTGGTGGGTTGTTCCCCCCTCGGGGCACCCCCAAGTGCTGCTCTGGCCCATTGGTCGTCTTCTGGTCCATAAAAAATCCACAAAAAGTTTCGTGGTGTTTGGACTTTGTCTGATATTGATTTCCTGTGATGTAAAAAACAAGCAAAAAACAACAACTAGCACTGGGCAATTGTTCAATAGGTTAGTCCCAAAAAATGATATAAATTTGCTATAAAATAATTGTAAAACATCAAGAATGATAAAATAACAACATGAATACTTCATTAATTATAGATATGTTGGAGACGTATCACTGACGCGAAGCAAATTTTATTGGTGTGTACGAAGAAGAATGATTACAGTCGAGAAGATTGAAGGCGACGCGAAGATGTAGGATTTGTTTCGTTGTTCTTTTATCTTTTTAGAGTCATAGGACCTATGTACCATTGAGAGGGGTATGGGTTCTCGAAGCTTAGGTCTGTTGTGTTGCTTAGCTAAAACCTATGCAAGACTAAGAGAAATCTCTTCATGCACCAAAAGTTTACTTGTCAGCGAGAGACGATGTTCTTCTGAGCTGCGACAAATAACTTTCGGACCAAGGAGTTAGTATTAATTGTTCCTCAATTAATGTTACTATTTTGCTCGAAATTTGACCGTTAGAAACATGTCGGATGGCCATTGGTTAGGCTTTCTGTCCTAAATTGTCATTTCCACCACGGAAGGTTGCAACTATACATAGCCACCATGCTCCAACATTTTTTGTTGGCTGCTCCGCTTGAAATGCTGAGAAGTTGATTTAGCACCCCTCTCGAGAGATTTGAGTGTAAGATCCATTGAGAGAAAATCTAGAGCCGAAACATAGATAGTGGTTGAGCATCATAGTAGATATCTGAGTTGGAACACTTGTACCTATTACTCTTAAGAGTTGCACACTCTCTAGACAGATAGGTGATGCCTTGAGTGTAGAAGATTAATTGTCTTCACCAAGCAAAGTCTTAACCAACCAAGAGTAATTGTGGTTCACGAAGAAGTCTGTCGAAGGTTTGCAGATTGCTGATAAGAATCTACCCCGAGTGAATTCAACCAAAGTCTGGTCAGCTTTGGGTCGAAGGAGAATATGATAGAAAGAGGTTTGCTCTTGTGTTCAATCACAAGTCCCTCCAACTAGACATAGCTCTTTTGTAGAAGAGTGAACTGGTCTACAAATCATCTATCACCATCGAGCACCACTGGTTCACTCTACTCTACTTCATTTCTTTAGTAATTTATTTTCTGTGTTGTGTGTCTCGATATATGTCACTGATCACTTTCATTCTCTTGCATAGTCTCGTGATATTTATCTCTCTCTCTCTCTCTCTTTGTGTGTGTGTCTGTGCGTGTGTGCGCGCGCTATAGTTCGCCATACTTCATGTATGCGTCAATTTTGTTCTGACTTGTTGTGTGTAATCATAACCTAATCTTTCATGGTTATCCACTTATGTTGTTCTCTTTACTTTCATTATGTGCCACTGTCGTATTGCTAGAGTTTTGTGCTATTACACCCAAGAAATTATCATTACTTTCATCAAAAGTTTAGCTTAATCTTTCCCTCTACCAGTTTTCTCTATACACTTGCTTCCGTTGTCTTTTGGTATTCTTTAACGAGTATTAATTATGTTTGTGCCAATTGGTTAAGATTCGATGTTTAGAAAGAAATTCCGAGTTTCCCATTCACCCCCGTTTGGTCGATATACTCTCGGTCCTAACAATTGGTATCAGAGCAAGGTATCCTTGCCTCTGCTTATTAAAGGTCTAAGGGCCTTGGAGTTTTGAGTATGTCGCTTGCAGGTAGATCTAGGCATTCTGAAAGATATCCATCTTCGATGGAAATGACTATCTCTACTTGAAGGGAAGAATGATTATTCGTCTAAAAGCTATTAGTAAAGAACTATGGAAAATCGTGGAAACTAGTTACACCATTCTGCATCCTGAGTCATGATGTCTACAACGCAACGTTCTTCTTGTAGACGTTGTTGGGCTCCTCCAAGTGCAGAGGTTTGTAGGACAATAGAAAATTTCCCTCAAGTGGATAACCTAAGGTTTATCAATCCGTGGGAGGTGTAGGGTGAAGATGGTCTCTCTCAAACAACCCTGCAACCAAATAACAAAGAGTCTCTTGTGTCCCCAACACACCCAATACAATGGTAAATTGTATAGGTGCACTAGTTCGGCGAAGAGATGGTGATACAAGTGCAATATGGATAGTAGATATAGGTTTTTGTAATCTGAAAATATAAAAACAGCAAGGTAACTAATGATATGTGATGCCCTCGATTCAATCATACACTAATCATACACACAAATGAGTATGATCAAGATCAAGGACTAATGGGAAAATATCACAACACAACTCTAGACACAGATTAAAATAATACAAGCTTTATATTACAAGCCAGGGGCCTCGAGGGCTCGAATACATAAGCTCGAAAACACAAGAGTCAGCGGAAGCAACAATATCTGAGTACAGACACAAGTTAGACAAGTCTACCTTAAGAAGGCTAGCACAAAAGCAACATCGATCGAAAAGGCAAGGCCTCCTGCCTGGGAGCCTCCTAACTACTCCTGGTCGTCGACGGTCTCCACGTAGTAGTAGGCATCGACGATGGCATCTGGCTCCTGGGCTCCGACATCTGGTTGCATCAACCGGAAAGAACAAGAAAGGGGGGAAAGGGAGAGCAAAGCAACCATGAGTACTCATCCAAAGTACTCGCAAGCAAGGATCTACACTACATATGCAACATTTTCAAAGGAAGATTGTATATGTGGAGTGGGCTGCAGAAATGCCAGAATAGAGAG
This sequence comes from Aegilops longissima, assembly GCA_021605205.1. Lineage (NCBI taxonomy): Eukaryota > Viridiplantae > Streptophyta > Magnoliopsida > Poales > Poaceae > Aegilops > Aegilops longissima. The sequence continues at coordinate 337,833,237 of CM038680.1, forward strand.
AAGGCCTAGTCCTATCAAAGACTAGCATCTTCTGGAAACCACCATCTTGCAGCAGTAGGAGGGAATAGAGTAGCATAAAGTAAAGTAGTAGTAGTGTTATCAACCTCGGCCAGAGATCCTTTCTCGACTCCCTGCGAGAAAGCAATCCCAGAGCCATACTATCCAATTCTCATCACAATCCATTTCTCATCTCAAGTATCCAGTTCTAGTTGTATCGATAGGGATACAACTCCAAGTGTCTGTAACCGTAGGACAGGCTATCGATAGATGTTTTCTTCCCTGCAGGGGTGCACCAACTGACCCACCACGCTCGATTAACTCCGGCCGGACACACTTTCCTGGGTCATGCCCGGCCTCGGCCAAACAATACGCCGCAACCCGACCTAGGCTTAATAGAGAGGTCAGCACGCCGGACTCAACCTATGCACCCAGGGGTCATGGGCCCTCTCCCCGGGAACTCATGCATGTTGCGTGGGCGGCCGGTGAGCAGACCTAGCTACCTCCTTCAACAAGGTAGGTGGTTACACAATCCAACCCGGCGCACGCCACTCAGTCGCTGACATATATTAAGCTTCGGCTGATGTATACGACGCAGAACGCCCATACTATGCCCACGTGATGGTTAGTGCTATCAGGCCAGAGGCCCCTCAGATCAAATATCCAAATCGTAGTGGATTAGGAACGCGCGATAACAAGCAGAGACTCACGAAAGATGTGACCCCGTTGCCCCGTCTCGAGGACTTGCGACAAGGGCTAGGAATGCCCGGCCACGCCTCGTAATTATCTCGCGGGCACCCTCTAGGTCAACCCGCCTCCACATCACTCGCAATTAAGCTCGCGCGGGTACCCCTCAGGGCGGACCCGTCTTTAGTAACATGGTTCAGTGTAAAGTCATAGTAACCATAGTAACTGTGTGTCCAAACATCAAGGGGAAAACCCGAGGAATCACCCTTGACGGATTCCACTCGATGTAATCATCAAGGTGAACGTAAGAGGAACCACCCTCGAATTTCACACTTGAGGGGTTGCACGACCGATTCGTATCGAAAGTGGTTAAGGCAGAATCACCCTCGATGACCACGACCGAATAGCTACACTACAGGGTAACATCAGAAGTGCTGATGAGGTCTCACCCCCGGCACTTGATAGTAACCCAGTAGTGTCGAGCAACTAAGGGAAAGTGATGTGCGGTGTCGGGGCCTGGTCTTCGATCCCGTTGATCGGGTCTTCGATGATGAAGGAGGGGCAACAAGGACAAGGTGGGGGTCACTGATGGATCACTAACCAACCTATACTAAGCAGTTTAGGATAAGGAGGTAGGTAACAAAGAGCAGGTTACAAAAGCAGGTTATGCATCAGAATCGGAGCAAACAATAACAGTAGAAAAATCTAATGCAAGCATGAGAGAATGGAATGGGTGATATCGGGATGATCAAAGGGGGGGCTTGCCTGGTTGCTCAGACAAGAAGGAGGGGTCGTCGGTGACGTAGTCGATCACAGCGGCATCGGCAGCCACCACGGGGTCTACCGAAGAGAAGAGGGGGGAGAAACAGTAAATACATAGCAAGCAAGTGTATAACAGAACAACAGGCATAGCTAGACGTGTTCTAACGCGGTCCTATACGTTATAGGTGAAGGGGGAATTCAACCGGAAAGGTGTTCCCGGTTCCGGACCTGTGTCAGATAGATGACCGGAGGGGGAAAGTTCCATGTTCAGCATGCTAGGGGCATGTAACAGATGAACGGACCGCGTATTCAGAAACGTTAGATTTTTCTGAGCAACTTTAATGTAGAAAACTTTTTCATCCGATTTATGAATAATTTTCTATGATTTTTCAAAGCTTTAACAATATTCTAGAATTTATTATATCTAGTTTAATCCGAATTGACCAAGTCAAAATGACTAGGAAAAAGGGGAGGTGTGACCCACATGTCATAGACTTTTTACCTAAACAAATAAATAAACCTAACTTGTTTAAAGAGGGCCTACATGTCATCTACTACTAGACTAACTTAGCACTAATCTTGTATTACTAACTAAGCCTAGCCTATAACTAAATAAGGGCCGGCCATGGCACAGCCGTGCACACACACGAACACACACACGGCCATGGTCGTGGCTATGGCCACCAGCAGTAGCAGCGGCATGAGCACTACAGGGCAGCAACAACAATAGGCAGGAGGAGGAAGCAGCAGCGGCAAACAACAGCATCTAGGAGCAGACGGCAAGCAACAACGAAGGAAGAAGAGCAGCAGCGGCAAGCAGCAGCACAACAGGCAAGAGCTGGCGAGCAGCGGCGGCCACACAAGCAGCAGCGACAGCACTAGCATCAAGTAGCGGGCATGCAAGCGGGCGGCTGCGGTGGCGCGCCTGGGGCGGCCATGGAGCGGCAGGCGTGAGCGGGCGAGGCTGGACGTGGCTAGAGACGCGCGAGCGCGGACAGCGGCGCAGTGAGCGCGAGGTCCGACGGTGTCATACACGGCAGAGTCAGCGGCCTACGGCGGTGGTTCGAGGGGGAAATAGGGGGAACCGGAGGAAAAGCTCACATTGAGCGCAGTGGCGAGCTTGAGGAGGCCGGGGCTGGTCGGAGACAAGCGGTTCCAGTGGCGAGGTGCGGCGGCCGTGGCGGATGAAGATGACTCGATCCGGCGTTGTTGTGGCTCCCTTGCTTGACCATGAGGGCATAGTCGATGTAGAGGAAGGAGACGGGGCGCCCAGGCACAGAGCTAGCCAGCGGGGAGCACGGTGGCTGCGAGAACGGGACGGCTGTGGTGACGGCGTCCTCGATTCCCTCCAGAACGAGAAGAGGGGCCAGAGCGAATCTGAGAGGGAGAAGGGGAGGGGAATTTGGGGGCTAGGGTTTTGAGGAGGGAGAGATGGGCGCCCCGGGGTGCCTGGTAGAAGTCTGGGATGGGGGAAGGCCGCGGGATGGCCGGTGGCCATGGCGGAAGGTCGCCACGCCTACGGCCTCTACTGTAGCGGAGGTGGGAGGTGACCCACGGTTGGGTTGGGCCTCCCTGTGAACTTGAGGTCCAGCTGAACAGTAGATAGGTTTCCCCACAATTTTTCTATTTTGTTTAATTTCTGTTTCTTTTACTGTTTTGCAATAATTTGAGCTACCCAATGAAATTTTGCTAAATATTAAACTTAGCACATAATTTAATTGCATTATGATGGGGGTGGCACAAAAAGCTTGGGGTCAAATGGACCGATTCAAAATTGTAATAGAATTTTCAATGTGTTTAATTAAACCCGCCGATCCATTAAAATATTTCTAGGGGCTTAAAAATTCTTTTAATGTTCGATCCTCTTCGACAAATACCAGGGGAAACATTGTAAAAAAATTGTTTGACCCATTGAAGAAATGTCTTCTCACTTGCAAATTTAAATTTGAATTTGACTTAGGTTTTAACCAAGAGAGATTAAGTTTAGCAAAAAGGGATGATCTGGCATCACTAGCAATGGATTACTGTAGCTTAATTATCTGGGCGTTACAATTTTCGTCCACTACAAGAAATCTTGTCCCGAGATTGAAGGGGTGGAGTAAGGGGGAAAGACTCGGGAAGGACGGAGTTCATCACAAGATAGGTACCTGGGGGCTATCTCGGTGAACGTGGCATGGAGGCCCCTCTCGAGTCGAAACTCAAGAAAGACGTCGATAGCAAGGTAAGGAGGTGCAATAAGAAGCTTCAACCGGGTAGGCAATCGTTCGTTGCCTGAAATAGAGGGTGAATGGGGTTCAAAGCAATGGGAATAAGTATTGCGTCTGATACCAGAATAGATCGTCTCTCGGAAGGTGGCTCGTGATTTACATACGAAGCCAAGCGCGAGGGACAACTTTGGAATACAGGGATGTACCGGAGTCAGATTTCGATCCTGTGGAATTGTGGGTTATGGGCCCACCATGTGGGTTAAAAGTAGAAATGGGGCCGATAGAAAGGCATGTCAGATGATAGACTGTCAGTTATGTTGTCAACAACATTGGTACCAAGGGCGAGGGACGGCGAGAACTATTTTCCTGCTCGTTGAACGAGGCGGACCAATAGGCAAAGTTGTCGTCCATCGGTGGTTACCAGAATGTCAACAACAATAATAACAAGGTCTTACAGACAAATTGTACACCGATGTGTTTTCATAAGCAGGGAACTATTACTGCTTAGATCTCATAAACCACAAGAAAGTTTAAACAAAACAATGGAAAAGAAAAGGTGATCATTAGATTAATCAGAACATTGGAAAGGAAAATGTGTTTACACACACGAATTGGGAGTATATCCTTCCCAAGGGGAAGCGGAGCAGGATATACATGATATGACAGCAAGTTTAAAAGCATTTAGATAAAGGGGGCGAGGGAAGAATCATGATATTACACATACAACAGTGTTTGGATAATAGATCAAGAAACATTCGACAATGTGCTTCCAAGGTTCTTGTTTATATGCGGAATACCTCAGTCATGCTTCGAGGTAGCATTAACATGGTGTTACAAGTAGGGGTTGGAGTTGAAGATCACAAGAAATACTCAAGGAACAATTGCAGGAATAGCAAGGAGTCCAAGGTATAACCAAGACATGATCAAACATGTGTTGGAAAGAAGACAAGGGAGTTGTCGATGATAACTCAAATCATCAAAGGTCAAGGATGGTATTTCTCATCACGAATTTGATTGATATGCTGGAAGAGCTCAGAATGTTGACGAGCACGACACAATTGTCGAGAGATTTCAAGAAGATGTAATCGATCGGCGATGACATCAAGTCAAAGGAATGATGAAGCGAAAAGTTATTGAAACCACGGGTACGACACAAACTCAAAAGCAAGCTTGCTATTCAAGGCGAAATGGTATGACGAGGAAGATCGACATAAGCTTAGCTCATCGTCAAAAATTCTGTTCCGGGAAGAAGGACCAGGTAGCACAGTTAAAATTTAGCATGATAATGACATAGCCGGCCAGGCTAGGAATGACTAGAAGGATTATTAAACTCGTAAGTAATGAAAATTACTTAGAGTTATAGAATCAGAGTGATCGATTCAACCATTCACTTATCGGTGTCCTCAAGTGATTAATAACTCAGATCCCGAGGGGAATATGAAATCGGTGAGAAGCAATACTAGATGAAGACTCATAGGAAGCAACACAGTTCTTTGATATTCTCGAGGTACCAGAGGGTAATACTCGAAGGAAGATCAATATAGAGGTTGCGGAGATGCATTGATCTGCAGAACACAAGTGCTTTAACTTGTCCGAGAAATGGAATTAAAGGGGAACAATCATGGTCAGAACCACGGTTGCAAAGGACCAAACATAGATACCGTATGAACTTATAATAAGGGGATTATTATATCACAAGAAGCTTCCATGATAAGTTCCACATTAGGTCCATGGGCATGAACACAAAGTTCAAGGTCGACTCCCACTTCTCCAATGCATAACCTTTCATTCACTTCTCGCGTCCAATGAAGTTGTAGTGTTGAAATGTTATCTGGCAAAATACTAGAAGAGTAAGACTCGTTAAAAACTCTCGGGTTCAATCGGATTAGAGGAGGCATAGGTTCAACCCATAGGGGCATCTTAGGAACCTATTCCACAAACTTCAGAAGTAAACAACACAAGGTCGAAAGCAGAGCATGGTTGACAAAAGGAGAGGACACATTTTACCAAAGGCTTTATGTATCCGAGGAAAGGCTCACAAGGTTATTGCATATGAAGGATGTTGTCGGATAACAACCCAGAAATGAGCCTGCCGGTCCACAATGGAGCTGATGTGAGTATCGGTACTCAATCAGAGGAAGAAAGAATGCAAATGCATCAGATTATAGAACATTTGAATAATTCAATGCTTAGATAACAAAGTAATTATGATTTCCTAAACGAAGGATCAGAAGCAGACGCTCTGATCAAGGATGGATAAGTAGAATAGACCTAGGGGCACAATCAATGACAAATAGATTGGTCGAGAACCAGCTCATGTTCAAAATGACGTCTGAGCAGGAAGGTCAAATTTCAGGGTTCGACTGATGATTGCGAGTAATCGCAACATAATGAATCAATAGGCCTAGGATGACAATGACAAAGGATGTTAATGAATATTGCCGGACATATGGATTTAACCATAATAAAGGTAGACAAGACTTTCAGAGCACTAGGCTGCAGAGGATCTTCGGGAGATCAAATTGCATTCGAAGAATTTTGTGAGACATATAATCAACTGGGGATGAACGAATCCCCGATAAGTGTGAGGAATTATTCATAGGGGCATTCAGGCAGAAAAGAGTTGCAAGGCAGTCAGAAAAAGGATTCTCGAAAGACGGAGAATACTTTCGGGTATCTTGCAATAACAAGAACAACTAGGGATGGAAGTATGAACAACAAGGGTACGTGGTTATCCATAAGGATTCAACGGTGCTAAGGGATTGCAAAAGAAATGAACACAAGTTCTCGGGAGTAGGTCGGAGAGTATTCTCGAAGTCTTCTCGTCAAACAGGCAACCATCCGGAAAGAAGGGGCTCTCCGGGGAAAGTCGTTACGAGAACCTAATGTAGTTAGTAAATTCATTTAACCCGAATAGAAGAGAGAACAGAGTACCAGAGTATAGATGAGGAATAAAAGATCCTAATACCACCCAATGGCGACGTGGGCCCGTCAGACACACAGCCATGTTAGTAAAAGTTTTTCAATGATTAGACTCAACTTCGGCCAAGGAATTAGAAAGGGGCCACCTACAGGCAGTCGGCTCTGATACCAACTTGACAATGACATCCTCGATTCAATCGTACACTAATCATACACGCAAATGTGTACGATCAAGATCAAGGACTCACGGGAAGATATCAGAACACAACTCTAGACACAAATTAAAATAATACAAGCTTTATATTACAAGTCAGGGGCCTCGAGGGCTCGAATACATAAGCTCGAAAACATAAGAGTCAGCGGAAGCAACAATATCTGAGTACAGACATAAGTTAGACAAGTCTGCCTTAAGAAGGCTAGCACAAAAGCAACATCGATCGAAAAGGCAAGGCCTCCTGCCTGGGAGCCTCCTAACTACACCGGGTCGTCGACGGTCTCCACGTAGTAGTAGGCATCGACGGTGGCATCTGGCTCCTGGGCTCCGACATCTAGTTGCATCAACCGAAAAGAAGAAGAAAGGGGGAAAAGGGGGAGCAAATCAACCATGAGTACTCATCCAAAGTACTCGCAAGCAAGGATCTACACTACATATGCAACATTTTCAAAGGAAGGTTGTATATGTGGACTGGGCTGCAGAAATGCCAGAATAGAGAGAAGGCCTAGTCCTATCGAAGACTAGCATCTTCTAGAAACCACCATCTTGCAACAATAGAAGGGAATAGAGTAGCATAAAGTAAATTAGTAGTAGTGTTATCAACCTCGGCCAGAGATCCTTTCTCGACTCCCTGCGAGAAAGCAATCCCAGAGCCATACTATCCAACTCTCATCACAATCCATTTCTCATCACAGGTATCCAGTTCTAGTTGTATCGATAGGGATACAACTCCAAGTGTCCGTAACCGTAGGACAGGCTATCGATAGATGTTTTCTTCCCTGCAGGGTGCACCAACTTACTTACCCACCACGCCGATTAACTCCGCCGGACACACTTTCTGGGTCATGCCCGGCCTCGGCCAAACAATACGCCGCAACCCGACCTAGGCTTAATAGAGAGATCAGCACGCCGGACTCAACCTATGCCCCCAGGGGTCATGGGCCATCTCCCCGGGAACTCCTGCATGTTGCGTGGGCGGCCGATGAGCAGACCTAGCTACCTCCTTCAGAAAGGCAGGTGCTTACGCAGTCCAACCCGGCGCGCACCGTTCAGTCGCTGACGTCTATTAAGCTTCGGCTGATGTATACGACGCAGAACGCCCATACTATGCCCACGTGATGGTTAGTACTATCAGGCCAGAGGCCCCTCGGATCAAATATCCAAATCGTAGTGGATTAGGAACGCGCGATAACAAGCAGAGACTCATGAAAGATGTGACCCCGTTGCCCCGTCTCGAGGACTTGCGGCAAGGGCTAGGAATGCCCGGCCACGCCTCGTAATTATCTCGCGGGCACCCTCCAGGTCAACCCGTCTCCACATCACTCGCAATTAAGCTCGCGCGGGTACCCCTCACGGCCGACCCGTCTTTAGTAACATGGTTAAGTGTAAAGTCATAGTAACCATAGTAATTGTGTGTCCAAACATCAAGGGGAAAACCCGAGGAATCACCCTTGATGGATTCCACTCGATGTAATCATCAAGGTGAACGTAAGAGGAACCACCCTCGAAGTTCACACTTGAGGGGTTGCACGACAGAGTCGTATCGGAAGTGGTTAAGGCGGAACCACCCTCGATGACCACGAACGAATAGCTACACTACAGGGTAACATCAGAAGTGCTGATGAGGTCTCACCCCCGGCACTTGATAGTAACCCAGTAGTGTCGAGCAACTAAGGGGAAAGTGATGTGCGATGTCGGGGCCTGGTCTTCGATCCCGTTGATCGGGTCTTCGATGATGAAGCAGGGGCAACAAGGACAAGGTGGGGGTCACTGATGGATCACTAACCAACCTATACTAAGCAGTTTAGGATAAGCAGGTAGGTAAGCTTAATTGTATGGGGGTCACTGATGGAGCAAGGTGACGTAGTCGATCACAGCGGCATCGGCAGCCACCACGGGGTCTACCGAAGAGAAGAGGGGGGAGAAATAGTAAATACATAGCAAGCAAGTGTATAACAGGACAACAGGCATAGCTAGACGTGTTCTAACGCGGTCCTAGACATTATAGGTGAAGGGGGAATTCAACCGGGAAGGTGTTCCCGGTTCCGGACCTGTGTCAGACAGATGACCGGAAGGGGAAAGTTCCATGTTCAGCATGCTAGGCGCATGTGACAGATAAACGGACTGCGTATTCAGAAACGTTGGATTTTTCTGAGCAACTTTCATGTAGAAAACTTTTCCATCCGATTTATGAATAATTTTCTATGATTTTTGAAAGCTTTAACAATATTCTAGAATTTATTATATCTAGTTTAATCCGAATTGGCCAAGTAATGACTAGGAAAAAGGGGAGGTGTGACCCACATGTCATAGACATTTTACCTAAACAAATAAATAAACCTAACTTATTTAAAGAGGGCCTACATGTCATCTACTACTAGACTAACTTAGCACTAGTCTGTATTACTCCCTCCGTCCGGAAATACTTGTCTTAGGAATGGTTGTATCTAGACTTATTTTAGTTATAGATACATCCATTTTCAACCATTCCTAAGACAAGTATTTCCGGACGGAGGGAGTACTAACTAAGCCTAGCCTATAACTAAATAAGGGCCGGCCGTGGCACAGCCGTGCACACACACGAACACACACACGGCCATTGTCGTGGCTATGGCCACCAGCAGTAGCAGCGGCATGAGCACTACAGAGCAACAACAACAATAGGCAGGAGGAGGAAGCAGCAGCGGCAAACAACAGCATCTAGGAGCAGACGACAAGCAACAACGAAGGAAGAAGAGTAGCAGCGGCAAGCAGCAGCACAGCAGGCAAGAGCTGGCGAGCAGCGGCGGCCACACAAGTAGCAGTGACAGCACTAGCATCAAGTAGCGGGCATGCAAGCGGGCGGCTGCGGCGGCGCGCCTGGGGCGGCCATGGAGCGGCGGGCGTGAGCGGGCGAGGCTGGACGTGGCTAGAGACGCGCGAGCGCGGACAGCGGCGCAGTGAGCGCGAGGTCCGACGGCGTCAGACACGGCAGAGTCAGCGGCCTACGGCGGTGGTTCGAGGGGGAAATAGGGGGAACCGGAGGAGAAGCTCACAGTGAGCGCAGTGGCGAGCTCGAGGAGGCCGGGGCTGGTCGGAGACAAGCGGTTCCAGCGGCGAGGTGCGGCCGCCGTGGCGGAGGAAGATGACTCGATCCGGCGTTGTTGTGGCTCCCTTGCTTGACCATGAGGGTGTAGTCGATGTAGAGGAAGGAGACAGGGCGCCCAGGCACAGAGCTAGCCGGCGGGGAGCACGGTGGCTGCGAGAACGGGACGGCCGTGGTGACGGCGTCCTCGATTCCCTCCAGAACGAGAAGAGGGGCCAGAGCGAATCTGAGAGGGAGAAGGGGACAGGGGAATTTGGGGGCTAGGGTTTTGAGGAGGGAGAGATGGGCGCCCCGGGGTGCCTGGTAGAAGTCTGGGACGGGGGAAGGCCGCGGGATGGCCGGTGGCCATGGCGGATGGTCGCCACGCCTACGGCCTCTACTGTAGCAGAGGTGGGAGGTGACCCACGGTTGGGTTGGGCCTCCCTGTGCACTTGAGGTCCAGCCCAACAGTAGATAGGTTTCACCACAATTTTTCTATTTCGTTTAATTTATGTTTCTTTTACTGTTTTGCAATAATTTGAGCTACCAAATGAAATTTTGCTAAATATTAAACTAAGCACATAATTTAATTGCATTATGATGGGGGTGGCACAAAAAGCTTGGGGTCAAATGGAGCGATTCAAAATTGTAATAGAATTTTCAATGCGTTTAATTAAACCCGCCGATCCATTAAAATATTTCTAGGGGCAATTTAAAAATTCATTTAATGTTCGACACTCTTCGTCAATACCAGGGGATTATTTATAACATTGTAAAAAATTGTTTGACCCATTGAAGAAATGTTTTCGCACTTGCAAATTTAAATTTGAATTTGACTTAGGTTTTAACCAGGAGAGATTAAGTTTAGAAAATACGGATGATCTGGCATCATTAGCAATGGATTACTGTAGCTTTATTATCCGGGCGTTACATGATAAAAGTGAGCGTAAACGGTATTGCAATGATAGGAAACAAGGCCTAGGGTTCATACTTTCACTAGTGCAAGCTCGCTCAACAATAATGACATAATTGGATCATATAACTATTCCTCAACATGCAACAAAGAGTCACTCCAAAGTCACTAATAGCGGAGAACAAACGAAGAGATTATGGTAGGGTACGAAATCACCTCAAAGTTATTCTTTTCAATCAATCCGTTGGGCTATTCCTATAAGTGTCACAAACAGCCCTAGAGTTCGTACTAGAATAACACCTTAAGACACAAATCAACCAAAACCCTAATGTCACCTAGATACTCCAATGTCACCTCAAGTATCCGTGGGTATGATTATACGATATGCATCACACAATCTCAGATTCATCTATTCAACCAACACATAGAACCTCAAAGAGTGCCCCAAAGTTTCTACCGGAGAATCAAGACGAAAACGTGTGCCAACCCCTATGCATAGGTTCATGGGCGGAACCCGCAAGTTGATCACCAAAACATACATCAAGTGAATCACGTGATATCCCATTGTCACCACAGATACGCACGGCAGGACATACATCAAGTGTTCTCAAATCCTTAAAGACTCAATCCGATAAGATTAATTCAAAGGGAAAACTCAATCCATTACAAGAGAGTAGAGGGGGAGAAGCCACATAAGATCCAACTATAATAGCAAAGCTCGCGATACATCAAGATTGTGCCAAATCAAGAACACGGGAGAGAGAGAGAGAGAGAGATCAAACACATAGCTACTGGTACATACCCTCAGCCCGAGGGTGAACTACCCCCTCCTCGTCATGGAGAGCGTCGGGATGATGAAGATGGCCACGGTGAGGATCCCCCCGTGGTGCTTGAACAGGTCCCGATTGGTTTTAGTGGCTATAGAGGCTTCTGGCGGCGGAACTCCCGATCTCTTCTGTTCCTCGATCGTTTAGGTATATGGATATATATATATATATATATATATATATATATATATATATATATATATATATATATATATATATATATATATAGGAGGAAGAAGTACGTGAGGGGAGCCACGAGGGGCCCACGAGGGTGGAGGGTGCGCCCTAGGGGGGTAGGCGCGCCCCTGCCTCGTGCCTCCCTTGTTGCTTTCTTGACGTGGACTCCAAGTCTCCCGGGTTGCTTTCCTTCCAAAAATAACTTCTCCAGAAGGTTTCATTCTGTTTCGACTCCGTTTGATATTCCTTTTCTTGAAACATCAAACAAGGGAAAAAGCTGAACCTGCATCGGCTCGCTCAATAGGTTAGTCCCAAAAATAATATAAAAGTTCATAGTAAAGCCCATAAAACATCCAAGATGGATAATATAATAGCATGAAACAATAAAAAATTATAGATACGTTGGAGACGTATCAAGTCACCCACTCATGAAGATGAAGGAACCATTCGATAGGATTATCAAGCGAAGGATATCATATGTGATTGCATCTCGAGGAACGTATTCGTTCGATTCAGAAGGCTCAAAATACACAAACAAATATGGGATGCCATCAAGGATGCTCACGAAGAATTTCTTGCATGAACTGACGCACACACTGATATGCTTCGAGCCATGTTTGCCCACTTCAGAAGTTTGCGAAAGGAAAGTGTCACGGAGCCCACTGATCCTCTAAGCAATCTAGTCAAAAAGCTACATCAAAGAGGAGTTGAGGACATTACTGATCAAGATGTGGTTGTAAAATTGCCCGAGTCACTCGATGATTCCTTTGATACAAGTGTTGCCAAGATCAAAGAATACCTGACTATGTAGATCTTCGATCACCTGAAATCATGGAACTATTGTTCATACATGAAGAACTGAGTTATTGCTAGAGTTCTGTGCTATTACAACCGAGAAATTATCGCTATTTCTAGAGTTGTGTGCTATTATACCCGATAAATTATCATTAATTTCATCAAAAGTTAAGCTTAATCTTTCCCTCTGTCTTTCTTCTGTTATCTTCCGGTGTTCTTTGTCAAGTATTAATTCCGCTGCGCTGATTGGTTAAGATTAGAAGTTTATAAATAAATTTTGAATCTCCCATTCAGCCCCCCTTTTGTCAATATACTCTCGTTCTCGGTCATAACAACACATTTGGAGGTCGGCGTAGGGGCGGGACCGTGCCCGGCTCTCCCAGAGCGGCAGGCGAGACGCGTCGGCTGGCTTTTATGTGCTTGACAAGCACATCTTGCCCCACCTCAAGAGGTGTCATGCCTCTATTGATGAACTTGTTGCCGCTGAGTGTGCGGTGGAAAATGGCGAAGAAGGTACTCCGGGACGCTTCGAAGCCCCCAAGAAGGAGCATGAGCTCACGTGGGCGTTGCCCAAGTCCATCACCAATCATTACCTCAACATCAACAAGTGAGCACGGCGACGAACATGCCGACGAACTAGGGTTAGGTATCTAGGTTTTGTATGAACTATCATCTCTGTTTATGATGTTTGTGTTCGTCATGATCGTAGATGGACAATTTCTAGCGCGACTTGTTATTTGAATTTCCAGTACCATTAATACATATATGTTCCACCTGACGAGATTGCAACCTGAAAAACCAGTTATGGGGATACCCTAAACTGGTTTTCCGGGTTGGGAACATACACTACTGCAGGATGCTGCTAATGCGACACTACGATAAGAGACCCTTCAAGAAAATGTGTGCGATGCAATAATCGCAAACAATGGTGTATGAAAACCATCAAAAATGTAAAAAAATGTTTGCGATGACGGATGCATCAAACACGGTTCAGATTTTAGTTGCGTGTGCGATGAAGGGCATACGGTTCAGTTCAATTAACTGTTTGTGATGAGGAGGAACAAAAGAAACGGGCAGCCAGATGAAGGCGTGTGCGATACACAGCATACGGTTCACTCGGATGAACTATTTGTGATTAGGCAACACTGTAAGTGCATCTAGTGCCACCCCTAGTTGGTTTTGGAGTATTGACGACAAATTTGGTTGAGGGACTAATGTGTTTGTGAGAATTGCAGGATAACACAGGTAGTGTCCCTCATTGATTCGTTTTACCTACCAGAGATGACCCCTAAAAATGTATGAAGACATTGACGACAATGGTGGTATGTGAAGATATTCATATTGAAGGCTATGACATGAGAAGACATTGAGTGAAGACTATGGAGCGCTTGAAGACGTGTCGTTTCGTTGTTTCCTTTTCTTCTTTGTTGAGTCATAGGAACCACCGTCTTCGTTAAGTGGGGTCCAAGTGAACAAAGTCGAATGATCAAGTGATGCTCAACCCAAATCCTATGTCTTCGAGCGAAGACAATGAGAGCAAATCTTATCCAGAGTTGGATGAGCCAGCTTTGCTTGTAGCCCAAGTAAAGTTGCCGTGTGTGTTTGAAATCTGACCATTGGAACACATGTCAGTTCCTTAGTGACCCATGGTCATTTCGGACATATCAGGTCAGGTTGCCTAGTGGCTATAAATAGCCCACCCCCTACACCATAAATTGGTGGCTACTCAGAGTTAGTGCACGGCTTTTGTCGTTTGAGAGCAACCCACCTCGACGCCTTTGAGAGAGAAAAATCTTGCGAGGACAAAGCCCAAACACCCGAGCCAAAGAGTGTTAGGCATCATCAAGTCTTTACATCAAGTGACTGAAGACTTATTACACTTGAGGACTGTGAATCCTCCAACCGGTTAGGCGTCACGTTCTGAGCATCCAAGAGTCATTGTGGATCGCCGGTGAACGAAGTCTGTGAAGGTTCGGAAGTATAACTTGAAGACTTACCAGAGTGATTGGGCGAGGACTGTGTGTCCTTAGCTCAAGGGGAATAAGGTGAAGACGCGGTCTTCTGAGTTGAATCTCAGCCTCCCTAACCAGACGTACAGTTGTCCCAGCAACTGGAATTGGTCCAACAAATCATGTGTCTTCAACAAGTGACTGGTTTTATCCTCTCCCTCCCTTTACTTAGAGTTTGTCTTCGTGAAGTCATTGCCTATTTGTCGTACCTGTTTGACTTCATTGCTTGACTACTGTCGTTGGTTGGCTTCATACTATCTTCCATCCTGATCCTTACTACTAAGCTGCTATTAGTCTTTGTACTTTCACATTACTGCATACTTGACTATGGTTTGCTTGTTGTAGTTTATCTTCCGCTGCATATTAATTAGGTCATTTCTATTGATTGTCTTCAAAACTTCCACGTTTTGAAGACTTCCATAAAAATCGCCTATTCACCCCCCCTCTAGTCGATAACTAGCACTTTCAATTGGTATCAGAGCAAGGTACTCCCTTGTTATGTGTGATTCAGTTTAACCAC
Source organism: Aegilops longissima (assembly GCA_021605205.1). Taxonomy (NCBI): domain Eukaryota; kingdom Viridiplantae; phylum Streptophyta; class Magnoliopsida; order Poales; family Poaceae; genus Aegilops; species Aegilops longissima. The sequence continues at coordinate 337,848,331 of CM038680.1, forward strand.
CTGGAGTTTTAGCTATGTCGACTGCAGGGATAATCAAAGTCTCCGCTGCTTGCCCCGTGTTCGATGGAACTGAATATCCCTACTGGAAGAATAAGATGTGCATGCATCTTGAAGCCATTGATGTCGATCTCTGGTATGTCGTCAAGAACGACGTTCCCAAAACTGGTGAAGGTGTCACCCCTGCTGATGTCAAGAAGTTCATTCAACTGGACTCTACTGCCAAGAACATCATCTGTGGTCATCTGACCAAAGGACAGTATGGCCGTGTGAGTGCTCTGGAAACGTCGAAGCTAGTCTGGGACTGGCTATCCAAAGTCAACGAAGGCGTCTCAACCCAAAGAGATCAAAGGATCAGTGTTCTTCACAACCTCTTCAGCCGCTTCAAGAGAAACGACAATGAAAATGTCCAGCTCACGTTTGATCGCCTCACCGACATCACAAATGAGCTTCGTGCTCTTGGCGCCACTGAGATTACCAAGCATGAAATCGTCAAGACACTACTGAGATCACTTGACAGCTCCTTTGACACCCTTGCCCTCATGATACAAGAACGCGACTTCAAGACACTCGATCCGTCGATATACTTGAGAGGCTTAACACACATGAGTTCCAGCTTTACGAGAAAAGAGATATCTATGGTCCCAACTATGGCGAACTTCGCTTTGAAGGCAAAAGTTGTTTCCTCATCGAAGAAGAATCTGACTGCAGTTCTGATGATCCTGAGGACATTGGAAAGGAACTTGCTATGCTTGTGAAGAAGTTCCAGAAGTTCACTAAGAAGAAGGGGTTCAGAAAGTCTTCATGATCTAGCTCAAGAAATGATGAAGCTTCCACTCATGACTACAAGAAAAGAACATGTCACAAGTGCAAGAAACCTGGACACTATATCTCTGAGTGTCCATAGTGGGCAATGAGAAGAAGAAGAAGAGCAAGGAATATGATTCTGATGACAAGAAGAAGAAGAAATCTTCAAAGTCTTCTTCCAAGTCCTCATCAAAGTCTTCATCTCATAAGAAGAGCTCATCTGGCAAGGCTCGTGCTTTTGTTGGCAAGGAAATGGATTCAGAGGAGGAGTCTGCTTCTGAGGAGGCGGAGGTGGAGTCTGACCCTGGCGTTGCAAGTCTGGCTCTAGCCACAACCTATGTTGCCAAGTCCATCTTCAACACTGAAGACAATGACTTCCACACCAACGTCAAGGCGATGACAAGGACGACCCTGCTCCCACCTATCGCTTCATGGCACGTGGTGCCAAGGTAAAATCACGTGATGCTTACTTTCAAACATCAAGTGAAGATGACTCGATTGTGAATCCAAGCCCAGCTACAAAACACTTGCTAAAATTGCAACTGAACAACAAAAAGCTATGGAACATACTCAAAACTGTTAGACAAAAGCGATGACCTGTTGGACGCGAAATGACACGTTCATAGTCCTTAGTTGAAGACATAAAAAATCTTCATGCTAAGTACCAAGAACTTGAAAGTCGTCATGAAACGCTCTCAACCACTCATGAAAAGCTCTCCTATGATTATCTTCAAAGGAAGCAAGAGCTTGAGAAGAGAGCGGCTCATGAAGATCTTCAAAAGAGAATGAGTCACTTGGCGCCAATGATCAGTCCCTTCCAGATGGATTTGAACCACCATGTCTAAAATGCCTTGAGCGTGATAACGCTACCTCTGTTGCTGAATGTTCCATCGCTGCTCTCGTTGCATTGTCTTCAACTACTGATGTGGTAACTAACCCCTCTGCGGAGGATACCACTACTATTGCCGATGAAAATGCTAGGTTGAAGACATTGCTTGAAACAGGATGTATAATAGTGCGAAAGGGCATCGACACACTGCGATGTCCTCAAAAGAAGATTCTGAACCGAAACCCTAGGAAAGAGGGTGTTGGGTTCGAGAGGAAAATGAATGTTGATGGTTCCTCTTTGAAGCCCGAGCAAAGATCCCAAAACCACATGGGTTGCTGCAAAGGGACCTTCAAGGATCCATCCACCTTAGCTGGCTTTACCTGTGCTAATCCTATTATCATTGATGAATCCCTTGATGCAAACTATAAGCTGTTCAAGAATCAGAATGGTGAAGTGTTTGCCAGGTATATTGGTACTAACTACAGGAATGGACCACCTATGAAGAAGATCTGGGTTCCCAAAAGTTGTCTTGAGAATTCCAATAAATGTGATCATGACACCACCTGGGATGAAGACAAACCCCAGACCTAAGGCGTCATATGGTCCAAAGGCTTCAAACAGACAGAGGACTCACCTGAGTCACCCTAACGCCAATGTTTTGATGGGAAACCGTACTCAAACTTGTGAATATGAGCGTGTGTCTTCAAACCGCTATGTTCATAGAACTAAGAACTTTTCTTCTTATTCATATGAGTATCATTCATCTCCTGCAAGGCTATTTTGTAGGGCTCCAAAGCCGAAGTTCTCAGATGCTGCACTTAGACTCATTGCTTCTAAGCCACCCCTGAAGATGTGGGTGGTTAAGAAGAATTAACTTTCTTTTGCAGGGAAGGGTCTCCAGCCGAAAATCAAAGGCGTCTGATGCTATTTCTGGGGACCTAAAACATCTTGTAGGGCGCAAGATCAAATGCCCAAATGGTCTCACTATGTATTTTGTTCCTGAATTGTTTGCCATTCATCCTATCAGTCCTAATCTTGATCTGAGCTTCAATAATCCTCTTGCCCGTCAAATGTTTATGCTTCACAATACTCTTGGTGAAGCCTATCCCCCTAACTGTACTGTAGGGTATGACTAGGGGTGGAAAGTGGTAGCGGATAATCCGAAATATCCGATATTCGTATTCGAGAAAATGCCTATTCGTAACCGAAATATCCGCATCCGAACCAAAATGGAAACGGAAATTATCCGTATCCGAATTTATTAAACAAATAAAAAATAAAATATGGTAGGAGATTTTGACACAAATATGGATATGGAAGTGGATATATCCGTATCCGAATAAGACTTTGGGAGGTAATTTTCAAAATTCTAGACCCAATATTCAATTATCCAACATAAAAGCCAAATAAGGGTCAAATTTTACTCTTTATATGATTAAACTTATAAATTATTATGCATTACAGTAGTATTTATTCATAAACCTATTTATCATTGACTTATTGTATGTCACAAGTTGATTTTTCAGGTCACATAGCTATCGACTAATTTACTTAAGCAATATGTTGATATTATTCGATCCGTTCGAATCAAGAAAATATCCGATACGTATCCGTATTGAATAATATCAAGCCGTATCCATATCCGATAACATCCGTATTCGGATTCGGATTTGTTTTGAAAATATGAAAATGGAAGTGGCAAGAGCACTATCCGATCCGCATCCGATCCGTTTCCACCCCTAGGTATGACACCTCATGCTTCAGAATGGATTATGGACAGCGGATGCACTAATCATATATTTGGTGATCGAAGTCTTCTCATGGACTCAACCTTCGTCCATCGGACAAGAGTCACATCACATTTGCTTGACCTTTGGTAAAAGCAAGGTATTGGGTCTAGGTAGAGTTGCAATCTCAAAGGATCAACACATGGATAAAGTGATGCTTGTTGAATCCTTGGTTTCAACAATGTCATCTTGATGCTTTGTGACTTGAACATGATTGTGCTATTCGTAAAATATCGTTGCCTTGTACTAATGGAATCTGACAAGTCTCTAGTCTTTGAAGGGTATCGGAAAGATGATCTATACATGGTAGATTTCTCAGCAGGTCCACAACTTGTCGTATGTCTTCTTGCAAAAGCTTCAGAATGCTGGCTCTGGCATCGGAGGCCGGGGCATGCTGTCATGAGGAACTTACACACACTCGCCAAGAAGAAGCATGTCATAGGCATCGAGGGTGTCAAGTTCAAGAAGGATCATTTGTGTGGTGCCTGCGAAGCTTGAAAGATGACTAGGGCAAAGCAACCCTCGAAGACAATCATGACGACATCTCAACCCTTCGAGCTGTTACACATGGACTTATTTGGCCCTACTCACTACTCTACCCTCACAACAACTACTTATCTCTATGGCTTCGTCATTGTTGATGACTACTCAAGATATACATGGGTGCACATAATTCTCTACAAGACTGAAGTGCAAGATGTCTTCAGACGCTTCGCCGATCGAGCCATGAACAATTATGGCGTCAAGATCAAGCATGTCAGAAGTGACAACGGCACTGAGTTCAAGAACACTGGACCTGATCTTTATCTGGATACAATGGGAATCACTCATGAGTTCTCTGCTCCATACACACCTCAGCAAAATGGCATCGTGAGCGCAAGAACAGAACCCTCATTGTGATGGCTCGAACAATGCTCGACAGTACAAGACACCAAGAAAGTTACGGCTGAAGCTATTGATACAACATGTCACGTCATCAACCGTGTTTACATCCATAAGCTTCAACAAAACATCCTATGAGCTCCTTCTTGGCAAGAAGCCAAATGTCGCCTACTTGAGTATTTGGAGCTAGGTCTGGATCAAGGATCCCCATCACAAGTCAAAATTTGCACCTAAAGCTCACGAAGGCTTCATGCTCGGTTACGGAAAGGACTCGCACTCTTACAGAGTCTTCAACCTCTATCTCTACAAAATCGTGAAAACTATGGACGTGCAATTTGATAAAACCAATGGTTCACAAAGAGAGCTCCTGCCAAGTACACTAGACGAAGCTCCGCCCAGCGAATCTATCAAGCTGATGGGAACTGGTGAAATCATGCCTTCTGAAGCACAACTCTGAAGAGGAACTTATCATTTCGCACCTAACCAACTTTGAAGACAATGCTTAGACTGAAGACAATCCTCCCAATGATGACAATGATCAGCAAGAGCAAGGTCTTCGTCCGGTTCATCCTCGAGTTGCAAATGAAGTACAAATTGAGAAGATAATTGATAGCATCAATGCACCTGGTCCACTTACTCGCTCAAGAGCAACACAGTTAGCAAATTTCTGTGGGCACTTTTCTTTTGTGTCAATATCGTAACCCAAGAAAGTAGTGAAGCCTTTATGGAACCTGAATGGATACAAGCTATGCAAGAAGAACTTCAACAGTTCAAGCTGAACAATGTTTGGGAACTTGTCAAGCGTCGACCCTCATAAGCATAACATTATTGGCACAAAATGGATATATCGAAACAAGCAAGATGAGCATGGTCAAGTCGTCGTAAACAAAGCACGTCTTGTGGCTCAAGGATATACTCAAGTTGAAGGAATTGACTTGATGGAACATTTGCTCTGTGGCTAGGCTTGAAGCTATTAGCATCTTGCTAGCCTATGCTAACCACCACAACATCTTGCTATATCAAATGGATGTGAAGAGTGCATTTCTCAACGGCAAGATTGAAGAAGAAGTATACGTCGCTCAACCACCTGGCTTTGAAGATCCAAAACATCCAGATATGGTGTACAAGCTAAACAAAGCACTGTATGGCCTCAAACAAGCTCCTCGCGCTTGGTATGATACGATCAAAGACTTCCTGAAGAGAAAAGGCTTCAAACTGGACCCCTTGATCCCACACTCTTCACGAAGACATATGATGGTGAACTATTTGTGTGCCAAATATATGTGGATGACATTATCTTCGGCTGCACCAACCAGAAGTATAGTGATGAGTTTGGATACATGATGCAAGAGCAATATCGGATGTCCATGATGGGTGAGATGAAATTCTTCCTTGGTCTTCAAATTAAATCGACAAAGGAATGGCATCTTCATATCTCAAGAAAAATACCTCAAAGATTGTCTCGAAGAAGTTTGGAATGCAAGATTGCAAAGGTTACACGACGCCAATGCCGCCAAACACCATCCGGGTCCCGGCGACAATGGTAAAGAATTTGATCAAAAGGTATACCGCTCCATGATTGGTTAATTACTTTACCTATGTGCATCTAGGCGGATATTATGCTTAGTGTTTGCATGTGTGCTCGATTCCAAGCGGCACCAAAGAAATCGCATCACTTAGCTGTGAAGCGAATTCTTGATATTTGGCTCACACTCCAACACTCGGATTATGGTATCCAAAGGGCTCGAAATTTGATCTGGTTGGATTCTTGGATGCTGATTATCTTTGGTGACAAGGTGGATCGCAAGTCTACATCGGGCACATGTCACTTTACAGCACGATCACTTGTCATTGGTCTTCAAAGAAGCGAGCGTGTATCACTCTCAACTGTTGAATCTGAATACATTGCTGCTGGATCTTGCTGCGCTCAGCTTCTATGGATGAAGCAAACTCTCAAGGACTATGGCATCAATCTGAAACACGTACCTCTCTTCTGCGACAACGAAAGCGCCATCAAGATTGCCAACAATCCAGTCCAGCACTTTCGAAGACAAAGCACATTGAAATTCATCATCACTTTCTCGAGATCATGTCATGAAGAAAGATATTGACATCATTCACGTCAACATTTGAAGAGCAATGGCGATATCTTCAAAAAGCCCTTGCATGAGAAAAGGTTTTGCAAGTTACGGTGTGAGCTAAATATCTTGGAATCCTCAAATGTCCTGTGATCAGGCACACATCCTAACACTTATGCATGTTGATGACTTAGATGTGCAACACACGAAGTAAAGTATATCTTCAATCAATGAAGACTTACATTCTGAGTGTGAATACATTAACGTGGAATTTGACTTCGGAGTGCCATGACAATTGTGCGCTGTGTCTGGGTCTAATACTTCCTATACGGTGGGTAACGCCACCACCAAATTTCTCTGTTTGAAGTGTTTCACTCATGGCGTTATTTTTGCTATGTCTTCGCATTTGGTTTGTCTTCAAATTTCAACTTATCTTCATGATTTTCTTCACGATGTTGATTTCATTGCTTTCTAATATATATATATACTAGTGTTCTGTCCTCTAAAGCATTCACTTATAGCTATGTCTTCCTAGTTGAATCTTTTGAACTAAGTGAATGCGATCGGACCCTAATCTCTCTATGCTTTCTATGTCAAACTCTATCTGTCCAAATCATATGCATTCTATTGAAACTGTCGAATGTCTTCTCTGCGTCCTTGTCATCAGAAGACACAGAGACAAACATTAAGTCTGTTTTAAATGATTCATCCTTATTGTTTGAAATCTGGAGAAGCCGAAACGACCATCCGACAAACATGGCGGGCGTGGGAACGTGGGACAACTCTGAGTATGTTGCATGCTTGCCACATGCCCCTCAGATGTGAACCGCTAGGGGCACCTGCGTAATTGCACTGTGCCGCACACTTCCTTATAAATACATGTCCCCTGCGGTAAAGAAAACCTTCGTCCACTTCTCCACCTCGTCAAAACCTTAGCACCACCGCTAGCTCTCGACGACGCCGGCGACGAAGCGCTTAGCTTCCGCGACTTCTCCGACGCCGTCCTCACGCCGGCCTCGGACATCGTCCTCTCCGCCGCCGCCGTGGGTGTCCTCCGTCGCCAAGTTAGGGCACGGTGGATTGAACTGCTCCGTCTCCTACTTATCCCATCTAGCAGTTCTTCGTGTGGTAAATACAACTCTATTTTTACCATCTTTTTGATCCTCAAAGATTCATCCTATTTACCAAAATTGGTTTCGCCTATACAATGTTAGATCTATTACATGCGCATCTCATCTTGCCTAGTATATTCACTTAAGCTTCATATCTAGTTAGATTCCTCACTTGTACTTATTCACGGATTAGTACAAATCGGAACCAACTCTCAACATATAAGTGAATGTCTTCGCATCATGAGGTCAATGTCTTCAAACTGATTTATCTTCAAAATCTTACGAGAATGCATATGACCTATTCCCTTCCTCGCATCTCTAATCTTTATCACGGTACATGTCCGTGGGAGAATCCCTTGGTTCTCATAGTGCGCATTCGTTTGCAGAATTCTTACAACATCACATTAACTCTCCGAAGCCGCCTGTTTGTCCAGCAAGCGAAAGCCTTTGAAGCCTTAGAGCGTGTTGAAGCCATTTAGTTTGAAGTTCATGGCTGCGAGAAATCGATAAGGAAGGGTGGCGGGAGCGAAGGTCGTGGGGAACATCAAGAGATTTGCCTAATGACCTCTCGAGCTTTACAAGACAGATCTGAAGAGGATTATAATCAGCGAAGACACGAATCCAATGGATTCGACGATATTAGGCTAAACAATGGTTCAAATACAAGTTCGTGACCCAGGAATACGCTGAGAAGAATGCTATCAAAAGTCCTTGGGGTGATATTCTCTTTGAGGCCTTCCACCTAAGAACGAGCTGAAGCTATTGCACGGGGTTTCTATCCTTGTATGGTCCGTGGACCTCAGCTGAAAATGCCGACTCATCGTCATTGCTCGTGTCGTGACGATAATCTCTTCAAGCGCAACTTCCAAAGACGCAAAGGCATCGGCCAAGGAAAACAAGAAGTCATTGGGAATAGACTTCAACCCTGGTCCCTCTGCTCCCGTCTTGACGGCTCACGTGATCACGTAACCCAATGTCATCGGTCCTTTCTACAACCTTGATGGCCTCATCACTCACATCTCAGTCCAAGGTGCCAAAGTGGATCATTCTGATGATAATACTGACACTGATGAAGCCCCAGCTCCTACTCCAAAGCCACAGAAGCCAAAGAAGGCTAAGGCTTCAAGATCAGCTGCTCCTCCAAAAGCTTCACGTGCGAAGCCACTGGCCACTGCACCTCCTGAAGACAGTGTGTAGTCTGAAGATATATCACGTATCTCCAAGAAGACAGAGAAGAAAAAGAAAATCGTCAAAAATACTGATCAGACATTGACTCCTGCTGCCATTCTACGAGAAGAGCACATTGATCTATCCAGCGATGAAGATCTTGCAGATGATGCTCTTGAGCAACTGATCAAGAGCAAGGAAGAAGCAGAGATCTTCAATGACTTGCCTCTCTTTGATGTAGCAATCATCCATAACTTCATTGATGAGTGGTTTGACACCCCAAATCTCAGCTTTGAAGATCTGCAACTTCCCATTGGCCACAGCGTCTCCTTCCGTGGCGCCATTGCTTTTGAGCTAGCTCTTGCTCAACGCATCGTTGAACTGAAGCACAAGATCGACTATGAGAAAGCTCAGTTCAAGAAGCATGTGGCAGAGCTCAGCGTGCAAGATGTCAAAAACTTCAAGATCATGCTGCACGAGCTCAAAGAAGCCTTTCTCAAGAAGCGCTTGAAGCTAAAGGCTCTCGTGTGCACATGAAGAGTCTGGTGACAAGTGTGTGCAAGCCTACAATGAAATTTGAGAAGCGCAAGGCTCTTGGTCGTCCTGGCATTGACCCCAGAATGGCTGCAAAGAAGAAGAAGCCATCAACAGACCAATCTGCACCTTCAAGGCAGGAAGAACCTCGCATAGTCTTCCCAAGCAGCATGGCTGGCTCGAAGCCAAAGGTCAGGTCAACCGCTTGAGGCCGAAGAAGACGAGGACTGCCGAGGCTAAAGCCAGAAAAAGGAAAAATCATGAAGCCTCTGATGTTGCTCCCTCCAAGAAGAAGTGCAAAACCAAGAAGGATCGGGCTGCTCCCACAGAGCCTTTAGTTGTTGAACCTATCTCAATGGTTCGCCCTGCATCTGAACACCAAGAACGACATATGATAGTTCATGAGCCTGCTTCCACAGAGGCTCATGAAGCTAAAGACATTCAGCAGCTTGATCCCACACTGCTGAAGACATTGGTCACAATGACAATGTTGAAGATGATGTAGTTCTTCCTCGGATCGAACACAACTTGGTATCATCGCTTTGTTCTCACGACCGCGGAATTCTTCGACATTGGTGGTCCCCGAAGGCCAATTGCTCAGATGCATCATGGGCTGATCACCCACAACAACAAGACTCCCTGAGTACTCCCCAACAACAACAAGTCACACCACCTGTGCAAGAAGAAGAGGCTAACTTTGAGGCCCAGCCAACTCCATCTCCAAAGGCGTCGCCAGCATTACGCAGGCTTCGCAAAGGACGAAGGCCTCAAGTCCCTCTTCGGCGTTCGTAGGAGAAGTGCACCACCAATCTATTGCACGTCAAGTGTTTCCAGAAGCCACTCCGACTGTGAATGTCTCCGTGTCTGAAGCCAAAGCTGCTGAAGACAATCCGGCCGCATCAGCCGATGACAACCAAGAAGAAGAATGTGTCCCTACTCCCCCCATTACTGAACAAGCTGTTCCTGAAGTGAACGTGCCAGTGCCCGACCCTCCAGCTCATCAAGTGGAGGTTGAAAATCTTGAGGCTGCCACCACCAACACAAATGAAGCCAACGATGTAGTCATGGCTGAAGCAAATGTGGAGCCTGCACCAACCAATGTGACAGAAGCCAATGATGCAACTGCTCTCAAGCATCATTGTGCAGCTTGCGCCTCTGTTGTTGCCATTTGCTCTGTTCCGCCACCAAGGCCCCATACAATTGAGCAAGCATACAACTATGGTCACCGATCATCACAAATGGCCGTTCTGGTCCCTCCGCCTAATGCCTCTGGTCCTCAGTTTGATTATCATGTTGAGCATAGGCCTCTGGTCCAGAAACCAAAGCCAAGACTGCCAAGGTTCCTGGATACTGCCACCTCTATAGGGTCCTTCAATGCAAATGGCTTCAAAGCCTACAACACCTTCTTTGACAGAGAAAAGAACCCCTACTCAAGGCCAAGAATATCATCAGATCATTTCTGGAGCTATCAACAGCGAAGCTATTACTCCTGCGTTCTGTATGATCAAGGGCACATTTTCCCTCATATGCGCCTCGACACTGAAACCATTGCTGGACTGCCATGCTTAGAAGAAGCACTTGACTGCTTTCGTGATGCAGGTCTGCTCAGCTTTGTGACAGACAAAGAACATTGGAATGAGGAACTTTTGCTTCAATTCTATGCTACCCTCCACATTCGCGCTACTACAGGGATACAAAGACATGGGTTCTCGAGTGGATGACAGGAAATGTTCATCATGAAGCCAAAGCTCTTGACGTCATTGAGCTTACAGGCCTACCCACTCCCGGAGAGCTGTTCGAACCTGATTGTCAACTCCACCGGAATGCACTGGCGATCATCTTCCATAAGCTAGAGCCCAACATGAGCCAGATGTTGAGCATGATGAATCCTCTGCCACCTGACGCTGAATACCCAAAGGAGTTCTTTGTTGATGACCTTGAGTATCTGCCTCGCACAATATATCACATCATTAGGCGAACTCTATGGCCTATCAAAGGGCATTCATCATCCGCAAAACTTAAAGGAGCCATGAAGACATTGGTCTTTTACATCCTCAATGGCATCAGCTTCAATACACAAGAATTCTTCATCCGGCAACTGGTTGCGTCTGGATCTGACCTTTTTGGCCTGAAATTCTATGCTCCATGGGTCATGCGCCTCATCAAGCTACACTCTGCTATCAACTATCAGCCCTCTGCTCGCAATCATCTGATCTTTCTACCAGAGGTTGATATGTCAGTTGAAGCCATATACCCTGAGCCTGCCAAGAAGCCTCTTTGTCTTCAAAATGCTGATCACCAAAGCTTCACTCAACCCATGGAAGGAGTCCAGCGATAACTTCGTGTCTATCAATGGCTGGGAACACTCATCCGCCTCACCGTGCAAACCTGAAGCTCTTGAGAGCACAATTGCCCAAAGGCCTAAGAAGCGCTCTCGCGTCCTAAATGATCGAGAACTTCTTTTGGCATCGCATCGAAACAAGACAAGCATCACTTACGGCTCAAGCGGCGGATGAAAAGCCTCTTTGTGGGCGTCAATCGCATTGAAATCTTGCCACCAAGAATGCTTTTGTCACTCACGAGACCTGTCGGCGATCATGGAAGAGTTTGACGCTGCTCGATCTTTGAAGCAGATCTTCAAGGCGATGGCTTCACCGAAAGATTCAAGTTTGACTCCACTCCTCCACGGAATGCTGTCCCACGTCGAACTCCATCCCTTGAAGACTCGACTATTCTTCCTCCGCTGCAACGGTGAATGCCAAAGTGATCGATGATGAAGGCGATGCTACTTCACCGCCCCTACTTTTGCGCGATCGACACTGCACCAAGTTCTTCTGCGCGCCAAACAACAACAACAACCTGCTGCTTCACCTACTCCTCATGGGAGCAGTAGATGCTCTATGTCTTCAAACCTTTTGGTCCTTCTCGACAAAAGGGGAGAAGCATATGAGTTTGATAGTCTTCAAGCGGGTTCATATGGGCGGTTGCTTTATATTTTGCCTAGTGTTTACAACTTTCGCTTTTGATACATTTGGTTCTTTGAGTTGTAACACTTGAACTCGATGGTCGTCTGCTACTTATTTGCTTTTCTGTGATGCGATGATAAATTCCGCATGTGCGATGATAACTTCCGCACTTAGATCATTCTGCAGACGTCCATTTTTCATTATGCATGTCATTCTCTTAGTTATATCATTTCATGCATGATGAATTATCTTCATAAGTTGAAGAGGATCTCCACAAGTACAACCTGCAAATGGCATATGAGTTTGATAGTCTTCAAGCGGGTTCATATGGGCGGTTGCTTTATATTTTGCCTAGTGTTTACAACTCTTGCTTTTGATACATTTAGTTATTTGAGTTGTAACACTTGAACTCGATGGTCGTCTGCTACTTATTTGCTTTTCTGTGATGCGATGATAAATTCCGCATGTGCGATGATAACTTCCGCACTTAGATCATTCTGCAGACGTCCATTTTTCATTATGCATGTCATTCTCTTAGTTATATCATTTCATGCATGACGAATTATCTTCATAAGTGGAAGAGGATCTACACAAGTACAACCTGCCATGTGCATTTCCATTCCAAAAGCAAATTACTTATATGCACATCTTCAGGGGGAGCCTTTGCCACTTATGAAGACAATACCCTATCCTTTACAATTTCACATACTTTATCCCCGTTGAAAACTTCAACCAGTTTGTCATCAATCACCAAAAAGGGGGAGATTGTAAGTGCATCTAGTGCCACCCCTAGTTGGTTTTGTAGTATTGACGACAAATTTGGTTGAGGGACTAATGTGTTTGTGAGAATTGCAGGATAACACAGGTAGTGTCCCTCATTGATTCGGTTTACCTACCGGAGATGACCCCTAAAAATGTATGAAGACATTGAAGATAATTGTGGTATGTGAAGATATTCATATTGAACACTATGACATGAGAAGACATTGAGTGAAGACTATGGAGCGCGAAGACTGTGTCGTTTCGTTGTTTCCTTTTTCTTCTTTGTTGAGTCATAGGAACCACCGTACTTTTAAGTGGGGTCCAAGTGAACAAAGTTAGAATGACTGAAGTGATGCTCAACCCAAATCCTATGTCTTCGAGCGAAGACAATGAGAGCAAATCTTATCCAGAGCTGGATGAGTCAACTTTGATTGTAGCCCAAGTAAAGTTGCCGTGTGTGTTTGAAATCTGACCGTTGGAACACATGTCAATTCCTTAGTGACCCAGGGTCATTTCGGACATATCAGGTCGGGTTGCCTAGTGGCTATAAATAGCCCACCCCCTACACCATAAATTGGTGGCTGCTCAGAGTTAGTCCACGGCTTTTGCCGTTTGAGAGCAACCCACCTCGAAGCCTTTGAGAGAGAGAGAAATCCTTGCGAGGACAAAGCCCAAATACCCAGAGCCAAACAGTGTTAGGCATCACTGAAGTCTTTCTGTCTGCGTGACCTGAAGACTTATTACACTTGAGGACTGTGAATCCTCCAGCCGGTTAGGCGTCGCGTTTTGAGCATCCAAGAGTCATTGTGGATCGCCAGTGAACGAAGTCTGTGAAGGTTGAAGTCTACCTTGAAGACATACCAGAGTGATTGGGCGAGGACTGTGTGTCCTCAGCTCAAGGGAATAAGGTGAAGACGCGGTCTTGAGTTGAATCTCAGCCTCCCTAACCCGGACGTCAGTTGTCACAAAGAGCTGGAACTGGTCCAACAAATCATGTGTCTTCAACAAGTGACTGGTTTTATCCTCTCCCTCCCTTTACTTAGAGTTTGTCTTCGTGAAGTCATTGCCTATTTGCCGTACCTGTTTGACTTCATTGCTTGACTACTATCGTTGGTTGGCTTCATACTATCTTCCATCCTGATCCTTACTACTAAGCTGCTATTAGTCTTTGTACTTTCACATTACTGCATACTTGACTATGGTTTGCTTGTTGTAGTTAATCTTCCGCTGCAAATCAATTAGGTCATTTATATTGATTGTCTTCGAAACTTCCACGTTTTGAAGACTTTCATAAAAATCGCCTATTCACCCCCCCACTCTAGTCGATAACTAGCACTTTCAAACACAAAAAGAAACGGGCAGCCAGATGAAGGTGTGTGCGATATACAGCATACGGTTCACTCGGATGAACAGTTTGTGATTAGGCAACACAAAAGAAACGCTCAGCCAGATCAAGGTGTGTGTGATATACGCATGTGGTTCACTCGGCCCTTGTCATCAGTGTGTGACCTCTGTGGCAAACGTTCGCTCCCCAGGCGCCTCTTCGTGTACCATGGCAATCGTCCACCGCCTCTTCGCCTTTCCCTCTCGATTTGGAACTGCTGGTGCACGCTCTTCCTCCCTCCATTTTCCTTCACCCTTCCTTCTGCCATTGTTCGATCATCTTCTCCATGGAGGGAACAGGCCGGAAACGACCCCGTTATTCTTTCCCCAATCTGAAAGCTGGCGTGGTGGATGAACTCATTGATCGGTGCAACGTCATCACCTCGGATAACATGGCAGGTTCGTTCAAGACCATGCTCGACTCAACTAATAACATCATTACAAGGAACCCAAGGGTCAAGGAGCGGTTTGATCTCCCCTATCTTCTTCGTCGTGACCCTACTGACTGGCGCGGGGACAAGGGAAGCCTCGCCTTCTGCAAGTTGATGCCGCATGATAATGATACGTATGACGTTAAGATGCCATCACTTGAGGGAAAGGCTTGGGCAGGCGCAAATGGGGATTGGGTTGTTTATATTGGGTACAACTGCGAGTGGGAACTTGTGAATGTGTACACTCGTCACCGGGTTCCACTTCCAAAAATCTCAGACGACTGCCCAGAGGTTGAGTACACCGGTATTCTACGTGAGTCCAAATACGATCATGGTGACTGTCCTCTATGAAAGATAGCCATTTGTCGAGTTCCCAACCGCTCTTGGGATTAGACGAAATGTAGTTGTTGCTATCTTCGACAAGCTTGTTGTCGTCCTTACTTCCACGCCTCGATGGATATTGCTCAAAAATCAATTTATGTACACGGATGAGTACTGTGATGAAATTCAATACGAGGGTCTTGTGTTTGCCGCCACCACTCGTGGCACTGTTTTTGCATGGAATCCTGATGCTTTAGGTACGTTTGTCTTCCACCATAATTATATGGGTTCATCCACATGCATGCGGGTTAGCTAGTTTCCCTTTACTAATTAACCTTCTTGTGTTTCCAAGGTCCTGTGAACATGACACCACCTATACTTGAACATTTTTATAACCAAGGGGGAGATTATGATGCTGATGATCACGAGCATGAGGATGGGCATGACCCATATACTTAGTGGCGCCTGGCAATTTATTCCGATCGATCACCTCTTCTTATCTATATACAGGGCACTGCTGATGTTACTAAGGAAGCAGGTGTTGTCTTGCACGTTCGCACTCTCCGGACCTATTACAACATCCATTGCAGGGTATTCAGGATGGATACTAGTGTACTAGCGCCAACACCTTCTCCCTGGTTCAGTATTGAAAGTCTTGGAGGAGACTCGCTCTTCCTTGGACAAAACTATCCAATGGTGGTGGAGGGCAATCCAGCTGCTGTTGACACAACGTTACTACCATTTATGAGAAGCAACTGTATATATACCTCGGACATTGCTATGCTTCCCTACCGTCCCAATATGGGTCCTGACATAGGCCGCTTCAGCCTGGATGATCAGTCCTGCGTTGGTCTCGAGATTGACAGTAGCTGGCCCTTCCTAGAGAATCACTTCTGGTTCAAAGCAAGCGTTTCCAAGGCCGACGAGTGGGTGAGCTGAAGTTCCTTTCCTCGCTTTGTTATTTGTTGCGTGACAAAAACTTAACTTTACTAGAATGTTTTGTTGGAAATTATCTATAATCCAACTTGTATCCTCGTTGACGTGCGGGTTGATGACTTGTTGTATGTAATCAGTGGTACATTTGCATATGCGTCCATCAACTCACGCCTGCTAGTGGTGTCCATATGAATAGTGCTAGTGATTTTAGTTGCAAAAATTAGACAGTGCTAGTGATTTTTAGCTGCATATTTTGACAAATTGAAGTGTTACAAGGTTGACAAATGGGACTGTTACTAGATAAACAAATGTCAATCTTTCCAGTTTGACAAATGGCAACATACCCACAATGACAGATATGCAAATCTTACCCAATTGTTTGTACGTGGTTGCACACGGGTCATGCAAAACAACCATTTGCATCAAAGGGGTGCAGAAATCCTGCTCGGCACATTTTCCCTTGGCTTCCTGGGGAAGCTGTCGGTTTGCATACGGTTGTTCTAACTAAAATGTTTGCGATGAGTGTTTTATATTTAAAAACCATTGACGTTTTTTTCAAAAGAAAATCATTTGATAAGTCTGTACATTAAGAGAGAAAAACGCAAGTTCGTACAAACCATATCTTTCATTCAGTCACACTGCGAATTTATATTCATATGATCGAGAATTCGAGATACGATATTAAACCCCAAAAAAACTATTTCCGGCGGCGGCGGAGGTGGCGTGCCGTGCCGTCGTTGTCGTTGTCGTCCTCCGTGACGCCGTTGTCGAAGTCTTCAAGGCAGCACAAAATGTTCTTCGCTTGTAAATCAAACATCATGTTGTCGCGCGATCGATGGGCGGGGCACGGGAGGACGGCAACTGGCGCCGCTGGGAGGTAGCGGTCGATGGCAGCGTCACATGCTGCTGAGGGGGGCGCATGCACGGGCACGGCAGGTGCAGCCAAACGCACGGGGAACGGCGCCACGGTGGGTGGAGGGGTGTGCACGGGCAGGGGCACGGGCACGGCAGGTGCAGCCAAATGCACGAGGGGCGACACCACGGTGGGTGGAGGGGTGCGCACGGGCACGGGCACGGGCGCTGGCATGTACACGAGCTCGCGCGGGTCCGCGGAGTCCTTGCTGATGCCCGCGGCTTCCATCTCTGCGATAGTGCTTGGCGACCAGCCTGTCAATGCTACGAGGATGGTCGCTGGCGCGGGCGCGGGGATGGGGGCTGGGACGGGAGCAGGGGCAGCAACAGAAGTCAAAGGGCTCGCTTCCCAGTGAGCCTACGCAGCATACAGCTCGCATGCTTCCCGGTGAGCCTGTTCATTGCAGGACAACTTGCACGCCTCTCGGTCAGCCTACGCTTAGGACTGAGCTCGCACGCCTCCTGTTCAATCAAGGTCAAGCAGTTGTCTGCACGGCACCTCCTACAACCATTAAAACCAAGAGACGTGGCCTCACGTGAATGGTTAACAGAACGCACACGGTTTGAATTATACAAACATTTAAGATATTAAAGTGGCAGCTATTTTTTCAAAATGCGTTTGTTGGTTGTCATTATTCGAGTGCGCCTTCTCTGAAAATGGACATGAAAAATGCTACAACATGGGTGCCATTTCATGATAGCATGCCAAGTTTCATGAATTTCAGACGAGTTTCGGATTTACTAGAATTAAAAAACCAGGCATCTCAATGTTTTGTCGGCAATCAACGGTACCCTGGTGTCTGAAATTCATTCCAATTTCTTGCATGGGACCTAAGCATGCACCCAAGGACACAGATTTGATTTTTCAACCAATTTATATGCACTAGAGCATGTGCATGTAGTTTAAATTTGAATTATGCACATAAATGCAGTGAAAACTCAGTTAATGCATAAAAATGTCCAAACGAACCCCGAAAAATCACAAAAATTGACACAACACTCCTACTGTTCTATGTCGACATGAGAATTTTTTTTAAAGCAATAAGAGGCAATGGATATCATTTCGTCCCCAAAGGTGCGACGTTCCCTATCGAAACTGTCATGCTTGTTGTGAGAAGCTCTGGTTTGTGAGAAGCTTATACCCAAACCTGCCCCAAATGGGACAAATATTTTACCACGCCATGTTGATGCCGCTCCATGATAGCATGCCAAATTTCATGAATTTCAGACGAGTTTTGGATTTACTAGAATTTAAAAACCAGGCATCTCAACGTTTTGCCGGCAATCAATGGTGCCCTGGTGTTTGAATTTCATTCCATCTCTTGCATGGGACCTAGAAATTCACCCAAGGACACACATGTGATTTTTCAACCAACTTTAGTGCATTGGAGCATGTGCTTGTAGTTCAATTTGAATTATGCACATAAAATGCCTAGAAAACCCAGTTAATGTATAAAAAAGGCCAAACGAACCCCGAAAAATTCCAAGATTAAACACAACACTCCTGTTGTTCTATGTTGACACTAGAAATTTTCTGAAAGCAATAAGAGGAAACAGATATCGTCCCGTCCCCAAAGGTGGTACGTTCCCTACCGAAACCATCATGCGTGTTGTGAGAAGCTCTGGTTTGTGAGAAGCTTATACCCAAACCTGCCCCAAATGGGACAAAATTTTCACCAGGGCATGTTGATGCCGCTCCATGATAGCATGCCAAGTTTCGTGAATTTCAGACGAGTTTTGGATTTAATGGATTTAAAAAACCAGGTATATCAATGTTTTGCCGGCAATCAACAGTGCCCTGGTGTTCGAAATTCATTCCCATCTCTTGCATGGGACCTAGAAATTCACCCAAAGACACACATGTGATTTTTCAACCAACTTTGGTGCATTGGAGCATGTGCTTGTAGTTCAAATTTGAATTATGCACATAAAATGCCTAGAAAACCCAGTTGATGTATAAAAAAGGCCAAACAAACCTCAAAAAACTTCATTCCCGTTTCTTGCATGGGACCTAAGCATGCACTGAAAGACACAGATTCAATTGTTTAACCAATTTGTATGCACCGGAGCATGTGCATGTAGTTTAATTTTGAAATGTGTACCTGAAATGGCTAGAAAACAAGTTTAATGTATAAAATGTCCAAACAAACCCTAAATAATTCCATTCTTTTACGACACAAATATAGTTGCATGTTCATTGCATATAAAAGGTCTAGCAATTCAAACAACGTCCATGGCCGTTGTGACCCCATTTTGTAATTCAAATCAAGTAGATCCCACACAGTTTATTATCACCAACCGTGTGAGATGTAGTAAAAAATATCTTGGAGCACCGTCGGTGTATACTACACCTATGGCTTACGCGAGAAGGTGCGTCGGCTACTGTCCACAGCCGGCGTGTCAAGCACACTAGCTCGCTCCCCAAAAACTCCCGCCTCTGCACCTCGCAATCTTGAAAATATAACTGCCTTGTAATCTCGCAAATATCTACCGCCTGGAAGGTTTTAATGTCTGATAGCACACGATTAGTATGTGCGGACCGTGTGTGATGTCTGTTACTCTCACTCTACTTCAGTCCCTTGATTCAAATTTCCAGTAGCCCCGACATTTTACTTCCGCCTCTGCATCCCTCGCAATCTCAAAAATTGTTGGGGATCGTTGCAGAAATTAAAAAATTTCTACGCATCACCAAGATCAATCTATGGAGTCATCTAGCAACGAGGGAGAGGGGAGTGCATCTACATACCCTATAGATCGCGAGCGGAAGCGTTCAAGAGAACGAGGTTGATGGAGTCGTACTCGTCGTGATCCAAATCACCGATGATCCTAGCGCCGAACGGACGGCACCTCCGCGTTCAACACACGTACGGTTGGGAGAGACGTCTCCTCCTTCTTGATCCAGCAAGGGGGGAGGAGAGGTTGATGGAGATCCAGCAGACCTGACGGCGTGGTGGTGGAAGCATTGGGGATCTCGGCAGGCTTCGCCAAGCTCAGCGAGAGGAGAGGTGTTACGGGGAGAGGGAGGCGCCGAGGCTTGGGTGTGTAGCCCTCCTCCCCCTCTCTATATAGGGGCCACAGGGCCGGCCCCTAGAGATCCAATCTCAAGGGGCGGCGGCAGAGAGAACTGCCCCCAAGTCGGTGGGCGCCCCACCCCCAGGGTTTCCAACCCTAGGCGCAGGGGGAGGCCCATGGGGGGCGCACCAGCCCACCAGGGTTGATGCCCTTCCCACTTCAGCCCATGGGGCCCTCCGGGATAGGTGGGCCCACCCGGTGGACCCCCGGGACCCTTCCGATGGTCCCGGTACAATACCGGTGACCCCCGAAACTTTCCCGGTGGCCGAAACTGGACTTCCTATATACAAATCTTTACCTCCGGACCATTCTGGTACTCCTCGTGACGTCCGAGATCTCATCCGGGACTCCGAACAACTTTCGGGTTACCGCATACTAATATCTCTACAACCCTAGCGTCACCGAACCTTAAGTGTGTAGACCCTACGGGTTCGGGAGACACGCAGACATGACCGAGACGACTCTCTGGTCAATAACCAACAGCGGGACCTGGATACCCATGTTGGCTCCCACATGCTCCTCGATGATTCATCGAATGAACCATGATGTCGAGGATTCAATCAATCCCGTACGCAATTCCCTTTGTCTATCGGTACCATACTTGCCCGAGATGCTATCGTCGGTATACCGATACCTTGTTCAATCTCGTTACCAGAAAGTCTCTTTACTCGTTCCCGTAACACATCATCCTGTGAACAACTATTTTATCACATTGAGCTCATTGTGATGATGTCCTACCGAGTGGGCCCAGAGGTACCTCTCCGTCACACGGAGTGACAAATCCCAGTCTTGATTCGTGCCAACCCAACAGACACTTTCAGAGATACCCTAGTGCACATTTATAGCCACCCAGTTACGTTGTGACGTTTGGTACACCCAAAGCATTCCTACAGTATCCGGGAGTTGCACAATCTCATGGTCTAAGGAAAAGTTGCTTGACATTGGAAAAGCTTTAGCAAACGAACTACACGATCTAGTGCTAGGCTTAGGATTGGGTCTTGTCCATCACATCATTTTCCTAATGATGTTATCCCGTTATCAGTGACATCCAATGTCCATGGTCAGGAAACCGTAACCATCTATTGATCAACGAGCTAGTCAACTAGAGGCTTACTAGGGACACGTTGTGGTCTATGTATTCACACTTGTATCACTGTTTCCGGATAATACAATTAAAGCATGAACAATAGACAATTATCATGAATAAGGAAATGTAATAATAACCATTTTATTATTGCCTCTAGGGCATATTTCCAACAGTCTCCCACTTGCACTAGAGTCAATAATCTAGTTACATTGTGATGAATCGACCACCCATAGAGTTCTGGTGTTGATCATGTTTTGCTCGTGGAAGAGGTTTAGTCAATGAATCTGCGACATTCTGATCCGTATGCATTTTGCAAATATCTATGTCTTCATCTTGAACATTTTCACGAATGAAGTTGAAGCGACACTTGATGTGCCTGGTCTTCTTGTGAAACCTTGGCTCCTTGGCAAGGGCAATGGCACCAGTGTTGTCACAGAAGAGAGTCATCGGCCCCGACGCATTGGGAATAACTCCTAGGTCGGTAATGAACTCCTTCATCCAGATTGCTTCATGTGCTGCCTCCGAGGCTGCCATGTACTTCGCTTCACATGTAGATCCCGCCATGACGCTTTGCTTGCAACTGCACCAGCTTACTGCCCCACCATTCAAAATATACACGTATCCGGTTTGTGACTTAGAGTCATCCAGATCTGTGTCGAAGCTAGCGTCGACGTAACCCTTTACGACGAGCTCTTCGTCACCTCCATAAATGAGAAACATGTCCTTAGCCCTTTTCAGGTACTTCAGGATATTCTTGACCGATGTCCAGTGTTCCATGCCGAGGTTACTTTGGTACCTTCCTACCAAACTTACGGCAAGGTTTACATCAGGTCTGGTACACAACATGGCATACATAATAGACCCTATGGCCGAGGCATAGGGGACGACACTCATCTTTTCTCTACGCCGAGCTCAATTTCAGACCTTGCAACACAGGCAAGAACCCCTTCTCTAACTGATCCATATTGAACTTCTTCAATATCTTATCAAGGTATGTGCTTTGTGAAAGACCTATGAGGCGTTTCGATCTATCTCTATAGATCTTGATGCCTAATATGTAAACAGCTTCTCTAAGGTCATTCATTGAAAAACACTTATTCAAGTAGGCCTTTATGCTCTCCAAGAGTTCTATATCATTTCCCATCAACAATATGTCATCCACATATAATATGAGAAATGCTCTGAGCTCCCACTCACTTTCTTGTAAACGCAGGCTTCTCCATAAGTCTGCATAAACTAAGCGCTTTGATCATTTCATCAAAGCAAATGTTCCAACTCGAGATGCTTGCACCAGCCCATAGATGGGCGCTGGAGCTTGCATACCTTGTTAGCATTCTTAGGATCGACAAAACCTTCCGGCTGCATCATATACAATTCTTCCTTAAGAAAGCCGTTAAGGAATGCCGTTTTGACGTCCATTTGCCATATCTCATAATCGTAGAATGCGACAATTGCTAACATGATTCGGACGGACTTAAGCTTCGCTACGGGTGAGAAGGTCTCATCCTAGTCAACCCCTTGAACTTGTCGATAACCCTTAGCGACAAGTCTAGCTTTATAGATGGTAACATTACCATCCGCGTCCGTCTTCTTCTTAAAGATCCATTTATTTTCTATCTCTCGCCGATCATCGGGCAAGTCTGTCAAAGTCCATACTTTGTTTTCATACATGGATCCTATCTCGGATTGCATGGCTTCAAGCCATTTGTTGGAATCTGGGCCCGCCATCGCTTCTTCATAGTTCGAAGGTTCACCATTGTCTAACAACATGATTTCCACGACGGGGTTGCCATGCCATTCTGGTGTGGAACGTGTCCTCGTGGACCTACGAAGTTCAGTAGCAACTTGATCCGAAGTACTTTGATCA
The DNA here is from genome assembly GCA_021605205.1 of Aegilops longissima. Classification (NCBI taxonomy): domain Eukaryota; kingdom Viridiplantae; phylum Streptophyta; class Magnoliopsida; order Poales; family Poaceae; genus Aegilops; species Aegilops longissima. Next base: position 337,871,261 of record CM038680.1, read on the forward strand.
TCATCATTAACCTCCTCTCTAGCCGGTGCAGGCACCACAGGAACATCTTCCTGAGCTGCGCTACTTTCTGCTTCAAGAGGCAGTACTTCATCAAGTTCCACTTTCCTCCCACTTAATTCTTTTGAGAGAAACTCTTTCTCCAGAAAGGACCCGTTCTTGGCAACAAAGATCTTGCCTTCGGATCTGAGGTAGAAGGTATACCCAATGGTTTCCTTAGGGTATCCTATGAAGACGCATTTTTCTGACTTGGCTTCGAGCTTTTCAGGTTGAAGTTTCTTGACATAAGCATCGCATCCCCAAACTTTTAGAAACGACAGCTTAGGTTTCTTCCTAAACCATAATTCATATGGTGTCGTTTCAACAGATTTCGATGGAGCCCTATTTAAAGTGAATGCGGCAGTCTCTAAAGCATAGCCCCAAAATGAGAGCGGTAGATCAGTAAGAGACATCATAGACTGCACCATATCCAATAGAGTGCGATTACGACGTTCGGACACCCCATTACGCTGAGGTGTTCTAGGCGGCGTGAGTTGTGAAACTATTCCACATTTTCTTAAGTGCGTGCAAAATTTGTGACTTAAATATTCCCCTCCACGATCTGATCGTAAGAACTTTATTTTTCTGTCACGTTGATTTTCAACCTCACTCTGAAATTCCTTGAACTTTTCAAAGGTCTCAGACTTGTGTTTCATTAAGTAGACATACCCATATCTACTTAAGTCATCAGTGAGAGTGAGAACATAACGACAGCCACCGTGTGCCTCAACACTCATTGGACCGCACACATCAGTATGTATGATTTCCAATAAGTTGGTTGCTCGCTCCATTGTTCCGGAGAACGGAGTTTTGGTCATTTTACCCATGAGGCATGGTTCGCACGTGTCAAATGATTCATAATCAAGAGACTCCAAAAGTCCATCTGCATGGAGCTTCTTCATGCGTTTGACACCAATGTGACCAAGGCGGCAGTGCCACAAGTATGTGGGACTATCATTATCAACCTTACATCTTTTGGTATTCACACTATGAATATGTGTAACATCACGTTCAAGATTCATTAAGAATAAACCGGGGCATGACCATAAAACATATCTCTCATATAAATAGAACAACCATTATTCTCGGATTTAAATGAGTAGCCATCTCGTATTAAATGAGATCCAGATACAATGTTCATGCTCAAAGCTGGCTCTAAATAACAATTATTGAGGTTTAAAACTAATCCGTGAGGTAATGTAGAGGTAGCGTGCGGCGGCGATCACATCGACCTTGGAACCATTCCCGACGCCGCATCGTTACCTCGTCGCCGCCATCTCCGCTTATTCCGCAGCTCCTGTTTTGAGTTAAAAATATGAGCAACCGCACCGTATCAAATACCGGGAGCTACTACGAGTCTTGGTAAGGTACACATCAATTACATGTATATCACATATACCTTTGGTGTTGCCGGCCTTCTTGTCCGCTAAGTACTTGGGGCAGTTCCGCTTCGATGACCATTTCCTTGCAATAAAAGCACTCGATCTCGTGTTGGGTCCATGCTTTGGCTTCTTCCCGCAAGCGGCTTACGGGCGCAAACTCCTTGCCGTCCTTCTTGAAGTTCTTCCTACTCTTGCCTTTCTTGAACTTAGTGATTTTATTCACCATCAACACTTGATGTTCCTTTTTGATCTCCACCTCCGCTGATTTCAGCATCGAATATACCTCAGGAATGGTTTTTTCCATCCCCTGCATATTGAAGTTCATCACGAAGCTCTTGTAGCTAGGTGGAAGCGACTGAAGGATTCTGTCAATGACCGCATCATCTGGGAGATTAACTCCCAGCTGAGACAAGCGGTTGTGCAACCCAGACATTTTGAGTATGTGTTCGCTGACGGAACTATTCTCCTCCATCTTACAACTGTAGAACTTGTCGGAGAATTCATATCTCTCGACCCGGGCATGAGCTTGGAAAACCATTTTCAGCTCTTGGAACATCTCATATGCTCCGTGCTGCTCAAAACGCTTTTGGAGCCCCAGTTCTAAGCTGTAAAGCATGCCGCACTGAACCAGGGAGTAATCATCACTACGCGACTGCCAGGCGTTCATAACGTCTTGAGTTGCTGGGAAAACGGGTGCTTCACCTAGCGGTGCATCTAGGACATATGCTTTCTTGGCAGCTATGAGGATGATCCTCAAGTTCCGGACCCAGTCCGTATAGTTGCTGCCATCGTCTTTTAGCTTGGTTTTCTCTAGGAACGCGTTGAGGTTGAGAGCAACATTAGCGTGGGCCATTTGATCTACAAGACATATTGCAAAGATTTTAGACTAAGTTCATGATAATTAAGTTCATCTAATCAAATTATTTAATGAACTCCCACTCAGATAGACATCCCTCTAGTCATCTAAGTGATACATGATCCGAGTCAACTAGGCTGTGTCCGATCATCACGTGAGACGGACTAGTCATCATCGGTGAACATCTTCATGTTGATCGTATCTTCTATACGACTCATGTTCGACCTTTCGGTCTTCCGTGTTCCGAGGCCATTTCTGTACATGCTAGGCTCGTCAAGTCAACCTAAGTTTATTGCGTGTGTAAATCTGGCTTACACCCGTTGTATGTGAACGTTAGAATCTATCACACCCGATCATCACGTGGTGCTTCGAGACAACAAACTTTCGCAATGGCGCATAGTTAGGGGGAACACTTTCTTGAAATTATTATGAGGGGTCATCTTATTTATGCTACCGTCATTCTAAGCAAATAAGATGTAAAAACATGATAAACATCACATGCAATCAAATAGTGACATGATATGGCCAATATCATTTTGCTCCTATTGATCTCCATCTTCGGGGCACCATGATCTCCATCATCATGATCTCCATCGTCGTATCTTCATGAAGTTGGCTCGCCAACTATTACTTCTACTACTATGGCTAACGGTTTAGCAATAAAGTAAAGTAATTACATGGCGTTATTCATTGACACACAGGTCAAACAATAAATTAAGACAACTCCTATGGCTCCAGCCGGTTGTCATACTCATCGACATGCAAGTCATGATTCCTATTACAAGAACATGATCAATCTCATACATCACATATATATCATTCATCGCATCCTTTTGGCCATATCACAGCACACGGCATATGCTGCAAAAACAAGTTAGACGTCCTCTAATTGTTGTTGCAATTTTTTTTACGTGGCTGCTATAGGTCTCTAGCAAGAACGTTTCTTACCTATGCCAAAACCACAACGTGATATGCCATTTTCTATTTACCCTTCACAAGGACCCTTTTCATCAAATCCGATCCGACTAAAGTGGGAGAGGCAGACACCTGCTAGCCACCTTATGCAACTAGTGCATGTCAGTCGGTGGAACCTGTCTCACGTAAGTGTACTGTAAGGTCAGTCCGGGCCGCTTCCTCCCACGATGCCGCCAAATCAAGATAAGACTAGTAACGACAAGTAAATTGACAATATCGACGCCCACAACAAACTTGTGTTCTACTCATGCATAGTAACTACGCATAGACCTAGCTCATGATGCCACTGTTGGGGATCGTTGCAGAAATTAAAAAATTTCTACGCATCACCAAGATCAATCTATGGAGTCATCTAGCAACGAGGAGAGGGAGTGCATCTACATACCACTGTAGATCATGGCGGAAGCGTTCAAGAGAACGGGGTTGATGGAGTCGTACTCGTCGTGATCCAAATCACCGATGATCCTAGCGCCGAGCGGACGTCACCTCCGCGTTCAACACACGTGCGGTTGGGAATCGTCTCCTCCTTCTTGATCCAACAAGGGGAAGGAGAGGTTGATGGAGATCCAGCAGCCGACGGCGTGGTGGTGGAAGCAGCGAGGATCTCGGCGAGGGCCGCCAAGCTCAGCGAGAGGAGAGGTGTTACGGGGAGAGGGGCGCCAGGCTTGGGTGCGCAGCCCTCCTCCCCTCTTTATATAGGGGCCTGGGCGCCAACCCCTAGAGATCCAATCTCAAGGGGCGGCCAAGGGGGAACTTGCCCCGAAGTCGGTGGGCGCCCCCCACCCCCAGGGTTTCCAACCCTAGGCGCAGGCGGAAGCCCATGGGGGGCGCACCAGCCCACCAGGGGCTGGTTCCCTTCCCACTTCAGCCCATGGGGCCCTCCGGGATAGGTAGCCCCACCCGGTGGACCCCCGGGACCCTTCCGGTGGTCCCGGTACAATACCGGTGACCCCCGAAACTTTCCCGATGGCCGAAACTGGACTTCCTATGTACAAATCTTTACCTCCGGACCATTACGGAACTCATCGTGACGTCCGGGATCTCATCCGGGACTCCAAGCAACTTTTGGGTTACCACATACTAATATCTCTACAACCCTAGCATCACCGAACCTTAAGTGTGTAGACCCTACGGGTTCGGGAGACTCGCAGACATGACCGAGACGACTCTCCGGTCAATAACCAACAGCGGGATCTGGATACCCATGTTGGCTCCCACATGCTCCTTGATGATCTCATCGGATGAACCACGATGTCTAGGATTCAATCAATCCCGTACGCAATTCCCTTTGTCTATCGGTACGATACTTGCCCGAGATGCTATCGTCGGTATACCGATACCTTGTTCAATCTCGTTACTGGCAAGTCTCTTTACTCGTTCCCGTAACACATCATCCTATGAACAACTCTTTAATCACATTGAGCTCATTGTGATGATGTCCTACCGAGTGGGCCCAGAGGTACTTCTCCATCACACGGAGTGAGAAATCCCAGTCTCGATTCGTGCCAACCCAACAGACACTTTCGAAGATACCCGTAGTGCACCTTTATAGCCACCCAGTTACGTTGTGACGTTTGGTACACCCAAAGCATTCCTACAGTATCCGGGAGTTGCACAATCTCATGGTCTAAGGAAAAGTTACTTGACACTGGAAAAGCTTTAGCAAACGAACTACACGATCTAGTGCTAGGCTTAGGATTGGGTCTTGTCCATCACATCATTTTCCTAATGATGTGATCCCATTATCAATGACATCCAATGTCCATGGTCAGGAAACCGTAACCATCTATTGATCAACGAGCTAGTCAACTAGAGGCTTACTAGGGACACGTTCTGGTCTATGTATTCACACATGTATCACTGTTTCCGGATAATACAATTAAAGCATGAACAATAGACAATTATCATGAATAAGGAAATATAATAATAACCATTTTAGTATTGCCTCTAGGGCATATTTCCAACAAAAATATCTTCTCGCCCTTGATCCAAATTTTCAGTAGCCCCGCCTTGTTACTCCCGCCTAGTAAAATTTTCAGTTGCCGCAGTATTTCCTCAAACACAACCTTGCCCCCCCCCCCTGCCCCCTCCACACACCCCAAAACTCCACTCACACAAAGACACACAACCCTCAAAACCATTGGTAGGTCGCCACCATCGCCGGCGCCTCCATCCTCAACCTCTGCATGTGTGCCAGGGAGCTCGAGGAGCCAATGGACAAAAAGAGGTTTATCGTGGCCTTTTCGCCCAACACCGGCAAGGTGGCCACCGAGGTGCCCCATCATCCTTCGTGGGGCTGATCCGCCCGCCGCCGCGCCCCTACGCCGGTTTGAGGACTTCCCCGTCCTCCCTCGGACCTGGCAGCCGACGAAATCCTACCTCGGGGTCCGGCAGCAGCGGTGGGGGACGTGGTCGTAGAGATTACAGATCGAGAGACCCACACCCGCCGGTGGCTCGGTAGCTTCCACAAGGCCGATCTCGCGGCCATGGAGTACAACCGCTGGCAGGTCCGCTACCACGGCGCGGCAGCTAGGCTCAATTTCCCCTTCTTCACACGTCCGGTCGACCTCGTTCTGTTGGAGACAGTGGTGGTGAGCTCGGCAATGGCGCGGGAGGACCGCGAGGCATGGGAGCGCCTCGAGGCCGAGGCCACCAACGTGACCTACATGCAAGATCTCCACCGGCAGCACCCGGAGCTCGTGGATGTGGAGCGGGCGATCTTTGCCGGCGTGGAGGGCGGCGAGGTTATCGCGCTCTCCTCCGATGACAAGGTCAAAGGCAGCGAGGATGGTGGCGCGGAGGGTGGCGAGGTTATCGCGCTCTCCTCCGATGACGAGGTCGAAGGCGGCGGCAACGGTGGCACGGAGGGCGTCGGGGTGGGCCCCTAGGACGAGGAGATCAACGTCTACGAGTGGAGGAGTGTCTTCCCCAACGACTCCGACGATGGTACCGGTCCGGACCCGGCTCGCGGCACACCGTAAATGACGAGGAAGGATTGGCTCGACCTCTACTTCGACAGAAAGTAGTTTAGCTTAGTTTAAATTTATGTTTTATGTTCGGTTATGCAAAACTATCTATGTTTATGTTTGAATGCATGCTACTTTTGGTTGAACCTACTTTGAACTTGATCAAATTGAAGTTTACAACCTTATGTTTAGGGGATCGACTAGAAAAGGCCAAAAAATGCTGGAGTGTATATATATATATATATATATATATATATATATATATATATATATATATATATATATATATATATATATATATATATATATATCCACTAAGGGTTTTAGTCCTTTAACTTTTTAAGGATCGCCTATAGATGTCCTTATGACTTGTTTATTTCAGTTCTTCACAATGTGATGCTCTATATGTGCAACTATTTGCCGTGCAGTTCAATTTCATCAATAATAGTTTCAACAATACCACTATGAATTACGATATTTGGTTGCTGTTAAGGATATTGCAGTTAACATGCCTTTTCATTTTTCAATTGTTGTTTAGCAACATGCTGATACGTCCATTTTGCATCATGCTTTTATATCAATATTTACTGCATTATGAGCTGTTATTACACATTATATCTCAATACTTATGGCTATTCTTCCTTATTTTACAAGGTTTACCATGAAGAGGGGGGATGCCGACAGCTGGAATTCTGGCTGGAAAAGGAGCAAACGTTGGAAACCTATTCTGCACATCTCCAAAAGTCCTGAAACTCCACAAAACAACTTTTTGTAATTTATAAGAATTTCTGAGCAAAAGAAATAGCCCGGGGGCCCACACCCTGTCCAGGAGACAGGGGGTGCCCCCCCTATAGGGCGCGCCCCCCCTATAGGGCGCGCCCCCTATCTCCTAGGCCCCCTGGTGGGCCTCCGACGTCCATCTTCTGTTATATCATCACTTTTACCCTGGAAAAAAATCGTGGGCAAGCTTACGGGACGAAACTCCGCCGCCATGAGGCGGACCTTGGCGGAATCAATCTAGGGCTCTGGCGGAGCTGTTCTGCCGGGGACACTTCCCTCCGGGAGGGGGAAATCATCACCAACGTCATCACCAACGATCCTCTCATGGAGAGGGGGTCAATCTCCATCAACATATTCACCAGCACCATCTCCTCTCAAAACCCTAGTTCATCTCTTGTATCCAATCTTGTATCAAAACCACAAATTGTTACCTGTGGGTTGCTAGTAGTGTTGATTACTCCTTGTAGTTGATGCTAGTTGGTTTACTTGGTGGAAGATCATATGTTCAGATCCTTTATGCATATTATTACTCCTCTGATTATGAACATGAATATGCTTTGTGAGTAGTTACGTTTGTTCCCGAGGACATGGGTGAAGTCTTGCTATTAGTAGTCATGTGAATTTGGTATTAGATTCGATATTTTGATGAGATGTATGTTGTCTTTCCTCTAGTGGTGTTATGTGAGCGTCGACTACATGACACTTCACCATTATTTTGGGCCTAGAGGAAGGCATAGGGAAGTAATAAGTAGATGATGGGTTGCTAGAGTGACAGAAGCTTAAACCCTAGTTTATGCGTTGCTTCGTTAGGGGCTGATACGGACCCATATGTCTAATGTCGTGGTTAGGTTTACCTTAATACTCCTTTTTGTAGTTGCAGATGCTTGCAATAGGGGTTAATCATAAGTGGGATGCTTGTCCAAGTTAGGACAGTACCCAAGTGTCGGTCCACCCACATATCAAATTATCAAAGTACTGAACGCGAATCACATGAACGTGATGAAAACTAGCTTGACAATAATTCCCAATGTGTCCTCGGGAGCTCCTTCTTCATTATTAGAATTTTTCCAAGCTTATCCTTTGCTACATAAATGATTGGGCCACCTTGCTGCACGTTATTTACTTTATTTACTTTTTTCTTGTTACTATTTATCTTATCACAAAACTATCTATCACCTACTATTTCAGTGCTTGCAGAGAAAACCTTACTGAAAACCGCTTATCATTTCCTTCGCTCCTCGTTGGGTTCGACACTCTTACTTATCTAAAGGACTACGATAGATCCCCTATACTTGTGGGTCATCAAGACTCTTTTCTGGCGCCGTTGCCGGGGAGTGTAGCGCTTTTGGTGAGTGGAACTTGGTAAGGAAACATTTGTATAGTGTGCTGAAATTTTCATCACTTGTCACTATGGAAACTAATCCTTTGAGGGGCTTGTTTGGGGTATCTTCACCCCAACCGGAAGAGCAAAGATATGCTCCTCAGCCTACTGAACTTTATGAAAATATTCACTTTAATATTCCTTCGGGTATGATAGAAAAACTGCTAGCTAATCCTTTAGCAGGAGACGGAACATTGCATCCCGATTTACACCTTATCTTTGTGGATGAAGTTTGTGGATTATTTAAGCTTGCGGTATTCCCGATGATGTTGTTAAAGGAAGGTCTTCCTTTATCTTTGAAGGAGATGCATTGACATGGTATAGGCTATGTGATGATCGGGATCTTGGAATTATAAGCGATTGAAGTTGGAATTTCACCAAGTTCTATCCTATGCATCTTGTTCATCGTGATCGTAATTACATATATAATTTCTGGCCTCATGAAGGAGAAAGCATCGCTCAATCTTGGGGGAGGCTTAAGTCAATGTTATATTCATGCCCCAATCATGAGCTCTCTCGGAAATGATTATTCAGAATTTTTATGCTCGGCTTTCTCTTAATAATCGCAACCTGCTCGATACTTCCTATCTTTGGTTCTTATATCTTTGAAGACTATTGATTTCAAATGGGACTTATTGGAAAGAATTAAACACAACTCTGAAGATTGGGGTTCCGACGATGGTAAGGAATCAGGTATGACACCTAAGTTCGATTGTGTTAAATCTTTTATGGATACCGATGTTTTTCGTGGATTTAGCGCTAAGTATGGACTTGACTCTGAGATAGTAGCTACTTTTTGTGAATCTTTTGCTACTCACGTTGATCTTCCTAAAGAGAAGTGGTTTAAATATAATGCCCCTGTTGAAGTGAAAGTAGTTGCACCTATTACCACCGAAGAAAAGACTATTACCTATAGTGATCCTATTATTCCTACTGCTTATGTCGAAAAACCTCCTTTTCCTCTTAGGATAAAAGATCATGCTAAAGCTTCGATTTGTTGTTCGTAAGAGCAATATTAGAACTTATACACCTCTGAGCAAATCAAAGTTGAACCTAATGTTGCTATTGTTAAAGATCTCTTGTCGATAATATTGATGGGCATGTTATTTATTTCGTGATGAAACTGCTAAAATTGCCAAACCTTGTGCTAAAGATAAACATAGACCTGTGGTAGGCATGCCTGTTATTTCTATTAAAATAGGAGATCATTGTTATCATGGCTTATGTGATATGGGTGCTAGTGCTAGTGCAATACCTATTGACTTATACAAAGAAATTAAGCACGATATTGCACCTATTGAGTTAGAAGATATTGATGTCACAATTAAACTTGACAATAGAGATACTATTTCACCTATGGGAATTGTTACAGATGTTGAAGTCTTGTGTGGGAAAACTAAATATCCTGCTGATTTTCTTGTTCTTGGCTCCCCACAAGATAGCTTTTGTCCCATTATATTTGGTAGACCCTTCTTGAACACTGTTAATGCTAAGATAGATTGTGAAAAGGATGTAGTTACTATTGGTCTAGGTGATATGTCTCATGAGTTCAACTTTTCTAAATTCCGTAGACAACACCGTGAAGAGGAATTACCTAGTAGGGATGAGATTATTGGTCTTGCTTCCATTGTTGTTCCTCCAACTGATCCGTTAGAACATTATTTGTTAGACCATGAGAACGATATGTTTATGAAGGAAAGGGAAGAAATAGATGAAGTGTTCCTTAAACAAGAACCTGTGCTGAAACAAAACCTTCCCGTTATAAATTCTTGGGGATCCCCCTCCACCCAAGGGTGATCCCGTGTTTGAACTCAAACCTTTACCTGATAATCTCAAGTATGCTTATCTTGATGAAAAAGAAATATATCCTGTTATTATTAGTGCTAACCTTTCAGAGAAAGAAGAAGAAGGATTATTGAAAACTCTGAATAAGCACCGAGCTGCTATTGGATATACTTTGGATGATCTTAAGGGCATTAGTCCCACATTATGTCAACACAAAATTTCAGTGGAGAAAGATGCCAAACCAGTTAGAGATCCTCAAAGACGATTAAATCCCAAAATGAAGGAGGTGGTAAGAAAGGAGATTCTAAAACTCCTTGAGGCAGGTATTATTTATCCGTTCTTGATAGTGAATGGGTAAGCCCTGTCCATTGTGTCCCTAAAAGGGAGGTATTACCGTTGTTCCTAATGATAAAGATGAATTGATCCATAAAGAATTATTACAGGTTATAGGATGGTAATTGATTTTCGTAAGTTAAATAAAGCTACTAAGAAAAGATCATTACCCTTTACCTTTTATTGATCAAATGCTAGAAAGGCTATCTAAACACACACATTTTGCTTTCTAGATGGTTATTCTGGCTTCTCTCAAATACTTATGTCAGCAAAGGATCAATCTAAAACTACTTTTACTTGCCCTTTTGGTACTTTTGCTTATAGACGTATGCCTTTTGGTTTATGTAATTCACCTGCTACCTTTCAAAGATGCATGATGGATATATTCTCTGATTTTTGTGAAAAGATTTGTGAGGTATTCATGGATGACTTCTCCGTCTATGGATCCTCTTTTGATGATTGTTTGAGCAACCTTGATCGAGTTTTGCAGAGATGCGAAGACACTAGTCTCGTACTGAATTGGGAAAAGTGTCACTTTATGGTTAATGAAGGCATTGTCTTGGGGCACAATATCTCCGAGAGAGGTATTGAAGTTGATAAAGCCAAAGTTGATGCTATTGAAAAGATGCCATGTCCGAAGGACATAAAAGGTATAAGTAGTTTCCTTGGTCATGCCGGCTTTTATACGAGGTTCATTAAGGACTTTTCTAAAATCTCTAGGCCTCTGACTAATTTATTGCAAAAAGATATTCCTTTTATCTTTGATGATGATTGTGTAGAAGCATTTGAAACACTTAGGAAAGCATTGATCACATCACCTATTGTACAGCCACCTGATTGGAATTTACCTTTTGAAATTATGTGCGATGCTAGTGATTATGCTGTAGGTGTTGTTTTAGGGCAAAGAGTCGATAAGAAATTGAATGTTATCTAGTATACTAGTAAGACTCTTGATACTGCCCAGAGAAATTATGCGACTACTGAAAAAGAGTTCTTAGCAGTCGTGTTTGCATGTGATAAGTTTAGACCTTATATTGTTGATTCCAAAGTTACTATCCACACTGATCATGCTGCTATTAAATATCTTATGGAAAAGAAAGATGCTAAGCCTAGACTCATTAGATGGGTCCTCTTGCTCCAAGAATTTGACTTGCATATTATTGATAGAAAGGGAGCTGAGAACCCCGTTGCAGACAACTTGTCTAGGTTAGAGAATGTTCTTGATGACCCACTGCCTATTAATGATAGTTTTCCTGATGAACAATTAGCGGTTGTCAATGCTTCTCGTACTTCTCCTTGGTATGCTGATTATGCTAATTACATTGTTGCTAAATATATACCGCCTAGTTTCACATACCAGCAAAAGAAAAAGTTCTTTTATGATTTAAGACATTACTTCTGGGATGATCCACACCTTTATAAAGGAGTAGATGGTATTATTAGACATTGTGTGCCTGAGCATGAACATGAACAAATCTTATGCAAGTGTCACTCTGAATCCTATGGAGGACACCACGATGGAGATAGAACTGCACACAAGGTACTTCAATCTGGTTTTTATTGGCCTACTCTTTTCAAAGTTGCCCGTAAGTTTGTCTTATCTTGTGATGAATGTCAAAGAATAGGTAACATTAGTAGACATCAAGAAATGCCTATGAATTATTCACTTGTTATTGAACCATTTGATGTTTGGGGCTTTGATTATATAGGACCTTTTCCAGCCTCCAATGGTTATACACATATTTTAGTTGCTGTTGATTACGTTACTAAGTGGGTAGAAGCTATTCCAACTAGTAGTGCTGATCATAACACTTATATTAAAATGCTTAAATAAGTTATTTTTTTGAGGTTTGGAGTCCCTAGATATCTTATGACTGATGGTGGTTCGCACTTTATTCATGGTGCTTTCCGTAAGATGCTTGCTAAGTATGATGTCAATCATAGAATCGCATCTCCTTATCACCCGCAATCTAGTGGTCAAGTAGAGTTGAGCAATAGAGAGCTCAAATTAATTTTGCAAAAGACTGTGAATAGGTCTAGAAAGAATTGGTCCAAAAAACTTGATGATGCATTATGGGCCTATAGAACTGCATACAAAAATCCTATGGGTATGTCTCCATATAAGATGGTTTATGGAAAAGCATGTCATTTACCTATTGAACTTGTACATAAAGCATATTGGGCTATTAAAGAGCTCAATTATGACTTCAAACTTCCCAGTGAGAAGAGGTTGTTTGATATTAGCTCACTTGATGAATGGAGAACCCAAGCATATGAGAATGCCAAGCTTTTCAAAGAAAAAGTCAAACGCTGGCATGATAAGAGGATACAAAAGCATGAGTTTAACGTAGGAGATTATGTGTTATTATTCAACTCTCGTTTAAGATTTTTTGCAGGAAAACTTCTCTCAAAATGGGAAGGTCCCTACGTTATTGAAGAGGTCTATCGTTCTGGTGCTATAAAAATCAACAACTTCGAAGGCACAAATCCGAGGGTGGTAAACGGTCAAAGAATTAAACACTATATTTTAGGTAATCCTATCAATGTTGAAACTAATATTATTGAAACCATAACCCCTGAGGAATACATAAGAGACACTTTCCAGAACGTTCCAGACTCCGAAAAGGCATAGGTACGTGGTACAGTAAGTAAACCGACTCCAAAACAACTCTAATGGAAATATTTATCAGTTTGGGTTATTTAAGAATTTAAGGAAGAAAGAAGTAGTCTGAAAGGGGCACGAGGCTCCCACGAGAGAGGAGGGCGCCCCCCCTGTAGGGCACGCCCCTATCTCGTGGGCACCTCGTGTGCCTCCCGGACTCCGTTTTCTTGTATCTTACGTATTTTGGTCGGTAAAAAATCATTATATATACTCCCAAAGGTTTAGACCACCGTATCACGCAAATATCCTCTGTTTTCGTTTCGAGCTGTTCCTGTTGTAGATTTGAAACAAGATGTCGTCCCAAGATTCGGAGGGAGAGAGCTACATGGCTGATTATATTGCAAACCCAAAAGTAGATGGCAATGTGGAACATTATGGCTGGACCACAGAGGAAGAAGAAGACTATGATCCAAAGAGGAAGTTGGAGACCAGCTCCGATGAAGAGGACGATCCACTACCTCAACCTGGTGATATGCATGTGGAGTTCAAGAAGTCAAGCCTCCCTAAGGTCCAATCTATCCCACCACGTTTTTTGCAGGACAGCAAGGCAGCACTATGCAAAAAGATAATGAAACTTGAGCTCGAGAATGAGGATCTGAGGGAGGAAAATTTTAGCCTCAGACGCAAGCTAGAGAAGAAAAATGCAACAACTCCTACTTCACCTCCGAAGAAATAATCACATGGGTATGGGCACTCCCCTTGGCAACTGCCAAGCTTGGGGGAGGTGCCCCGGTATCGTATCACCATCACACTCCTATCTTTACCGCTTTATTTAGTTCGATCCTTTTAGTAGTATCTTGATCTAGTAGATTGAAGTTTTGATATCAAGTAGTTTTGAGCTTTGCTTTGTGATCTCTTTATGTAAGCGAGTCCGTGTGCTATCTATAATAGAGATTAGTGTTGAGTCAAGGGCTTTGCTATGATTGCTATGATCTTGAGAAAGTAGACAGAACAAAAAAGAGTTCATATTGATCTTATGGATAGTGATAACTTCACATATAGAAAGTATGAGGCATAAAAAATGTTGAGAGTTGATGAACGTAGCCTTGGTCATTGTTGCAATTAATAGGAAGTGATAAGGAAAGAGGGGTTCACATATAAATATATTATCTTGGACATCTTTTATGATTGTGAAGCACTCATTAAGTATGACATGCTAAAAGAGTTGATATTGGACAAGGAAGACAACGTAATGGTTTATGTTTTCTGACATCTCAGTTAAAGTATATTGTCATTGACCTTCCAAACATGTTGAGCTTGCCTTTCCCCCTCATGCTAGCCAAATTTCTTGCACCAAGTAGAGATACTACTTGTGCTTCTAAATATCCTTAAACCTAGTTTTACCATGAAGAGTCCACCATACCTACCTATGGATTGAATAAGATCCTTCAAGTAAGTTGTCATCGGTGCAAGCAATAAAATTGCTCTCTAAATATGTATGACTTATTAGTGCAGAGAAAATAAACTTTGTACGAACTTGTTGTGGAAGTAATAAAAGCGACGGACTGCATAATAAAGGTCCACATACAAGGGGCAATATAAAGTGGCGTTCTTTTGCACTAAGACTTTATGCATCAACCCTAAACGCGCATGACAACCTCTGCTTCCCTCTACGAAGGGCCTATCTTGAGTCAAGGTGATGCTCACCTTTCCCGTTTATTTTTATCCTTTGGCAAGCTCCTCGTGTTTGAAAGATCATGATACATATATCCAATTGGATGTAAGTTGGCATAGGCTATTATTGTTGACATCACCTAAAGGTTAATATGTTGGGAGGCAATACAATAAGCCCCTATCTTTCGTAGTGTCCGGCTGAAACTCTATAACCACGAGTATTGCGTGAGTGTTAATAATTATAGGGGACTACGAGATAGTTCAGTATGTGAGCTTGCTGAAAAGCTCTCTTATTGACTCTTTCCGATGTTACGATAAATTGCAATTGCTTCAGTGACTGAGATTATAGTTTGTTAGTTCCCAATGAGGTTTTTGAACCATACTTGACATTGTGATTTGCTTATTACTTGAGCATAGGAAATCATATGACAAAATCCATATATGTTGGTGTTATTAGAATGATCATGATGCCCTCATGTCCGTATTTTATTTTTATCGACACCTCTATCTCTAAACATGTGGACATATTTTTCGATTTCGGCTTCCGCTTGAGGACAAGAGAGGTCTAAGCTTGGGGGAGTTGATACGTCCATTTTGCATCATGCTTTTATATCAATATTTACTGCATTATGGGCTGTTATTACACATTATATCTCAATACTTATGGCTATTCTTCCTTATTTTACAAGGTTTACCATGAAGAGGGGGGATGCCCACAGCTGGAATTCTGGCTGGAAAAGGAGCAAACGTTGGAAACCTATTCTGCACATCTCCAAAAGTCCTGAAACTCCATGAAACAACTTTTTGGAATTTATAAGAATTTATGAGCAAAAGAAATAGGCCAGGGGGCCCACACCCTGTCCAGGAGACAGGGGTGCGCCCCCTATCTCCTGGGCCCCCTAGTGGGCCTCCGGCGTCCATCTTCTGCTATATCATCACTTTTACCCTGGAAAAAATCGTGGGCAAGCTTATGGGACGAAACTCCGCCGCCACGAGGCGCGGAATCAATCTAGGGCTCTGGCGGAGCTGTTCTGCCGGGGACATTTCCCTCCAGGAGGGGGAAATCATCACCAACGTCATCACCAACGATCCTCTCATCGAGAGGGGGTCAATCTCTATCAACATCTTCACCAGCACCATCTCCTCTCAAAACTCTAGTTCATCTCTTGTATCCAATCTTGTATCAAACCACAAATTGGTACCTGTGGGTTGCTAGTAGTGTTGATTACTCCTTGTAGTTGATGCTAGTTGGTTTACTTGGTGGAAGATCATATGTTCAGATCCTTTATGCATATTATTACTCCTCTGATTATGAACATGAATATGCTTTGTGAGTAGTTATGTTTGTTCCTGAGGACATGGGTGAAGTCTTGCTATTAGTAGTCATGTGAATTTGGTATTCGTTCGATATTTTGATGAGATGTATGTTGTCTTTCCTTTAGTGGTGTTATGTGAACGTCGACTACATGACACTTTACCATTATTTTGGGCCTAGATGAAGGCATAGGGAAGTAATAAGTAGATGATGGGTTGCTAGAGTGACAGAAGCTTAAACCCTAGTTTATGCGTTGCTTCGTTAGGGGCTGATATGGACCCATATGTCTAATGCTCTGGTTAGGTTTACCTTAATACTCCTTTTTGTAGTTGCGGATGCTTGCAATATGGGTTAATCATAAGTGGGATGCTTGTCCAAGTTAGAACATTACCCAAGTGTCGGTCCACCCACATATCAAATTATCAAAGTACCGAACGCGAATCACATGAACGTGATGAAACTAGCTTGACGATAATTCCCAATGTGTCCTCGGGAGCTCCTTCTTCATTATTAGAATTTGTCCAGGCTTATCCTTGCTACATAAAGGATTGGGCCACCTTGCTGCACGTTATTTACTTTATTTACTTTTTGCTCGTTACTATTTATCTTATCACAAAACTATCTATCACCTACTATTTTAGTGCTTGCAGAGAAAACCTTACTGAAAACCGCTTATCATTTCCTTCTGCTCCTCATTGGGTTCGACACTCTTACTTATCGTAAGGACTACGATAGATCCCCTATACTTGTGGGTCATCACATGCATTGTACTAAATGACTAAATATGCAATCCCAGGCTACATAGCAACAAGGAAGAGTGTTACCTTAATGTTCTGATGATGTCTAGATATACATGTAATAAAATCGTATATAATGGGATGGATTGAGTGTTGTACTACATCATTTTTCAATTGTTGTTTAGCTTCTAATATTAACTTGGTGCTTTTAGGTACATATATCATTGCCAAAGATCCACACTTCGACCCTTTATGCGTATGGGGCAATGAGATATTCATGAACCAGCATCAAGTGAGGAAACTGATAAAGATTGTTATTAAAATGGGTCAAAAGATGTCAATTGAACTATTTGTTTACACTTTATGCAAGACAACAGTGAACTGCAGGATGGTAAGTAAGAAACATGTAGCCTTCTTGAGGGAGTCCTGGACTAGGGGGTGTCCGGATAGCCGAACTATCATCACGGCCGGACTCCAAGACTATGAAGATACAAGATTGAAGACTTCGTCCCGTGTCCGGATGGGACTTCCCTTGGCGTGGGAGGCAAGCTTGGCGATACGGATATGTAGATCTCCTACCATTGTAACCGACTCTGTGTAACCCTAACCTATCCGGTGTCTATATAAACCGGAGGGTTTTAGTCCGTAGGACGAACAACAATCATACCATAGGCTAGCTTCTAGGGTTTAGCCTCCTTGATCTCGTGGTAGATCTACTCTTGTACTAGCCATATCATCAATATTAATCAAGCAGGAGTAGGGTATTACCTCCATTGAGAGGGCCCAACCTGGGTAAAACATCGTGTCCCTTGTCTCCTGTTATCATCCGCCTAGACGCGACAGATTCGGGACCCCTACCCGAGATCGAGAGGGCCCGAAGCAGGAGTAGCGAATTACCGACATTGGTGCTTTCATTGAGAGTTCCTCTGTGTCGTCACCGATAGGCCCGATGGCTCCTTCGATCATCAACAACGACGCGTCCAGGTGAGACTTTTCTCCCGGACAGATCTTCAGATTCGGCGGCTTTGCTGCGGGCCAATTAAGCTGGCCATCCGGAGCAGATCGAAGCTACGCCCCGCCATCGGTCAGATTTGGAAGCTTGAACTACATGGCGATGTCCGCGGAGACTTGATCTTCGACGGATTCGAGCATAACGGCGTGCCGCATTGTCTCGATGGGCATGATCTAGCTCTGCAGCGAACAAAGCCTCGAGGCCGCACAAAGATCCGCTCCGACCCTTAACCGGGCCGGATTCCCCGATCGAGGACGAGTGGTTGGACACCGCCTCGGGGCTACAATCTCTGGCGATTGAGCGAACTCCATCCTGTCGCTGCGAAGACCTCGACTCCGTGGTGCGGACTCCTCTCCGGACTCAACCCTCCGCGCCCCTGCCAATCGAATCCGATTGGGCGGCAGTCATGGAGTTCACTGCCGCGGACATCTTTCAGCACTCGCCCTTTGGCGACATCCTGAATTCACTAAAGTCTCTCTCTTTGTCCGGAGAGCATTGGCCGGACTATGGACAGGAAGGTTGGGATACGGACGACGAAGAAATTCAATGCCCACCCACCACCCACTTTATAGCCACTGTCGATGATCTAACCGACATGCTCGACTTCGACTCTGAAGACATCGACGGTATGGACGATGATGCCGGAGACGACCAAGACCCAGCGCCTACAGGGCACTCGAAGGCCACCTCGTCATATGACATATACATGGTGGACATCCCAAAAGATGGGAACGACGATGGAACAACGGAGGATGACCCCTCCAAGAAGCAACCGAAGCGCCGACGTCAGCGGCGCCGCTCTAAATCCCGCCACAATAAAAACGGTGATTCCGCACGGAGATAATAATACCGGACGGTGCCAAAGACAACCCCTCAGCAGGACTCAGCGCGGAGGAGGAGAAGCAAGTCCGCACGGCAAGGCGCAGAAAGAGAGGTCGAGGGCGATAATTATCGCCTCACTCGAAGATGAGGCAAGCCTCGGCGACGCACAATTTGTCGTGCACGAGGATCCCGCCAACAGGAGTGTTTCAAACGCAGGCTTATAGCCACGGCAAGCAGCCTAAAAAAGCAGCAACAGCTCGAGCTGACTAAGACCTGCTAGGCGACGGATGGACTAAAGTCCTTGCAGCCAAAGAGTATGAACTCGAAAGCCCTCCAAAAGCTACCCCAAGCGCAGGCCGTTGCCTCGATCAGAGGAGGAAGCACCCAAGTCACCAGCGCCGACGACATGGCAGACCAGCCACCCGTGGCATGACGAGAAGCCTCTCGGCCCTCCGCTCAAGCCACACCCGGCGCTGCTCAAAAGTACAAAGGCACGGGAAAACGCGGGGACTTGCGAGATATATTGGAGGATAAGGCAAAACATACAAGATCGATCTATGGATCACGTGGGCGCCCAACGACGCGGGATGATTACCGTCGCGCCGGATACAGCAAACCCGGCCGGGCGAACACGATGAACAAAGCTCATATGAGCTACGTCGTGATATAGCCCAATCTGAGGCGCCAACACCCACTATGCTTCACGGATGAAGTAATGGATCATCAAATCCCCGAGGGCTTCAAACCCGTAAACATCGAATCATACGATGGTACCACAGATCCTGCGGTCTGGATCAAGGACTATCTCCTCCATATCCACATGGCCCGCGGTGATGATCTACATGCCATCAAATACCTCCCACTCAAGCTTAAAGGCAGAATCAATTGGTTGTTGGGAGGACCTGGAAGCCGCATTCCTTGATAACTTCCAGGGCACATATGTGCGACCACCAGATGCCGATGACCTTAGCCACATAATTCAGCAGCCAGAAGAATCGGCCAGACAATTCTAGACACGGTTCCTAACAAAGAAAAATCAAATCGTTGACTGTCCGGATGCAGAAGCCCTTGCAGCCTTCAAACATAACATCCGCGATGAGTGGCTTGCCCGGCACCTAGGACAGGAAAAGCCAAAATCCATGGCAGCCGTCACAACACTCATGACCCGCTTTTGTGCGGGAGAGGACAGCTGGCTAGCTCGAAGCAACAACTTGGCCAAACACCCTGATAGTTCGGATACCAAGGACAGCAATGGCAGGTCGCGTCGCAACAAGAACAAGCGCCACATTAACAATGATAATGCTGAAGATACGACTGTCAATGCCGGATTTAGAGGCTCTAAACCCGGTCAGCGGAAGAAGCCATTCAAAAGAAATACCCAGGGCCCGTCCAACTTGGACCGAATACTCGATCGCTTGTGCGGATACATGGCACCCCGAAAAACCAGCCAATCACACCAACAGGGATTGTTGGGTGTTCAAGCAAGCGAGCAAGTTAAGTGTCGAACTCAATGACAAGGGGCTGCATAGCGATGATGAGGAAGAGCCCGACCGCGAACAATAGAGGACGGAAGGGTTTTCCCACACAAGTGCGGACGGTGAACATGATATACGCAACCCATATCCCCAAAAGGGAGCGCGTGCACTAAGGGACGTATATGCGATGGAGCGATCGCCCAAGTTCAACCCATGGTCTTCCTGCCCGATCACCTTCGATCGAAGGGACCACCCCACTAGCATCCGTCACGGCGGTTTTGCTGCATTGGTTCTTGACCCAATTATTGACGGATTTCACCTCACCAGAGTCCCGATGGACGGCGGTAGCAGCCTGAACCTGCTTTATCAGGATACAGTGCGCAAACTGGGCATAGACCCCTCAAGAATTAAACCCACAAAGACGACTTTTAAAGGCGTCATACCGGGTGTAGAGGCCAATTGTACGGGCTCAGTTACACTCGAAGTGGTCTTCGGATCCCCGGATAACTTCCGAAGGGAAGAGTTAATCTTCGACATAGTCCCGTTCATGATGGCTATCATGCATTTGCTCGGACGAACCGCATTGCAAAGTTCAATGCGGTGCCGCACTACGCATACCTCAAGCTCAAGATGCCAGGACCTCAAGGAGTAATCACGGTCAATGGAAACACCGAACGCTCTCTCCGAACGGAGGAGCACATGGCGGCCCTCGCGGCGGAGGTACAAAGCAGCCTCTCACAGCAATTCTCGAGTCCGGCCACTAAGCGTCCGGACATCCAAGCTGCGCCCGGAGTAACCTACAACAAGACCGCCTGGCATGATTCAAGCACGCGTAGCAATCCGGCCCCAACCCCAGCCCTCGCGAAATTGCGAAGCCAGCACTACGCGTACATAACTACGCTCTGGAGATACCATGGGCATAAAGGGAGGGCACGACCACGCACGCCCGAATGCGGCTCAACCGCACTGGGGCTCTGATTGTGTCATTATTTTCTTTTTTTCCTTTTCTTCCTTTTCTTACTTTCAGGACTCCGTTTTCCGAAGTCCTGTCCGCACTAGAATCGCCGAACTCACGATGCAACAGCCAGGGAAGCAGAAAGCCACGTCGAGTGTTCAGGTGGTCTCTATTACGAGCATTATACCTGTTTTACATACCATCCCGCAGCTTACCCCTGGAGGGGGACATGTTAGATAGTCCCATCCCTTGCTTATCGCACTATTTGTATCGTTCTGCTTTCATTGCAGTACCTTTTTGATATAAATAATACATACCTTTTGCCTATTATTGCACTCTTTTTTTTATCTACATATATGTTCATTTCATAACATTACGCACCCGTACACTTTGGTACGGCCAATACACCAGGGGCTTAAGTACCCCAAAATTATGGTGTGATAAGTCCGAACACTTTCACAAGTGCGGCACCCCGAACTTATAGCATTATATGAATCGGCTCCGAATCATGTCTTGGGTCAATAGTTGGGTTTGCCCGGCTCCCGTGTTTTGGTACCTTACGTTCCGTTATATCGGATAAGGTAGCATCGGGAGAACCACTGCGATTGTGCCCCAGTTGAGCTGGGTCGAGCACCTCAGTGGAGAAAGCTAAAACTGACCATCATGATAGGGCGAGAGCCGGTCGCTGTTCGAGAGGTTTTTTCGGGTCCCTAAAGACTTATGCCGCTTAGAGCGAGGAACCAGAATTGTCCGGCCAAGGCGTGGATAGCGCCCCGAACTCGGTCTTCCGAATACTAGGGGCTTCGCCGAAATTTAAAATTATAGAATTCTATGGCTAAGTGAGAGTGTTCAAGCATTATAAGTCCGGTTGCCTTGTTCGCTATGTTGGCGCCTCCTAGATGGACCCAATAATGGGAACAAGAGTGCTCAAGTTTATCCCAACACCCCAAAGACTCGTGGCATGGGGTTGAAGCCAACGACTTGCCATCTCTCAAATTTGATAAACGGCCGCACATAAGGTAATATTTTAAATTAACAAGCGTTTCTTAAGCGCATATGAACAAGTTTTCAGCGTACATGATAACAAATGCGAGTCTATTCAAAATTACATCTTTGGAGCACTCATCCGCTATTCAAGGGCACCCTTCAGAGGCCCTCATAGTACATTTCGGCGTGCGATGCTCCTTGCCCTTCGGTGGCCCGTCTGTCACAAGCTTCTCGCATCCAGCTTGCCCCAGTGCACTTTAGCACGGGCAAGGGCCCGACGGACACCTTCAATGCAGACGGAGCGCTTGATGACTTCAATCTGGGACAAAGGCCCACCACCGCCGCCGCACTAGCCCAAAGTAGCTCCTAGGCATGGCTTCTAATGGCCACATCCGAACTATGAGGCCCTTCATGGCCTATTCGGCGACCTTGTGGAGCTCGACCAGCTGCTTCAGCTGGTCGCTTAGGGGCACCGGATGTCCGCCTCGACATCTTGAAACCGAACACCTTTTCCGTCGAGCTCCCTCCTTGGCGCGGTAGAATCGGCAAGATCGGACACACCACGGGGCAAATCCACGAATGCTCTGGAGAGCTCGAATCCGGGTAAGTAATAAGTAATTCACTTTCACATGCTTGCTCTGCATAAAGAAAGCCTTACCCGCCGTGATCTTCTTTATTGCCTCAATCTCTGGAGGGCTTTTGGGCCTCGGCCTTAGCAGCTTTGGCACTCTCAAGAGCGAAGCAAGCTCGACTCTCGGGTCTTGAGTCACGCTCCAAACTCTCGTGTTTTTCCACGAGGCACTGGAGCTCTTGCCACACCTCCGCCAGCTCGCCTCCCCTTCTCTCGCTCGGTGCGTTCTGCAGCCGCTTTGTTTCGACCACGAACACGCCTCCTTGAGGTCGCCACCTCGTTCGTGGCCCTACGGTACCCATGTTATTCCTGTTATTTTTTGCAACCGAAACCTTTCTATAAGGTATTTCTTTCATATGGTATTACTTACCTTCCTTGTCCTCGAGCTGCTTCTTGGCAAGGCCGAGCTAGTTCTCGGACCGCTCGAGGCTTTGCTTCAATGCATCGACCTCCATGATCAAGTCTGGCAGAGTCAGCAGTAGCCTGCATTCCCATATTGACATACTTTTGTTAGACTCCCGCGTATATCTTTTTTAGATCCTTAGTCCGGCTTTTCTTTCCGAACACCGAACTAAGCATCAGGGGCTACTGTCTATGCAGTAATATTTTTACATATTCTAAACTTACCTCAAAGCCTGTTAGAAGGCTGGTCAGGCTTCGGTCAGCCCGCTCTTGGCGGACTGAACTGTCCGGATCACCGCACTCATAACGATGACGGTGCTCCTCCTCGATGGAAGCGCTGTTAGCGCCTCGATGCTATCCGGTGCCTCCGGTTGGACGGAGGACACCGGCATCTTACCCTTCTTGCGAAGGGACCGCTTGCCGGACTCCGGAACCGCTGAAGGTTCCGGCATGGAGTTCGGACGAGGGTCGGGCTTAGAGCCCCTGGGGGTCTCGCCCCCCACGCGCCTGGAGTCCGGGAGGTTGCCTTGCGGCACCTCCCGCGCCACCTCCTCTTGACCAAGCCCCCCTTGGGGCCCCACCGCGGTGTTGTCCGCAGCGTGAGGTGAGGAGGCGGCCGAAAGTGAAGTACTCTCCATTTCCGACGAACTCAGGGACCCGCTCGACGAAGCGGCGAACTCGCCCTTGGGCGGGCTGCATGATTGTTCGGCATTAGAGAACACTGTGCAATGATAAAAAAGCCATGGGTATCCGGACACTTACGATCTCGCCAGGGGCTTGGCCCTTGTTAGCCAATCCTCCTCGTCGTTGTCGACGTTGGTGGAGAAGTCCGAAGGAAGGGTTCTTCCCTTCTTGGACCCTCCGGCCTCCCCAGTTGGGGTGGCCTTCCTTTTCTTCTCCTCCCCCGCTGAGGGAGAGGCTTCTTTTTCTTCCTCCTCGTCCTCAGGAGAAGATTCTGCTTCAGAATCTGACAACACCAGGCGCCGGGAGCTCCTTCGAGTTCCCGTTGCCTCCTTCTTGGCCTTCTTCTCCGGCACCACATGAGGTACCGGAGCCAGCAGCCCCGTCAATCGGGCGTCCGCTGGGTCTTCTGGCAAAGGAGCCGGACAGCTAACCTGTCTGGATGTCTTCAGCTAGTCCTGTTAAAGGTTAGGGAGTTTTAGATCCCAAATAGAGTCAAACTATGAAAAAAGATTCCCATAAAGGGTAAAATAACTCACCTCGCTGGCTTGACGCTGCGAGCTGAATCCGCGATCTTGATGGCGGATGTAGAACCTCGGCGCCCTTGAACAGCACCTTCGGGCATCTTCATACATAGTGTCGAAGAGCCATGTCGAGTGGGGTCTTGTGCGGATCGAACTCCCACAATTTGAAGGCCCGTTGTTGGCATGGGAGAATCCGGCGGATGAGCATCACCTGGATTACATTGACAAGCCTGAGATTCTTGTCCACCAGGTTTGGACGCATGTTTGGAGTCCGGATAGCTCGTCCAAATTCCCCACGTCGGGCCCGTCTCTTTCCATGACGAGAGCCGTGTGGGAAGCCAGATCTGAATTGGGGCCGCCACCCATTTGGGGTCGCGTGGCTCGGTGATGTAGAACCACCCCGATTGCCACCTTTATTTTCTCCACAAAGGAGCCCTCGAGCCATAGGACTTTGGCCATCTTGCCAACCATGGCGCCTCCGACTTTCTGCTTGACGGCCGCCCACTACCTTCGGCCTGACATTGAAGATCTTCAGCCATAAGCCGAAGTGGGGCTGGATGCAGAGGAAGGCCTCGCACACGACGATGAACGCCGAGATGTCGAGGATGAAATTCGGGGCCAGGTCGTGGAAGTCCAGGCCGTAGTAGAACATGAGCCCCCGGACTAATGGGTGAAGAGGAAAACCTAGTCCGCGGAGGAAGTGGGGGAGAAACACCACCCTCTCATGGGGCCTGGGGGGTTGGAATGAGCTGCCCCGCGTCGGGCAGCCTGTGCGCGATGTCGCCAGACAAATATCCGGCCTCCCGCAGTCTTGCGATGTGCCCCTCCGTGACGGAGGAGGCCATCCACCTGCCTCCCGCTCCGGACATGGTTGGAGAAGGTTGAGGTGGGATGTGTGGACTTGGGTGCTGGAGCTCGAGTGCGTGAGAATGGATGAGCAAAGGAGGAAGAAGGCGTAGGTGAAAAAGTGGATCCTTATCCCCTTATATGGATGGATGAAGTTATGCGTCCCCCCACCAGCCTGGTAAAACTCGCTTATCTCCCGATCGCCGTAATCAATGGCGCGGATGTGTTACCCACGTCCGTATTGATGAGAATCCCGGAATAAGGGGGCACGATCTATGCTTTGATAAGACGTGCCAAGGAAACCGCCTCGCTAAACGCGCTAAGGTGGAACGGTAAAAAGCGATTCGTATAAAGGCCTGGCCGTGGTGTGATGTCACGCCGCGGAGTACGTCATCAGATCTGTGCAAAAGTTATTCTCTCTATGGTGGTATGTGGAACTTGTTTTGCAGAGACGGATACTATCCTTGTGTTCAAAACCTTCTATGAAGTATTCGGAGGAGGAACCCGCCTTGCAATGCCGAAGACAATATGCGCGCGGACTCGTCGTCATTGAAGCCTGGTTCAGAGCTCTTGAGGAGTCTGGACTAGGGGTGTCCGGATAGCGAACTATCATCACGGCGGACTCCAAGAATATGAAGATACAAGATTGAAGACTTAGTCCCGTGTCCGGATGGGACTTTCCTTGGCGTGGAAGGCAAGCTTGGCGATCTGGATATGTAGATCTCCTACCATTGTAACCGACTGTGTAACCCTAACCTATCCGGTGTCTATATAAACCGGAGGGTTTTAGTCCGTGGGGCGAACAACAATCATACCATAGGCTAGCTTCTAGGGTTTAGCCTCCTTGATCTCGTGGTAGATCTACTCTTGTACTACCCATATCATCAATATTAATCAAGCAGGAGTAGGGTATTACCTCCATCGAGAGGGCCCGAACCTGGGTAAAAACATCGTGTCCCTTGTCTCCTGTTACCATCCGCCTAGACGCACAGTTCGGGACCCCCTACCCGAGATCCGCCGGTTTTGACACCGACACTTCTTTTTACTGCCCGTAATGAGTTGTGTTAGATGACAATATCTGAATCTTTTTTCTTTTGTAGTGGATCCTGAAGCAGTTTACTCAAGATTACCTCTCAAACTACATGATTGGCGGCCGACCATCACAAGGAGTTGGACTAGAGTCCTGCATGCCTTCTGCATCCACGAGAGCACAATAGGACCATTCCGCTTCACCTTGTTCAGCAACTGGAATGTCTGTCGCCTCTTTCCTTACCATCTGTAATAGTACAAGTATAGAACCCTGGTACATCATTCTTTATTTGGTGCTTATGCTATTCTTAAACATATGTACCTGTGAATCGAATAATGCATTGGTTGTTTGAACCTGATGGATATGAATAAAGCTATAGCCTGCTTTCAAGTTTAAATTAGGTACAATTTCAAATAGCAGTAATTAAATTAGGGTGAAATTACGTTGTGCGGGTCATTACGGCACACACGGTTGGTAAAACACAAACGCTTGCGATATACACCATAATCCGAGACGGTTCATAGAGAGGAAAAGTGTGCGAGCATGCACACAGTTGTCATTTGCAAAGCGTGTGTGATGTCAGACACTATCACATACAGTGCAGGAAAACTAAATGTGTGTGATTGTCTACCTATAGTACACGGTTTATAATCATGAACTGTTTGTGATGTGCCAGGCATCGTAAAACTCCCGTGCTTGGAATATGCCTGGTTTTAGGCAAAACCACAAAACTCCGACTGCGATGGCAATGCGAGCACAAACGAGTAGCAAGGATGAAGCGTTTGGGATATTCGAGATATCGGAAACGGTTATATAGGGACAACTATATGCATCAAGGTTCCCTATCCCCGACGGTTTCTGGGTCGTGTGGGAAGGACCCCCCCTATCGCCCACACTCACTTGACGATGGTTCCAAATGTCGTCGCGGAAAGGGGTTAAAAGCCGTTTGCATAGCACCGACGCGCACCCGTGATAGTGTATCTTCTAGAGATGTTCTAAGGGCATGTCCAACACTAATCCTAAAATGAACAATTTATTTGTCTGCAGAAGCATCCATGGATAATGATGCAAGTGCTGACCATCTAATGGTGCCCACATACATTTCAAAGTGGATTTGAACAAACTAGAGGATTTTCAACCAAATACAAAAAAAATCGTTCAAGTTCAGACATAATTTATATAAAACGGACCTCCTCCTTCATGGTCTTTTCATGCCAATTCTAGAGCAATGAAGACGATGGCTTATCGATGCGGTCATAACTATTGTGCGGCAGCGAGGTTGGCTCCTCCGTCATGCAGCGCCCGATTTCGACGTCGCGGTTGTGCAGCTGATACACTAGCTCCATCATCACGCGGTAGCACGGTGTCGAGGGAGGCTCCTCCTTCAGGCGGGCGGCGATGACGAGGGCGCTAGCGCTGGACTATGGTCCCGAAGCGACCACTCCGTCATGAACTCCATTTTCCATACATACTCATCGTCCATGACCGCGGCCTCTGCATACATGCAGGGCTGCTACAATGGCCAGTCCTCCCCCTCGCCGAGGAGATGATGATCTCCACCTTCTCATAGTAGCAAGTGATGTCTATTACACAACTTTATTCTTGTAGACACGTGTTGGGCCTCCAAGCGCTGAGTTCTGTAGGACAATAGCAATTTTCCCTCTAATGGATGACCTAAGGTTTATCAATCCGTGAGAGGTGTAGGATGAAGATGGTCTCTCTCAAACGACCCTGCAATCAAATAAAAGAAATCTCTTGTGTCCGCAACACACCCAATACAATGGCAAATTGTATAGGTGCACTAATTCAGTGAAGAGATGGTGATAAAGTGTAATATTGATGGTAGAAATATATTTTAATAATCTGAATAAATAAAAACAGCAAGGTAGCAAATAGTAAACGGGCACAAAAACGGTATTGCAATGCTTGAAAATGAGGCCTAGGGTCCGTACTTTCGCTAGTGCAACCTCTTAACAATGCTAATATAATTGGATCATATAACCATCCCTCAATGTGCAACGAAGAATCACTCCAAACATTACAAAAAAATACACTTCCGTGATGATACGTGTTTGTCACAGTAGGTCGCGTTTTTTGTCATGCATGTACATCCATGACAAATTTATGATGTAATCAAGATAGTCATACACTTTGTCGTAGAAGTGTTCGATGACATTACCAAAATTATCATCACGAAGTGTCCACTTCCATGACGATAAATCGCGCGTCACGAGAACTGCTTTACGTCAAGGGTGACCGACACGTGGCATCCACCGTAACGAACACCGTTAAGCTATCGGGTCGGGTTTTGGATCCGATAACCCGTTAACAGCCCGACCAATGGGGATTTTCCGTGTAAAATCATCATTGGTGGAGGAAACACGTGTCGACTCACCGTTGGGACAGATGTCATCCACTCATTGGACGAAGGCGCCTATGATACGTCAACCGTGGCACGGGCCAACAGAGGCCCATTCCTGTGAAAAGGCCGGCCCGTTTGACTTGGTCAAAAGGTGGCGGGCCAGCCCATGGAAAGCCTGTTAGCGGCGTGTTCGCATATAGCCCATTTACAGCCCGCTAACCCAAGGCCCGTTCGCCCTATCCGAATTAGGCCCGATGGCGTCATCTGGGCCATCAATATGATTCCACCCGTTTTCGCCGGCCCATGATGTCTTTTGGCCCATATGAGGCCCTATGTAACTCTTGGCCTATTAACGGCCCGTGGTGGCCGCCCGCAATGAACAATGTATCACTTTACACCCACTAACGACCCGTGGTGAAGCGGCCCGTAATGAACGATATATCACTTTATACACATTAAGGGCCGTTATTCAGATTGGGCGTTTCAAGAAATGTTATCTTTCGGCCTTCTCAGAGCCCATTTATTCTTGGGCTCATTTCTAGCATTCATTTACTTACGGCCCGTTACTGTCATTTTCTGCTTGTGGGCCAAATTCAGCCCGTGGTTACATCGGCCCATTTGTGGTCCGTTAATACGTTGGACCGTTTTCATAGCGTCACCAAATACAGCCTATTAACGATGGCCCGTTATGGTCATACGGCCCGTATAAGGCCCATTGATGATACGGCCCGTAGAAGGCCCATTGTTTCTACGGCCCGTAGAAGGCCCATTGCTTCTACGGCCCGTAGAAGGCCCATTGTTTCTGACGGCCCGTAGAAGGCCCATCGCTTTCTCTGACCGTAGGAGGCCCAAAGTCACTACTGATAAATATTAGCCCATGGTTATTGTGGCCTAGTTTTAAAAAGAACTGCACGACTACAAGCAAACAAATAAACAAGACAACAAGGAAATAAATAAGCAAGCAACTTATGCTAGGCTATCATGGCTGTTACATATATTAATCCACTTGGGCATCAAAGTTCGCCACCGTGCAAATATAGGGAACAAAGCAGCATATCATATACATTTGGTTGTCAAAGTTGGCGACAAGCGCAAATAAACGCCGCAGCAAAACAAATCCAGAACTGAAACCACTTGAAGATCTCAAGAAACAATATCACAGGTACCCATAATCTTTGGCAAGATGCTTAGCAAGCTTATTAACTTTCTCTTGTTTGGCGCTTAAATCCTCCAGTAACTTGTCATTGCACCGAAAAATATGTATCTGAATTCTGCAGGGACTTCCTCGGTCCTTGACTTCTGTCGCAAAGACATCGATCGATGTCTTTCAACCTGAAGTTGAGACTCAAGAAGACGAACTGATTCGGGGAGCGAGTTTGAAGAGCTTCTGCCAGCAGTAGTGGCCAGTAACTCGAACACTACATCAAGACAGGACTTTTGGGTTCCCTCACTCTCGTCAAGATAGTTTTTATCAGCTTTCTTGGAGACCAACAGGGATGTCTCACTATCTTGAACCTTATCTGCATTACTTCCTTTACCATTGGATAACGCGGTACTGTTCTCCAATATTTTGTCCGCATTCTAAAAGAGAGACAAGCAGACACATCACATGTTTACCATGTTGTATATGACACTCATTTTGGTAAATGAGTTCAGTAGTAAAGTGGACAGGATAACAGCATGAAACAAACATATATCTATGTGCCATGGTCATTTTATGGTCTATATCATTCTAGTTTTTGTTGCCAAATCAAGATAGAGACACAGTTCAAATAATATTTGTTCAAGACAAAGCAGAATAGACAGAATATAAGTGTGGGTAACTATAGAGCAATAACAACACTTGTAATGTGCATGACATGAGAACATAACTGTTTATTCAATTGAAACTGAAATCAACATAGAGCAGGTTACAACAACAAACCAGTTAAAGAAACAGGTTTAAAACATACTGTTGTGCCATTGGAGTTTCAATTCCATCCTTCAAATTTGAAAATAGTTGGTATGAGTAAATACAAGAATGCAAGAGCAAAGGAGTATGAACCATAGCTCTGTAACCTGAATCGAGAACAAATCTTCTTCTCCTTTAAGCGTTGAGTTGGGATTCGGAGTGGTGGTCCTCGTGCTTTGGGCACTGCAGTTCCCTTACTAACCGCTCGTGTTTGGGTGCTCTGTGGTGGAGGCGGTCTGTGTCAACTGGAACTGGGTTACTATCTGCCGGGTTGGGGTTAAAAGGGTGTAGCTAGTTCTCATCCAACTAGATAGGGGTACAATCTGCGAGTGCAGGTTATGTGTGGTGGATCTGGTCCTTGGGCAAGTACAACCGTGGTTCTATCTGCATCAACTGGTAGCACAATCTTTTACAAGACCGTGTTGTTACTCCCTTATATCTGCCATCACGCTCTCCAATTCAAATGGCTGATAAACAAGAAAAGTAATTGAAAGTATAGACATTGTATGATAGACAGGTGCAATGGATAGTGGGGAATAAAAGAGGGCATGAAATAATTCATATTTATGTTGTCTAACCAAACAGGATAGCATGACACAATTTCACATATATGATGGCTAACTAAACCGGATAGCATGACACAATTTCACATTATGATGGCTAACTAAAAAAGATGGAAATACATAGTTCAAAATATGAGACTATGTAAACAAGATGACATGACATAACTATATAATGTGTTTATTAAATAGGTTGGCATGCCATAATTCACATACATTCATGGATAGAATGCCATAATTCTAAATATACAGGATGAGATGATATAACTATATGATGTCTTTATTAAATGGGTTGCCATGCCATAATTCAGATAGATGATGTGTATGTACTATGTAAACATGATGGAATGATATAATTCAAATATATGATTTATATAGTAAGCAAGTAAGCAGATGGCAATCTATATATGATGTAAAAACTAAGCAATGCAAGACAACGTGCATGACATGGGTAATATAACCCTGCCAAGTTTGAGCATAGATCTCAGGGGGGAAATAGGACTGGTCATCAGTCTCTGAATCCTCCTCTGAGGAGCTCTCTGTAGCCTTCAAGATGTCTGCTTCAGCAGGTAGCATTGTCTGCTCTGAATACCTTGTTTTCACTCCAGATACTTCCATCACCGCTTCAAATGGCTGATGCATAGGAAGAGTAGTTGAATATACAAACGTTGTCGACAAATGGAACACGTAATACAAAAAAATGATAGCATGATATAATTCACATACATGATGATTGGCTAAACATCATGGCATTGCATAATTCACATATATAATGCCTTTGCAACAAGATAGCATTGTATAATTCACATATATAATGTCTTGCAACAAGATGGCAATGCATAATTCACATATATGGTAATTAGACACCTGAGCAGTGGCATTCACACAAAGCATGTCTAAACTAATCAAATGGCATAGCAATGCGAGATACCACACGCATGATATGAGCAACATAACCCTGCCAAGTTAGAGCATACACCTCGGGGAATAGGACTGGTCATCTGTCTCTAATCCTCCTCGAGGAGCTACCGTAACCAGCGAGATATCGCTTCATCGAGATAGCATAGTCTGCTCGAAGACCTTGTTTTCACTCCAGAATTTGCCATCACCGTGTCAAATGGCTGATGCACCGAAGAGCAGTTGAATGTACTAACATTGTTGTGAATGTAATATGTAACGAAAAAAGATGGCCTGATATAATTTACATATAAGATGGTGGCTAAGCGGGATGGCATTGCAAAATTCACATATATGATGTGTAACATCCCAAAATTCTAAATTTTGGAATGTTAGAAACAAATAGATAGTTTTGATTGATTGTTTGATTGATTGAATTAAAGTGAGTGAATTCGAAACTTTTGAAAGTTAAATGAGAGGGAATAAAAGGACTTTCCCAAACTTTCATCTCTGCTTTCTGAACCCCTTGAATTCAAATTATTTTCAAACACAAAACCCTGGAGAGAAGATGACATGACTTCTTCCATTTTCTTAAAAAAATGAAAAGGGGTGTTGAAAATATTTGAATTTCATTTGAGAATATTTCCAATTCTAAAACTTTATGCAACTCAATGATTTTCACGAGCAAAGATAAAATGACTTCTTCAAAACATATGAAATATGAGTTGGGAGTTTCAAAGGATCAAATTCAGGTCCCTTTTGGAAAAAATTTATTTGGAGTTATTTGAGTTTTATT
This sequence comes from Aegilops longissima, assembly GCA_021605205.1. Taxonomy (NCBI): domain Eukaryota; kingdom Viridiplantae; phylum Streptophyta; class Magnoliopsida; order Poales; family Poaceae; genus Aegilops; species Aegilops longissima. The sequence continues at coordinate 337,904,014 of CM038680.1, forward strand.
CAAATTATTTTTCTCCAAAAATAAAATATATCGAAAATAGGGTAACATGATTCCCTACATCAGAAAATTGGAGAGAAATAAATTTGAATTAATTTTGGTATTTTAAAATGATTTTCTTGGATTTTACTAGGCGAAGCACTCTTTGTTTTATTGGAATTTGTGTGTATTTTATTTGACTCCATAAAATGTTCATGCTATAGGAAATCTTTTTCTGAAAATTTTGATATATTATATGCCTATAGTATATTTTTATTTTGGTGGTTTATTCTATTTTTTTTGGAAAATGTTTTTAAAAAATCTTCCCTCGGCTGGGCCGCCCAGCCCAGCCATGACCCAGCCAGCCACGCGTCCGACTCGGCGAGTCCGCCTCCTCCACGGAATCGCCGCCGCCGCCCGTGTCCGTGCGGGACTCCCGCCGCCGCCTCTGCCTGTCCCCTCCTCCAAGCCACGCGCTTCCCCTCCGCCTTTAAAAGGCGAGACCCAACCTCTCTCTCTCCCTCGGCCGATCGCCCTTTTCATGAAGCCGCCGCCACCGGCGAGATCCGCCGCCTCGTCCGCTCCATCCGTCGCCGTGGACCACCGCCGCGCCGACATCCTCCTCGCCTCGCTGCGCCGCCCTCCTGACCTCTCGTTGCCCTCCTTGATGGCCGAGCCACCACCCCATCGATGTCAGAAACGCCCCTTGTCGCCTCGCCTCTCTCCTCTCCGTCCGATCTAGAATCTACGGGCTAGATTAGGTTAGTTTTTTTTATTCGAACTGGTATGCGCTATATAGCGAACATCCGCTGTTTTAGCCCATGATGCGCAGTTTTTAGCGATGGTTTTTCGACCGTGGCGGGGACCTAGATGTAGTATTTTTTTCATAGATTAGCCCCTGGTTTTCAAACGACTAAAACTTTTTACTCGTTGGTCCAAATCCAATGAAACCAATGCCCACTTCTTCGTTATGATCCCCTCTATCCTGATAACCAACTTAAACATGTTTTTGACTATTCAAAAATTGAGTTTAGTTCAGATTAGTATTCAATCTTGTTTCATCTGTAACTTGAGTTTCGTAACTCCGATTTGAGTGAATCTTTTTGCAAATCGAAGCTCTTGACCTAAACTTTCTGATAAGGCCAAATTCACATAGTTTTGGTACTGTTAGAAAAAAATTTATGCTGCAAGAGTTATTTGTTTGGTTTTTATGTTTTCCGAGTTGTTCTCTTCGTTCTTTCCGATCTTTTGAGTGATTGCTTATGTGTGGTTACTATTGCTTGCTCACGATAGATTGACCGGAGTGTGACGAGTAGAACTATCAAGAGTTTTTAGTGCGAATATCTTCATCAACAGTACAGGCAAGTTCACACTTTGATCATATCCCTTTTCATACCCAGTTTTTATGCATTAGTTCCAACCCTCAAACATTGCATGAGTAGGATTGATAACATGTGGGTATCGGGAAGTAGATTGAGGTAGTACCTATTACCTGTTTTATTATCAAACCTTTGGGAGTTACTTCTATGTTTGCTTATTTTGCCATGCTATGCAAGTAGAGGTGGATTGGGTGAGTGATTCTCCATGACAGATGTGAGATTGTTAATTAATGGTTTATTTAAGGTGGCAACATTAATACACATCTGGGTGGATTGAGGTACCTGGTTATTCCAGGACTTCCTGTTTTTTTGGACCGCCACCCAGGCCCAAAGGGATCATAAGATTATTCATACTAGAAACTTCTGTGTGCAGCCACAAGCCATTATGGGCTCTGGCATAGTTGATTAAGTTGTGCGAACTCTTACGGGTAGACTAGCAGATGTAGGGGAAAGTAGGTGTACGGTCTACCCTTAAGTAAGGTGCTAGCGCTTCGAAATCTTGTGTCTCGGTCCTCCGTTTCTCAAACATCATGTAGTGCGAGAAATCCAACGAAAGCGATCGAGTCTTGTGGGGAAAAGTCATAAACCTCTGCGAGTGTATAAACTAATCATGGTTAGCCGTGTCCCGGTTATGGGCGTTTTGAGTATCTAGTACTTGGATATCATGTGAATCTCATCATGTTACTTTAATTAATTTTGTTGGGTTTTAATGATGATGATTAATTGGGATTGAGAATGTTGTCAACCATTCTCAATGTTTAACAACCACCATGATAGTTAAATAAATTTATTCCTTTGCAGTAGGGAAAATTGGCTTTTCGCAAAAACATTATAACCATAGAGCCTCCACCAGCCAAATATGCATGTAGTGATAGCCTTTATTCATCATTGCTCTATTGTGTGAATTTGCGGTACATTCAATGTCTTGACCCTTTAATGGCTGCAACGTCTCATGTTGCGGGATCTTCTGACAGTAAGTGATACGTTAGAGTTACGATTTCTACACTCAACTTTGTCGTTGGTGTTGATGGGAATCCACAACCTTGTTACTTCGCTATTTGGATTGAGGTAATAGTATTTACGTTACTTTATACATGTGATTTACCTCTGTTATAAATCCTCGAGTATTGTGTGTGTCGACATACCGATCCGAGGATGACACTTGAGCACGAAGACTTGATCCATTCGGTCGAATCGCTACAAGATGGTATCGAGCACATGTTGGTATGGGACGTGACCCTAGAAAATGGCAAGCCCATAGGAAAGATTTTTCTCTACAACTTCATTTTCAAAAGGATCTTTTACCTCTCTTCTCTTCTGAGCTTATTCAAAAATTCCTTTTAGTGAGACCATACCCCCTTTTCCTTTGACCACTCGAAGATTTGACCGATGAGACCACTCCAAGGAGACAAGATATCGTACAACTAAGACCATTTGGAATGAAGAGGATTTTACCGTGTAAATGGAAACTACAACTGTTGAAGACTAGGAGATTTTGAAGGCTCTGAAGAATTCCTAGATTTTTATGACCTAGGAAGGTTACGCTTATGGAATTTGACACACTATGGAAGTTATCAATACCCGAGATCAAGGTGTATTGGAGTAAGACCGGAACATGGAGAGTTAGAAACTCAAAGTTTTGTCAGGAAAACCTGAAGACAGGAGATATCAACTATGGAATGATAGCTCATGAAAATAATAAGAGCAGAAACATGGATATTCATGATGTTATTGTTTGCTTATGCTATTTTCACCGTGCTGTGTTAAGCATGCATATGCATGGAAGGATTGGATGGTAGAAGGCTGATGGAGCACCTATCAGCAAGAAGGAAATTTTAACCTTAGCTGGTGTACCACCAGTATCTGGAGTGTTACATCAAGAAGTTAAGATGGACCTACAAGAAGCAATATTTGATAAGGAAGCGTTTCCTGAAGAACTCAGGACCCAGAAGCTGAAAGTAGCCAAGCTGGAGGAGCAAAACCTCGAGATACCGGAGATTCGTCAGGAACTGAAAGACAGTAGGACCATGGTTCATGCCAAGGATGTTGAAACCCCAAAATTGGGAACTCAACTCCAGAAATATTAAAGGACGTCACGATAGACTTTGCATCAACATAGATGATCTAACAAAAGAATTTTAGAAGGACAAGCATGATTAGAAGAAGCCATCGAAGACATGAACAATAATCGAAGAGTTTGATGACTTTGAAGATTTATTGACCTTTACAAGACCAAATCCATGTATATACCTATGTTAGATCCGACGTTTGTGAGCTGTCATTTTGTTTGATGTTTTTCCTACAGCCACAATAAAATCTGCCTTTTCAAAACTTTGTTTGTATTGTGTGCATCCCTCTCTATCTCTCTTATCCCACCCCCAAACCCCTGGACCCCACTAGAGGATGAATGGAGATGAGCTTGTATTTTCTGGACCAATGAGTCAATTGGAGACAGACTAATGGATTCAGAACATGGAGGATCACATGAAGAGTAACCCTATAGTCAGAAAGGATATGGCCCAGCATGCTCTTCCGTTCTTTGAAAGAGGTGATGCTACCTGGTGGAGGATGTACCAAACCATCAATGGATGGAAAGGAGTAACCACTTGGAAAGAATTTAAGTTAACTCTGCTAAAGTCTCCGTTTGTGTCCCAGAAGTTGAAGCCTTATGGAAATGATATGGAGAAAGTGCATGCAAGCTTTGTGGAGAAATAGGACACAACCATAAAGAACACCAGGATGAGTACCCTCATAAGTGGGGGATTGCCAAAGGAGTTAGCCGAGGATCTCAGGGAACTTCGGTTGGAGATTGTTCCCAAAGGTTTTGTTGCAGCAATGGAAGTTCAGTCTACATTGTTGGGAAAGATCCGTGAAGCTCAGAAGGATGACAAAGAGATTGTTGAGGTAAAAGAGAGGATGAGCAAAGGAAAGGCCAAAGGTTTTTGTAAGGATGAGCACGACACCTTATGGTTCGAGGACCGTGTATATGTGCCCAATAATGCAAAGATCATGAAGTAAATACTTTAGGAGGCTCATGACTCGCCCTACTCGATTCGCCCCGAAAACACGACGATGCATTTGGATTTGAAGGAGTGTTTCTGGTGGACTGGTATGAAGAAGGAAATTGTGGAGTATGTAGTCGTAGATGATGTATGCCAGATAGTAAAGGCAGAGCATCAGAAGCCAGCAGGATTACTACAGCCTATGTCGATACCCGAATGGAAGAGGGATAAGCTTGGCATGGATTTCATTACCGGATTTCCCAGAAACCTATCGGGATATGATTCTATTTGGGTAGTAGTTGATTCGCTTGACCAAAGTGGCTCACTTTATCCTAGTGAAAACCACCCATAGAAGTGCGAAGTTGGCCAAGATATATTTGACCAGGATCATGTGTCTGCATGGAGTTCCGAGGACCATCGTATCAGATAGAGGAACACAGTTTACCTCAAAGTTTTGGACTCAATTGCACGGACTTTGGGTACCGAGGCTAGTCTGACCTTTCATCCATGAGCAGATGGACAGGTGAGAGAGTCAATCAGATTACGGAGGACATGTTGAGGCGTGTGCGCTAGATTATGGATCTAGTAGGGATGATAATCTACCTTACGCGGAGTTCTTATACAACAAAGGTTACCAAGCCAGTTTGAAGATGGCCCCTTTTGAAGCTTTGTATGGGATAAGGAGCCAGACATCATTGATGTGGGATGAAGTTGGAGACCGTCAGTTGTTTGGACCAAAGGTGATCAAGGATTCAGAAGAGAATGTTAAGTTGCTTGAGATAGGTGAAGGTAGCTCATCCGAGCGGAAGAGTTATCTGGACTCAAAAGCGCAAGGAGGTAGTCTATGAAATTGGAGCAGAGCATTTCTTCGTGTGTCCCCTCTGCGAGGAGTTAAACGATTTGGAGTTAAGGGAAAGTTAGCCCCGAGATTTGTAGGACCATACCGAGTTTGGAGCGTATGGGAGAAGTGGCCAACAAGTTGGAGTCACCCGAAGGACTGTCAGGAGTTCATGAAGTGTTTCACGTATTCCAGTTGAAAGAGTGCCATGCAGAAATGGCCAATACTCCCCTGTATGGACGCTTGACCCTGGAAAGGATAATGATGTTCCACGAAGTGGATTATGGACTTCATAAGTATAAGTTTTTATCTTGGTAGGTGGGATATCCCACGAGGATGAAGTGATGAATTACTATTGGATATAAAGGAGGTATGATGTTGGAAATATGGATCAAGGTAAATTCCATGATGAGTCTGAGTAATCATGTCCTAGTTTGGTGCAAATAGAAGGAAGGAAGACAGTACAATTGGATGGATTTAAGAATACTAGGAAGTTGGAAGTTGGAATAATGATCAGAAGCCTGAGGTTAAGTTCAAGGACTACAAGTGATGAGATGGGCCATAACCCACAGGCCCCAGGACCTGCCAAGAAGCAAGCACACTCTTGCTGAAGGAAAAACCCTAGTAGAAGTTACGATTTTATCGACAGACGATCTTATAGGAGTAACGCGAAACCTGAGAGTTGTGAAGGAACTATAGATGCTTGTTTGGCTTGCAAAATCCATGGATTTATCCGAACTTGGTGATGAAGTCATGTACCTAGGGTAGGGTCATGGACCTGTCCAAGATACCCTCCCCAAGGACATCCTTAGAATAAACTGCCTTCCAGTCGACCTGGTAGGATTCCACTCGACAGATTCAAAGACACTCGACCATGAAGACCCACTCGACTACCTGGAGTTCAAGAACCACTTGGTGTCCAAACGGTATGTAGTTAAGTAGTCTTTATGGTCATGATGACACTTTATGTAAGGCGTTACCCGATGCTTTGGCCTTATCTTACCTTTAACCCTCCGCTTCGTGGGCTGGCTGGGGTCTGGCGCACTCTATATAAGCCACCCCTCCACGGTAGAAGGGTTCGCACCCTGTAATTCTTACGCATATAATCCGATCGACCGCCTCCGGGCTCCGAGGGCGTGGGGCTATTACTTCCTCCGAAGGGCTGAACTTCGTAAAACTTCGTGCGTATACAACTACTCCATAGCTAGTATCTTGCCTCTCCATACCTACCCCCATTCTCTGCAGACTTAGAACCACGACGGTTGGCGCCCACCATGGGGCGGTGTTCTAGCGATTTGTTGGAGAAGTTGGGATTCTTCGATCTCCTACATCATGGTTTCAGGTGGAGTTTTGGTCGAGGGCCGCGAGATTCGTCTCGGTGCGCTCACTTTCATCGCCGATGACTCCGCTTGGCTTCTGGAGGCTCCTCTCGACGTCGACGCGCTCCCCGTCCGCGAGGCAATGCACTTTTGCACGTGCGTTCGCGGCGTCCTCCTGCGGCAACCGTCGACCCAGTATGGGTCGGTTCTTGTGCCATCCTCACTCCCAGTCTCCCGCCGGTGCAAGCGCTCTGGTCGGTCGAGGCTTCAGCAGTGGGTGAGGCATGTGGTGGCTCGCCAATCGGCCACTTCCCAAGTTGCGGCAATCGAGCCCAACGAATCTCTCTACGGCTTGTTCGATCCGTTGACTGTCTCCGCAGAGACTGCATCCGAGTGCGATAGCAGCGATCCGGCAGCGGAGGTTACGATGGTCGACGGACCATGCAGTCCTCCTGGATTCCCCCTTGCCGACGGAGGCGGCGGTGGAAGCGATCGGCGCGAGTTCACGAAGAGTACCAACCCGAGCCCCTCACTTTGCTGCGGAGGAGAACTTCGCCGCGGAACATGGATCGCTTCACACTCCTATCATTGGAGAAACCCCGAGGCTCGTGCCTTGGAGGATGCGGCAACAGCCAACCTGGCGGCGCACTCGATTGGAGAACCTCCAGCGAGTTCTCGACGAGCGCACGCGTCCACGGGTTCCAGAATCCAGTCGACATCAGCTCTTTCGACAACCAAATCAGGTATATCCAACTCCGATTCAGAATTTAGCAGCTGCAGCCCGTATAGCAGAGTCGATTCAGCCTTCCCAATCGGAGGCGGGTAGAGGTTTGCAATAGATCAGAGATTTACTCCGGGCAGCAGGAGATCAAAATTCAGTCGTATCACAGTCACGGAACATGATTCACAGCAGATCCGTCGCTGCAAATTCAGTTCAGTCGGCCCATAGTCCAAGATCGCCCCCGAGGCGTGAGGAACTGGAGGCGGCGTGATGATCGATACAAGAACCGCGAGCCGTATGAGCACCGATTTGATCGCAATGATCGGCGTCAGTGCCCACCCCTCCCAAGGGGTGGATCATCGCTCCTCGGCAACAAGATGACGAGCGCTAGCACAGTCTTTGGCGAAGGGTTCGATCGACCCGAGAGCCGAGCTTTGATCGAGATCCATTATCGTTCAAGGCTTGGTCGAGCGAAACGAGCTCACCGAGAAGGCCATGAGCAGAGATGTTCCCTCCAGCAGCGAGTTCATGTCTCGGGGCGAGTGTTTTAGCGAGGCCATCGAGCGCGATGATTCCTCCCAACTTCAGGTTGGAGCTGAGTCGATAAGTTCACCGGTGAGTCCAAGCGACACTTGGCTTGAGGACTACCGAGTGGCTGTCAGATTAGCGGCGACAGCGATGAGGTAGCTATGAAGCATTTGCCTTATGTTGGAGGTTCGGCGAGCATGGTTGAATCGATTAGCATCCGTGATATTTACACTTGGGAAGATCTTGCCCGAGTGTTTGTCGAGACATTAGAAGGGACTTGCAAGCGACCAGCGGGGTTGTGAGCTGCGATCGTGTGTCTGAAGTCGAATGAAACTTTGAGAGATTACATCGAGATGGATTACCTTGCACCACACAGTTGAGAATGTATACGATCACCGAGCGATCATGCTTTCAAGGAAGGTGTCAAAACGAGGAGTTGAGTTTGAAATTGGTCGGTCGGAGATATGACCACGAGTCGGATGATGGAGATTGCCACCAAGTATGCTAATGGTGAAGAAGAGGATCGGCTCGGAGTGGTAAGTATAAGTCAGCCGCTAATGAAGCCGTGGGAGGAACTCGATCGGAGCGAAGCAAAAGCCGAGCCACCGCTCCGGAGAAGCCTTGGTTGTGACCCGGGGAAAGTTCAAGGGGAAACCCAAGGGCCGTGGAACCCCAAGAAGGTGAAAGACCAAGATGGGAATGATGTGTTGGACTTGCCATGTCACATTCACACGAAGAAAGATGAAGAGGTAAACTCATTTACGAAGCATACCACTCGACGATGTCGGCTCTTGATTCAGCGGTTCAAGGGAAGCAGCCCAAGGATAAGGAAAAGGAGTCGGACAAAGTTGAGGACAAGGAAGATAGTGATGGTGGATACCCCGGTCAATTCCACCTGATGATTTTCTTGGCGTTGAAAGCAAAAGTCGATTGAAAGTTATCAACCGAGAAGTGAACATGGTCGCCCGGTGGCGCCAATTATCTGAAATGGTCCCAGACCGCCATCACATTCGACCAGTCCGATCATCCGACACACATTGCCACCCCTGGGAGGCAAGCGTTGGTGGTCGATCCAGTCGTCGAAGGCACTCGACTGACTAAAGTTTTGATGGATGGTGGCAGTGGCCTGAACATCTTATATGCAAAGACGTTGAAAGGGATGGGCATTACGATGTCCAGACTAAGCACCAGTAACATGAGTTTCCACAGAGTCATTCCTAGAAAGAAGGCTGAGTCACTCGGTCAAATTGCTCTTGATGTGGTTTTTGGTGATTCGAAGAATTTCCGCAAAGAAAAGTTGACCTTTGAGGTCGTGGATTTCCAGAGCTCTTATCACGCTATTATGGGAAGGCCGGCATATGCCCGTTTCATGGCTCGACCATGTTATGTGTACCTTAAGCTGAAGATGCCCGGCCCCAAGGGTGTGATCACTGTCACTGGCAATCGGAAGAAAGCGGAAGAGTGTTTCCAGAAAGGCTCTAAGATTGCTGATGCTCAGATGGCAGTGGTAGAATTGCAAGAATATCAGAAGACTGCAGATCCGAGTGATTTGTTGCGAGCCAAGAAGGCCGCTACGGAGTCAGCATTTCAGTCATCCGGTGAGACGAAACAGGTTCACATTCATCCGATTGATCCCAATGCTGCTCCGACTCATATCTCAACAACACTCGACTCCAAATAGGAAGAAGCGCTCATCCAGTTCCTCCGTGAGAACTGGGACATCTTTGCATGGAAGCCTGCTGACATGCCGGGTGTTCCTAGGGAGCTGGCTGAGCACCGTCTGCGAGTCGACTCAAAAGTCAAACCTGTCAAAGAACATCTTGACGGTCCGCCATCCGAAGAAAGGCCATAGGCGAGGAGGTGGCTCGGCTCTTAGCAGCAGAGTTTATCAGAAATTTACCACTCCGAGTGGCTCGCCAATGTGGTCATGGTCCCTAAGAAGGACAATTCACTGCGCATGTGCATCGACTTCAAACATATCAATCGGGCCTGCCGAAGATCATTCCCTCCCGCATCGACCAAATAGTCGACTCATTGCGGGATGTGGCGGTTGTCTTTTTAGGCGCATATTCCGAGTACCATCAGATCCGTGCATATGGACCCGCGAGATCAAAACAGCTTTCATCACTCCATTAAGGTGCTTCATTATGTCACCATGCCGTTCGGCCTCAAGAATGCGAACCACGTTCATGAGGATGATTGAAGTGTTTACTCACTCAAATCGGTCGGAATGTGGAAGCATACATGGATGACATTGTGGTCAAGTCACGGAAAGTTTCCGACCTGTTGGTGACCTTGCTGAAACATTGCCAATCTCGGGAGGTATGAAATCAAGCTTAATCCATCAAAGTGCACATTCGAGTTCTGGCGGAAAGTTACTCGGTTTTCGTTTACGAGCGAGGAATCGATGCTAACCAGAAAAAGTTGGCACTATACTCCGAATGAAAGCATACAATGCGTGTGCGATGTCGAGCTTCTTGGATGCTTGGCCACTTTAAGTCGATTCATCTCTCGCCTCGGTGAAAAGGCATTGCCTCTTTACCGTGATGAAGAAGTCGAGACAAGTTAGTGGACTCCTGAAGCGATGCAGCGTTTGCGAGCTCAAAGCTCTGCTCTCCACCAGCCGGTGCTTGCTGCCCCAATCAGCAAGGAGCCGTTGCTGCTAACATTGCAGCCACAGTACAAGTCGTCGATCAGATACTTACGGTTGGCGGGAAGAGGAAGGAAAGGCCTTCAAAGTTCAGCGCCCGATATATTATCTTTACGAAGTATTAACCCGTCAAAGCAAAGATACCCTCATTATCGAAGCTTGTGTATGGAATTTATATGACCGCGAAGAAGGTTGCTCATTACTTCTCGATCATTCCATTACGATCGTCGGCGATGCCCCATTATCGAGATTTTGCTGTGAGAGGCATGGCTGGTCGAGTGGCAAAATGGGCGATTGAACTTCTTCCCTTGATATCAAGTTTGAGGCAAAAGCGATCAAGTCCCAAGCAATAGCAGATTTCATCGCCGAGTGGATTGAACAACGATTACCGACTCAAGTTCACTCGAACCTTTGGACTATGTTCTTTGATGGTTCCAAGATCTGAATGGTTACGGTCTTTGGGGTAGTATTGGTTTCCCCGAGGAGATAAGCTCGGATATGTGCTCCAGATTCACTTTTATTCTTCCAACAATGAAGTAGACTACGAAGCCTTTGTTGTATGGGTTGCGTATGGCCATTTCACTCGGCGTCCATCACCTCATGGTCTATGGCGACTCAGATCTGAGTGGTTAATCGGTGATGAAGGAGTGGGATGTCGGAAGTCCAGCCATGGTAGCTCTGAATGTCAGATGAGGAAGCTAGAGAAGAAGTTTGAGGGTTAGAGCTCCATCATAAACCCCGTGAAAAATCAACCTCTTGATGATTTGGCGAAAATAGGGTCAAGAGGAAGCCATTCCCGGTGATGTGTTTTGGAGCACATCCGCTTTTACGTCGACTCAAGAGGATCCTTTCACTAAAGAGGCTCCACAACCAAAAAGTGCGATGATCCGGTGAAGTGGAGGTCCCAGCGGTAGTCGACCTGATCATGGAAGTCGTGGTCATCACTCCCGACTGGACAGTACCATACATCGCGTATATCCTGAGGAAAGAACTCCGGAGAATGAAGAAGAGGCTAGACATATCGTCCGCCGATCCAAGGCCTTCTTGTGATCAAGGGACAGTTATTGGAGAAAGCGTGGTCGAGTCGGCCTGAAGTGCATAACGCCAGAAGAAGGTCAGATAATTCTTGATGATATCCACTCGGGGACCTGTGGTCACCATGCGTCCTCTCGGACCATCGTGGCAAAAGCATACCGAGCCGGATTTTACTGGCCAAAGGCAAATGAAATGGCAAAGGAAATAGTCGACAAGTGTGAAGGATGTTAGTTCTACTCCAATATGTCACACAAACCCGCCTCAGCATTGAAGACCATTCCACTCGTCTGGCCTTTCGTTGTTTGGGGGTTGGATATGATTGAACCACTGAGAACTGGCAGGAGTGGTTTCACTCATTTGCTTGTGGCAGTCGACAAGTTCACGAAGTGGATCGAAGCTAAACCTATCAAGAACCTTGATGTGTGCCTTCTTTGTCGGTTTAAATCGGAGAGTTGATATTCAGATATGGAGTTCTGCACAACATCATCATGACAATGGGTCAAATTTCGATTCGACAAGTTCAAAGCCTTTTAGCCTCTCGAGAACACGCATAAATCGACTATGCTTGATCGCTCACCCCGGTCGAATGGACAAGCGAGCGGCAAATGGTCTTCTCAAAGGATGAAACCTCGTGATCGTGATCTCAAGCATGCAGCAGGAGCATGGGTTGACGAACTTCCGTCGGTTCTTTGGGGATTGAGGACCACTCCTAATCGGTCATTGGGAGAACTCCATTCTTTATGGTCTATGGAGCTGAAGCAGTTCTGCCGAGTGACACCTTCTGTCGCGCCCGAGTCGAACTCTACTCACGAAGGCTGAAGCGGAGCAAGCACTGGAAAGATCTGATCGACCTCCTTGAAGAGGAGAGAGATGGCCCTGCTCCGCTCGACCATCTATCAGCAAGACTTGCGTCGATTCCACGCTAGAAATGTGAAGAGCCGAGCCTTTCAAGAAGAAGTGCAGTCCTCCGAGTGGATCAACGAAACCACACAAGCTCGCTCCCACTTGGGAAGGTCCTTCATCGTCACGAGTTCTCCACAATGGAGCTTATGTCATGACTGGTTTTTCGGATATTAAATTCCAGAAAATGGCTGTCGTGCTCATCAGCCCAGGACTCTTGTTAGGCGATGAGGCATCAACTCGATCTGAAAAATCCAAGCAAAATTACAGGATATGCGGTACAAGACCATTACGGCCCTGAGTACAACAAATGGCTTCTAGTGGTTGATGGCGAAGCGGTTTGTGGATCATCAGTGGAACTCCATTTCCCATGGGAACAGCTGACCAGGTTAACTCCTATCTTGCGAGGCTGCTATCACTGTTGCTTAGGTTCCGGGCGGTCGTCACAACGCTCCGCTCCATGCAAGAAATCTGGCCAAGACAATAGCGAGGACAAGCCGGTGAGTACTTTGAATGTACTACAAAACATTAGGAACACAGGCATAATATAACAATGATGTGCTGAAAATATTTTATGCTCATGGCGTCAGTCACAAAAGATAATAAAAAAAATCTGATGCACGCAAGCATGTTACTCGTGAATATGCAATAACATAGTAGTATCAAAAAAATATGAAATAAATAACAAACATGCCACAGTCGGGCGTCTTAGCGACACCACATAAAGGGCTTTAAAAGAAATGCCACAGTCGGGCGTCTCAGAGACACCACATAAAGGGCTTATAAAAGAAATGCCACAGTCGGGCGTCTTAGCGACACCACATAAAGGGCTTATAAAAGAAATGCCACAGTCGGGCGTCTCAGCGACACCACATAAAGGGCTTATAAAAGAAATGCCACAGTCGGGCGTCTCAGCAACACCACATAAAGGGCTTATAAGAGAAATGCCACAGTCGGGCATCTCAGCGACACCACATAAAGGGCTTATAAAAGAAATGCCATAGTCGGGAGTCTCAGCGACACCACATAAAGGGCTTATAAAAGAAATTCCACAGTCGGGCGTCTCAGTGACACCACATAAAGGGCTTATAAAAGAAATGCCACAGTCGGGCGTCTCAGCGACACCGCATAAAGGGCTTTAAAAGGCATAATCACAGCGAATATCCAGGAGGTAAAACCATTCCAAGGATACTCAATACTTCAAATAATATAAAGGGGTTAGTCCATAAATAAAATATTCGTAATCATCATAAGTCACAAGTCACAATCCATGTTCTGGTTTAACAGTTCCTCCTCCGAAGACCGACACTAGGACCGACACTTGACCCATCCCAGACTGTAATCCTTAACCATGGACACGGCTATCCGAATAGGTTTAATCTCTGCAGAGGGTGTACTCTTTACCCACGAGTAACGGATTCCTTTAGTCCATCGGGACTAATTCCGTCTAAGGTCTTTTAATTGAAAACACACGACTTGCACACACCACTTAACTTACCGTGCAGGAATCACCCATGACACTTGTTAAGCAAAACTCTAAGTGGGAGGCTGCAACCTCGCGTAGCATGGGGTCAAATTTATAGCAGCGCTCTAAGGGTGGCCTCCTCTCGGTCTCAACGGAAACACCCATGCCCCGGACCAGGTGGCATGCCTACCGGCTTCAACCGATATCTTCCACCATGGCCTCTCATGCGGTGTGTGCTAGAAAGAGGTTGACAACTTACTAAACCGTACTCTACTTGTTGTAGAGGCAGTGGTAATCTGAAACAAGCATGGGGTTCTTTGGAACAAGACTCGATCTAGGGTCGACTCGGGAGGTTTAAGTATTCCTGCATGATTAGAATAACAAATATATTTCATCCAACAGACAGAGTCACCACTCATCATACTCTTCATGCCATGCCGGACACACTCGTCTCGACGAGGAACTAGGGACAAGCTCTGGTCTACCCAAGACAGCGACTTTCCCATTTTCCTTCCGGTAGGCACGAAAGGCATACGAGGATGGTCATCATCCCAAGCAAGTCCATTTCCAATAGCAAGGAAAATATAAATAAGCATGCATGCAAATGATCATACCACCACATAAAATAACGAGTTCCACGTAATGAGGTGGTGTCATCATCGTGTCAAACAATGCATGCAACATATTGTGCCAGGGTTCAGAATGCTTGCCTTCAATGTGTGGCAAGGCAGGGTGCACTCCAAAACTTTTGAAAGTTTTCTTCTCTCTCTCCAAAGTCCTATTTTAAATAAATTTGAATTAACACACAAATCCAAAACAGCACAAAAAGTTGTTTTGAAATATTTTCAAATAAATCTTAAAATAAACTAGATCAAATTTGAGAGAGGTAGGAAAAAGTATCATTTCATTTGGAGTTGCATTTAAAAATTTAAGCTCGGTCAAAGTTTTGGCCAAAAACTGTTTTTAAAAATAAACAGAAAAAGAAAAAAGTTTCGAATATAAGCATACGTCGAAGATGTACTTTGAGAAAGCGCTTCCACTTACTACACGTGGAGGCGGGGCTGGAGTCATTGACAGTGGGCTGCACAGCCCAGTCGGGTTTGACCGATCGCCCTCCCTCCCTTCCTGCCCGGCGAGCAGTGCGGGACTCGGCGATCGCCGCCGGCAACAGCGGGTCCTTCTTGGGGAGCTGAGGCGGGGTGGATCCGAGATCAAGGTGGTCCTTCCGGTGGTTGTAGGGTCGTCGGGGTGGAGGAATCGCTGTCGGCGAGCTTGCCCGTGGCGTCGGGATTAAAGTGGATTTGTGGCCGGTGGCTCTCCGTCGCAGTTGGGGTGCAGGCGGCTCCATAAGATGGAGTGGATTCTGTTGGTGGTGTCGGGAGGGCAGGGAGGCTCTGGTCATGCCGAATGGGCCGGGAGGCGGCGGTGGCCGAACTGGCCGGAGTCGGTGAAGACGGCCTCTTCCCCTTCAATTGACGGCAGCGGGGCACTAGGAGGATAGTGAGAGGCTGCCTGCGTGCGGGGATGAGCTCGGGGCTCCTTAAATAGACTCGCCAAGGCGGTTCCGCGGCTGCCGGGGATAAGGTTGCCGGCGACCATCTTTCTGTAGCTATGGCGACCTGGCAGCGACGTGCGCTAGGGGATGAGGCTGCGGATGAGCTGGAGATGCTTAAGGGGGCAGCTGGCAAGCGCTGGTGGCTTTGGCGGCACCGACTGAGGCAGGGGCGCGCTGCGGACGCCGGCATGCCGCCAAGGCTCGGCACGGCGCTGTAGGCTGCCGGGCGGCTTGGCGCGTTCTTTGTGAGAAGGGGTGCGTGGCGTGGCGCTACAGAGCGGGCCAAAACCAGGGGCGCGACGTGTCGGTCGGCCGTGGCTCGTGCAATACGCGAGCTCTGCTCGCGCCCAGAGCACGCACGGAATGTGTTCGATAAAATGCCGGGGCATGCTAGAGGTCTCAGGTGAGGTTGGCAAGCAATAGAACTAGGTTAGTGATAGAGGGAAGATCAAGGGACAAGGTGGTTTGGTCTGGAGACCAAGTTCACCATGTAGACTTGAAATCATGCCAAATCTGGCCTTGCACTCAGGGTGTTTGTCAAAATGCCACAGGCACCTAGGCATTTCTTGGAGTGGCCAATTCTTCCAGATTGAAGTCTCTTTGGATGCTCAAGAGGGTGGTGAGGCTGGTTTGTGAAAAGCACAAACTTGCTAGTGTAAGTTTTGCAGAACTTCAATTCTGGACAGAACTTACATGGCATCATCTCATGATCCAAAAGTATTCCAATGGTTGCATGCTCCTGGACTTAGGGGGTTGGCAAGGTACACTACAAGCAGGAGGAAGAATCAAGGGCCAATGAGCAAGCAAGGATATGGTTGCTGTACAATCCATCATGTTGGACCAGAATGAAGATGAGGCTGATTCACTCAAAATTTTCAAATAACATCCTTGGATTTTTGCATATAGTGGAATAATATGCTCCTCTTGACATCCCATAATTTTGGTGGAGGCTAGAAAGAAGTATTTAAATGAGTTGCGAGTGCAAAAATGCCTCTTGGACCAGAGAAGAAAGTTGGGTGTAGAGCTCAAAATAATTCATGAATAAATTATAACTTTGCACAAAAGTGATTTAAAAACATCACCGACATCTCAATTTTTGGTTGGAATTTTAGGTGAATTTATCAAATGGTTGTAGTTCAATTATGGCCATATAATCTTGGAAAACCATTTTCAAGAAACTAAAGATCAAGCAAATTAATTATGTAATTAGTTCTACTAATAAAAGAAAAGTTTTTCTTGAGTGGTTAAACAAGTCCAATATTATAAGTAAAAGATTTTCCATCTTAGGGAACAACTCCAAGATAACCAAGAAAAGAATGGTTTTGAAATCAAGAACAACCAAGAAAAAGGAAAGTTACATTTCCTGGCAAGATTTTTATTAGCAAAACAAAGTTAAAAATTTTGGGGTGTCACAACACTACCCCCCTTAAGAAAAATCTCGTCCTCGAGATTTGCTAAAAGTTATCTCTATAGAAAAAATTGCATCAAAACAGAAACGGCTACAGCGAGAGGGCAATAAGTGGTGCAAAATACAGTGTGGAACACTGGCGCGGTGTGGAAAAATCTACGGTTAGGAGCAAAATGAGAGATTTCTACGCCGGATATAGATTTAGAATAAATTCTAAATCTCAAAATCGCTAATCGCACCCGAGACACAGTGCTCTCTCTGGTTGTGGTGGACCCGGGCCCACGGTCGGCCTCTTTTTCTTCCTCCGGCTCTCTCTTCTTCCTCTCTCCCACGCGCTTTCCCGCGCTTTCTCCACCGGTGATGCCTAGCGCGTGGGGCATCTAGGCCGTCTGCGGTAGTCTTGTGGCGTACTAGCTGCCGGTGCAGCGTGCACTCACTTCAGCGGGCGGTCTTGCTGTCGGCCTTTGCTCGAGATTCGCCTCCGAACACCGGCGATCGGGCGACGAGCGGCGCTGGTGGACCTTTCCCACCGTACACCGAGCTCGAGCTATAAAACGGCCGAGGTGTTCTCCTCCTTTTCCTCGCACCTGGCCTCGCTCCTCCTCCTCCCTCCTTCTCCTCTGTTTCCTCTGGCCGGAGCTCGAGATGGGGCTCTAATGGCGGAGGTGGCGTCGGACTGGTACGTGATCGTGCTGTGCGGAGGGCTGGCAGCGGTGCTGGGGCTCTCCGTGCTCCTGTGTGCGATGATCCTCGATGATCGTCGCGATGCCGCTGCCCGGTTGCTGGCTCTCCGCGGTGGTGGTGACCACGAGGAGTAGGTGGGGTGTGTCGGGTGCCAACTGTTGTCGGGAGGTGCTCAGTTAGATGTAACACTGTTGCAAAAATTTTGCAAGCAGTGTATGTGTTCGTGTAATTGTAGTTGTGAGTCTGCATGTCGTGGTGCTGCGGGAAATAAAATAATCCATGTCGTGAACGATGCAGCAATACCGGGAAAAGAAATCTCACTCCAGGATTTCTCGCGAAAGGACATAGTAATACAATAGAGTCAAATTGCAACAATAACTGAAACTAAACGGTTTAAATTGCCGCACAAACTCGGGGCACCACGCATAAGTTACAACACATGAATAAACGTCACAGCAATAAATATAGGCGGCGTCTAAAGTGAAAAGCAGTAGCGGGCGGGGTCCCAGAAAACGTCTGCATCTGGGATACACTCTTCTTCTATCGGAGGAAGTGGATTGACGAACGATGAATGTGTCTCTCTGGTGGGGCCTCAATGATCTGCCGATGGCGATCGAGGATTTAAATCTGCGAGGCTCTGCAGATAACCCATCACGCGTTGGGTTAAGCGCTCTTGGCGATGGCGTATTGGACGAGGTTGGCCAAGATGGGGTCTCTCTCAATCGTCCACCGGAAAGATGTTACTCCTCCGGGTCTGCACGGCTCGGAAAATAATAATACCCTCGTTATTTGGCATAGGGTACCGCGAATCGAAGGCGAAGCGGCGCTAACCGTCGTCGCAGCTTCTCTGACCATATCTGGGGTTGGCATAGATTTCCCTCTGAAGGAGACCTCCGTTGGATCTTGGTTTGGGTTTGGGAGGGATGTGTGCGGCTGCCCAATATCTCGAGGTGGAAGGGTGATTCTCGATTTGAACAGCTCGTCTTTGGGGTGGCTGGGTAGCGCCCATGGTGCTGGGTAAAATCCCACAATATCTGACAAAACTACCGGGGTTGCATCTGGAGTTCTCGAGATGAATCTTGGGGCTCGGCATGGCAAGAAATGGTTGTGAGAATGGTGCACAAGGTGAGGGGTGCTTGGCAGGGTCACTCGGTGGCCCTTTTTATAGCACCGGAGATGGGTCATTTTTACCGTGGTGAAAGGAAATGAATTTGCCAGCTCGGCTCTGGGGTCGGGGTCAAAGCCACGAGATACATATCTCACCAAAGTGGCGTATCCTTTGTGGGTGTTGTCGGGCGGTTTTGGTAGCTGCGCCAAGGATAGAGAAATCACCTGCATGCTAATATATCCATGCAAGACTACTATATAAAACAGAGGCACGATGACAGGCTGCGTTACAAAGCGAGGATACACTGGGACTCGACACTACTCGAGTAACTTAGTCTACTTCGTTTACATCCAAGCGGGTGTCCCTTGTGGATGTCGAGGCTTCTCCACGGTTCTCATCGTCGGAATTAGCTGGAGAGGGTTGAGGGGTTGCAGGCTCGGGGTAGTGATGATGACCATCGCGGGGATTGTTGACCACAACCCCGTTGGAGTGTGCTCCCAGGAGGCGATGAAGCGCTTCTTGGGTCATCAAAGCACCTTGGCTAACGGCTGGGGCTGACCTCAGGGTCTCGATCGGGTGTCCGAACAGCACGACTGGGTTGTCGGCGTTGGGCTCGATCTCTTCTCTCGCCGGGGCTCGACGAACCAGCTCTCCACGAGCTGCGATCAGATCAATGGTGATTTGATCGAATAGTTCCTCCAGCGCACCTACATAGCGCACTAGGTGCAGCAATGCAGGGTCCGTTTCGTGATCTCCGTTGGCTACTTGGGGTGGTCTACCGTACCCTTCACGCTGGGGTAGTAGTGGAGCGGCGACGATTAACTCTGGCGGCAGTGCACGAGATGAACTATAGCCTCTCGAGCAGCTAGTTGGATGGCTTGTGGCTCAAAGGAAGTTGTTCTTCGGTGAACACTGTAAAGGCGCTCGGGCACTAGACCCCTACCGTAGATGTGTACCGTGGCCCAGAATTGACGGCTCTCACCGCTCAGGGGTCCTTGGTACACAACATATTCAGGTGGCTCTTCTAATGCATAGGCACGGCGAGTGAGGTTTGCGAGCATGGTCACAAAGCCTCCAAGGTTGGTTGTTGTGGTCTCGTTGTGCACGACGAGACCGGGCATTGTGGCTTGGTTTGGGGAAAATGCTGTGCTGTGCTGGGTTGGGGCTAGCGTGCCCGTTTTATAAAAAAAGGGGACGGAGTCTTCCTTCTCACGCTTGCGAATGAGACCCTTGGGTGCTGGTCACTGGTGCGTGATAGATGGGCTAGGTTGATAGGTTGGGCACCGACTGCCAAAAGCGTCGGGTCACTGTGTGGCTATCTTGTGCGAGAAGCTTGGCTGGGGTTTACTTATGGCTTGGTGGGTTGGTTTGCCTAAGTTTATTGACCTGGCTAAGATAGGATTAGCCAATGGTCGGTGGCTCGATACCAAGTGCATCGCGACCGGTTTTTCGGATAGTAAATTCCAGAAAATGGCCGCCGTGTTCATCAGCCCCAGGACTATTGTTAGCTGATGAGGCATCAACTCGGTACAGAAAATCCAAGCAAAATTACAGGATATGCGGTACAAGACCATTCTGGCCTACGAGTACAACAAATGGCTTCTAGTGGTTAATGGCGGAAGGGGTTTGTGGATCATCAGTGGAACTCCATTTCCCACGGGAACAGCTGACCAGGTTAACTCCTATCTTTGCGAGGCTGCTATCACTGTTGCTTAGGTTCCGGGGCGGTCGTCGCAACGCTCCGCTCCACGCAAGAAATCTGGCCAAGACAATAGCCAGGCACAAGACAGTGAGTACTTTGAATGTACTCGCAAACATTAGGAACACAGGCATAATATAACAATGATGTGCTGAAAATATTTTATGCTCATGGCGTCAGTCACAAAAGATAATAAAAAAAATCTGATGCACGCAAGCATGTTACTCGTGAATATGCAATAACATAGTAGTATTAAAAAATTATGAAATAAATAACAAACATGCCATAGTCGGGTGTCTTAGCGACACCACATAAAGGGCTTTAAAAGAAATGCCACAGTCGGGCGTCTCAGCGACACCACATAAAGGGCTTATAAAAGAAATGCCACAGTCGGGCGTCTTAGCGACACCACATAAAGGGCTTATAAAAGAAATGCCACGATCAGGCGTCTCAGCGACACCACATAAAGGGCTTATAAAAGAAATGCCACGATCAGGCGTCTCAATGACACCACATAAAGGGCTTATAAAAGAAATGCCACAGTCGGGCGTCTCGGCGACACCACATAAAGGGCTTATAAAAGAAATGCCACAGTCGGGCGTCTCAGCGACACCACATAAAGGGCTTATAAAAGAAATGCCACAGTCGGGCGTCTCAGCGACACCACATAAAGGGCTTATAAAAGAAATGCCACGATCGGCGTCTCGGCGACACCACATAAAGGGCTTTAAAAGGCATAATCACAGTGAATATCCGGAGGTAAAACCATTCCAAGGATACTCAATACTTCAAATAATATAAAGGGTTAGTCCATAAATAAAATATTAAGTAATCATCATAAGTCACAAGTCACAATCCATGTTCTGGTTTAACAGTTTCTCCTCCGAAGACCGACGCTAGGACCGACACTTGACCCATCCCGGATTGTAATCCTTAACCATGGACACGGCTATCGAATAGGTTTAATCTCTGCGGAGGTGTACTCTTTACCCACGAGTAGCAGTTCCTTTAGTCCATCGGGACTAATTCCGTCTCGGTCTTTTAATTGAAAACACACGACTTGCACACACCAGCTTAACTTACCCGTGCAGAATCACCCATGACACTGTTAAGCAAAACTCTAAGTGGGAGGCTGCAACCTCGCGTAGCATGGGATCAAATTTATAGCAGCGCTCTAAGGGGTGGCCTCCTCTCGGTCTCAACCGGAAACACCCATGCCCCCGGACCAGGTGGCATGCCTACCGGCTTCAACCGATATCTTCCACCATGTGCTAGAAAGAGGTTGACAACTTACTAAACCGTACTCTACTTGTTCTAGAGACGAGTGGTAGTACGAAACAAGCAAGGGGGTTACTGGAACAAGACTCGATCTAGGGCCGACTCAGGAAGTTTAAGTCTTCCCTGCATGATTAGAATAACAAATATATTTCATCCAACAGACAGAGTCACCACTCATTATACTCTTCATGCCATGCCGGACACACTCGTCTCGACGAGGAACTAGGGACAAGCTCTGGTCTACCCAAGACAGCGACTTTCCCATTTTCCTTCCGGTAGGCACGAAAGGCATACGAGGATGGTCATCATCCCAAGCAAGTCCATTTCCAACAGCAAGGAAAATTTAAATAAGCATGCATGCAAATGATCATACCACCACATAAAATAACGAGTTCCATGTAATGAGGTCGTGTCATGATCGTGTCAAACAATGCATGCAACATATTGTGCCAGGGTTCAGAATGCATGCCTTCAATGTGTGGTAAGGCAGGGTGCACTCCAAAACTTTTAAAAGTTTTCTTCTCTCTCTCCAAAGTCCTATTTTAAATAAATTTGAATTAACACACAAATCCAAAACAGCACAAAAAGTTGTTTTGAAATATTTTCAAATAAATCTTAAAATAAACTAGATCAAATTTGAGAGAGGTAGGAAAAAGAATCATTTCATTTGGAGTTGTATTTAAAAAGTTAAGCTCGGTCTAAGTTTTGATCAAAAACTGTTTTTAAAAATAAGCAGAAAAAAGAAAACGTTTGAATATAAGCATCGTCGAAGGCGTACTTTGAGCGCCTTCACTTACTACGTGGAGGCGGGGTTGGATCATCGGTGGGCCTGCACTGGCCCATGGTCGAGGTTTGACCGATCGCCCTCCTCCTTCCTCTGCCCGGCGAGTGCGGGACTCGGCGATCGCCGCCCGTGACAGCGGGTCCTTGCTGAGAGCTGAGGCGAGGTGGGTCCGCAGATCAAGGGTGGTCCTTCCGGTGGTTGTAGGGTCGTCGGGGGTGGAGGGAATCGCCGTCGACGAGCTTCGCGGCGGCCGGCGGCGTCGGGAGTAAAGTGGATTTGTGGCTTCGGTGGCTCTCTGTCGCAGCTGGGGGTCTGGGCGGCTCCGCAAGATGGAGTGGATTCTGCCGGGAGGGCCGGGGAGGCTCTGGTCATGCCGAATGGAGCCGGGAGGCAGCGGTGGCCGAACTGGCTGGAGTCGGTGAAGACGACCTCTTCCCCCTCAATTGACGGCAGCGGGGCACTAGGAGGATAGTGAGAGGCTGCCTGCGTGCGGGGATGAGCTCGGGGCTCCTTAAATAGACTCGCCAAGGCGGTTCCACGGCGGCCGAAGATAAGGTTGCCGGCGACCGTCTTTTTGTAGCTAGGGCGACGTGGCAGCGACGCGCGCTAGGGGACGAGGCTGCGGATGAGCTGGAGATGCTTAAGGGGGCAGCTGGCGAGCGCTGGTGGCTTTGGCGGCACCGACTAAGGCAGGGGCATGCTGAGGACGCCGGCGTGCCGCCAATGCTCTGACGGCGGCGCTGTAGGCTGCCAGGGCGGCTTGGCGCGTTGCTGTGAGAAGGGGAGTGTGTGGCGTGGCGCTATAGAGCGGGCCAAAACCAGGGGCGCGACGTGTCGGCTCGGCCGTGGCTCGTGCTGTCTGGCGCTCTGCTCGCGCCCGAACACGCCGCGGAATGTGTTCGATAAAATGCGGGGCATGCTAGAGGTCTCAGGTGAGGTTGGCAAGCAATAGAACTAGGTTAGTGATAGAGGGAAGATCAAGGGACAAGGTGGTTTGGTCTGGAGACCAAGTTCACCATGTAGACTTGAAATCATGCCAAATCTGGCCTTGCACTCAGGGTGTTTGTCAAAATGCCACAGGCACCTAGGCATTTCTTGGAGTGGCCAATTCATCCAGATTGAAGTCTCTTTGGATGCTCAAGAGGGTGGTGAGGTTGGTTTGTGAAAAGCACAAACTTGCTAGTGCAAGTTTTGCAGAACTTCAATTCTGGACAGAACTTAAATGGCATCATCTCATGAACCAAAAGTATTCCAATGGTTGCATGCTCCTGGACTTAGGGGTTTGGCAAGGTACACTACAAGCAGGAGGAAGAATCAAGGGCCAATGAGCAAGCAAGGATATGGTTGCTGTACAATCCATCATGTTGGACCAGAATGAAGATGAGGCTGATTCACTCAAAAAATTTAAATAACATCCTTGGATTTTTGCATATAGTGGAATAATAGGCTCCTACTCACATCCCGTAATTTTGGTGGAGGCTAGAAAGAAGTATTTAAATGAGTTGCAGTGCAAAAAATGCCTACTGGACCAGAGAAGAAAGTTGGGTGTAGAGCTCAAAATAATTCATGAATAAATTATAACTTTGCACAAAAGTGATTTAAAAACATCACCAGACATCTCCAATTTTTGGTTGGAATTTTAGGTGAATTTATCAAATGGTTGTAGTTCAATTATGGCCATATAATCTTGGAAAAACCATTTTTCAAGAAACTAAAGATCAAGCAAATTAATTATGTAATTAGTTCTACTAATAAAAGAAAAGTTTTTCTTGAGTGGTTAAACAAGTCCAATATTATAAGTAAAAGATTTTCCATCTTAGGGAACAACTCCAAGATAACCAAGAAAAGAATGGTTTTGAAATCAAGAAAAACCAAGAAAAAGGAAAGTTACATTTCCTGGCAAGATTTTTATTAGCAAAACAAAGTTAAAAATTTTGGGTGTCACAGCTTACCATCTTTACAACGTCGAACGCCAGATCGATGAGCCTCGAGCCTGGAATGCGGAGCTGCTCCGCCCCTTTTACACTTGAGAGCTCACTCGGGTGAGATGTAATAAAAGTACCTCTATAGTTTGTTTATCTAAATCAACAAGATTATAATTTTCCCAGTGATTGTTATTACTTTTTGGTAAAATTCCCACCCAGTGGGTTACTTAGCTGCGAATCCGTTTCGCCTAAGTTTGTAAAAAAAAAAATCCTTACCGAGTGGTGAGCCAGCCTCTCACTCGGGGGCTTAGCTGCGAATCCGTTTAGCCTAAGTGTTTAAAATCCTCACAGTGGTGAGCCAGCCTCCCACTCGGGGCTTAACTGCAGTCCAAGTACTACGCCTAAGTTTGAAAAATCCTACAGTGGTGAGCCAGCTTCCCACTCGGGGCTTAGCTACAGTCCAAGTACTCGCCTAAGTGTTTTAAATCCTCACCGAGTGAAGAGCCAGCCTCCCACTCGGGGCTTAGCTGCAGTCAAGTACTCGCCTAAGTATTTAATACAATGTGCACTTTGCAAGGACGATGAGGTACAGGTCATTGTTGCCTTCCCTTCAAAGCTATGACACAAAAATCCTCCTTGGAGGCTTAGCTGCAGTCGATGCTAGCCTAAGTTTGAAAAATTCTACAGTGGAGAGCAAACCTCCCACTCGGAAGCTTAGTGCAGTCCGATGCTAGCCTAAGTTTGAAAAATCCTACAGTGGAGAGCAAACCTCCCACCGGAGGCTTAGCTGCAGTCCGATGCTACGCCTAAATTGAAAAATCCTACAGTGGAGAGCAAACCTCCCACTCGGGGCTTAACTGCAGATCCATGCTAGCCTAAGTTTGAAAAATCCTACCGAGTGGAGAGCAAACCTCCCACTCGAGGGCTTAGCTGCAGTCCAATGCTAGCCTAAGTTTGAAAAATCCTACAGTGGAGAGCAAACCTCCCACTCGGGGGCTTAACTGCAATCGATACTACGCCTAAGTTTGAAAAATCCTACCGTGGAGAAAACCTCCCACTCGGGAGCTTAGCTGTAGTCCAAGACTACGCCTAAATCTGAAATCCATCCCGATCCGCAAGGACTGACGAGGCGCAGGTCATTGTTGCCTTCTCCTTGAACTGCGCCACAAGTACAACGTGCTCCCCATCCCGATCCATAAGGGCGATGAGGTGCAGGTCATTGTTGCCTTCTCCTTGAACTGCGCCACAAATACAACGTCGCTCCATCCTGATCCATAAGGACTGACGAGGTGCAGGTCATTGCTTCCTTCTCCTGCACTGCAAGAGCAACAAAGTGTGGGTCATTGGATCCACCTCGAGTTGCATCTCAAGCATTGAAGCATAATCCGAGTGAAGAGCAAAGTTCACTCGAAAGCAAACAAAAGCATATTTTGACGTTAAGTAAAGTTCGGATAGCATCCTAAGGATGCAGAAGTACCCAGGCCTCAAGCCCGTTAAAGTTTATCGGTTACAAAAACCACTCGACATTCCGAGGCAAATTTAAGGTAGAGCATAAAAGTTTTTTTACTCCTCAGGTGGAGGACTGGAAGGAGCCACAAACTGGTTAAGGTTGATCCCATCAGCAATCTGGGTGGCAGCAGCGATGAAAGTCTCCATGAAAGATTGGAAATCATACTTCTTGGTATTGGCAACTTTGATGGATGCCAGCTTTTCCTCCCACGCCTCCTTGGAGTGGACACGAACCAGAGATAGAGCAACCTCAGCACCGCACCTGGCAGAAGACTTTTTCCACTCTTGCACTCGACTTGGAACCTCATTCGATCGAGTCATTAAGAACTTCGAGGTAATTCTGAAGCGTCAGTGCGGCCAAAGTGTTGAGTCGATCCGCGTCACGCAGCTTTCGGTCGGCGAGATAGTCCACCACACCAGCAATGCGAGACTCGGTCGAACACGTTCATAGCGGCTTCATCCTTCACGGGAGAGTTGATGGGGTCGAGCTTGTCTCCACTCGACCGGTCTCCTCTTGAAGTTACGACAGAATTCTGCAAATAGGACTCGAGTTCAAGCTAATGGTTCTATGATGAGTCGATGATGACAAGTCGATCGGATAAGAGGAATTACCTTCAAGCATGAGGAATAGCTTCTTGGCGAGCCCTCCCGATAAGCCTCGGATCATTCCTCCTCCCTTGATTTTCCAGCCTTGTCGGTCGAGCAACTTTGTCATTCTTGATCGGCTAACCTCCTTGTTGGCGCGTCGAAACATCCTTCAGTTTGGTATTCTCCTCTTGAGTTTACCGACCGAGACCAGTTTCTCTTCCATAGCTTTGTTTTCTCCAAAGCCTCATACATGCCTCTGCAAGGTCGTGGTCTTTCTTCTTGAGCCTCCTCCGGTTTATGCGCAAAATAACAATAAGCCCGAGTTGAGAATGGGTAGAAAGACAAAGACATTAGTCAAGTTCTCACCAGCCATACTTTTTGCTTCGTCTCTACGCCTTTTGCAAGTTCTCTGAGCAAGTTTCAAGTCAAGGTTGAGCTGGATCTGTTTGTTCTCCAATTCGGTATAGCGGGCCCGCGAGCTCATAAGATTTCTGCGAAGAGTCAATCGACAAAACATCAAAGACAGGTCACTTCCGGTGACTAAAGAAAAATTGTAGCATTTCTAAGACTACGATCGAATCAAAACATTCGACGGTGGTCTCGGGACTACCTAGTGGGTGCACTCAGCGTGCCCCACTGGTTTTACTAATTCGGTTCGACCGATCGACCGAAAGAGGCAAAAAGGTTCGATCCTAAAACCATAGCTAACTGTCGTGATCAGCCCTAAAAAACAGTTCCTTAGACTATAGTCGATGCCAAAGATCCACCATAGTCTCGGGGACAACACCAGTGGGTGCACTCAGCGTGCCCCACGGTTCCAAAGATCCATTCGACATGGCCCGACCAGACCGAGTGAAGAAGTTCAAAGTATAAAGACTATAGTCGACTGCCCTCAGTCCACCATAGTCTCGGGGACTACACCCAGTGGGTGCACTCAGCGTGGCCCCACCGGTTCCAAAGATCCATTCGACATGGCCCGACCAGACCGAGTGAAGAAGTTCAAAGTATAAAGACTATAGTCGACTGCCCATGATCCACCATAGTCTCGGGGACTAAACCCAGTGGGTGCACTCAGCGTGCCCCTGTTGGAAATATGCCCTAGAGGCAATAATAAAAGCATTATTATTATATTTCCTTGTTCATGATAATTGTCTTTATTCATGCTATAAGCTGTATTATCCGGAAATCGTAATACACGTGTGAATACATAGACTACAATCGTCCCTAGTAAGCCTCTAGTTGACTAGCTCGTTGGTCAGCAGATAGTCATGGTTTCCGACTATGGACATCGGATGTCATTGACAACGGGATCACGTCATTAGGAGAATGGCGTGATGGATAAGACAATCCTAAGCATAGCACAAAGATCGTGTAGTTCGTTTTGCTAGAGCTTTTCCAATGTCAAGTATCTCTTCCTTAGACCATGAGATCGTGCAATTCCGGATACCGTAGGAGTGCTTTGGGTGTATCAAACATCACAACGTAATCGGGTGACTATAAAGGTGCACTACAGGTATCTCGAAAGTGACCATTGGGTTGACACGGATCGAGGCGGGATTTGTCACTCCGTGTGGCGGAGAGGTATCACCGGGCCCACTTTCGGTAATGCATCATCATAATGAGCTCAAAGTGATCAAGTGTCTGGTCACGGGATCATGCATTGCGGTACAGTAAAGTGACTTGCCGATAACGAGACTAAGCGAGGTATTGGGATACCGACGATCGAGTCTCGGGCAAGTAACATACCGTCGACAAAGGGAATAGAATCGGGGTTGCTTGAACCCTTGACATCGTGGTTCATCCGATGACAACATCGAGGAGCATGTGGGAGCCAACATGGGTATCCAGATCCGCTGTTGGTTATTGACTTGAGGTAGTCTCGGTCATATGCGCATGTCTCCCGAACCCGTAGGGTCTACACATAAGGTTCGGTGGCGCTAGGGTTAATAGGAAGACAAGTATGTGATTACGAATGTTGTTGGTCCGGATGAGATCCGGACGTCACGAGGAGTTCGGAATGGTCGGGAGGTAAAGATTTATATATGGAAAGTGGTTAAGCGGACTCGGAAAGTTTGAGGTATACTGGTAAAATGTCGGGGCCACGGGAGGTCGGAGGTCCACGGGAGGGCCACCCCTCGGGGGCCACATGGGCTAAGTGGGAGAGGAGCCAGCCCTGGTGGGCTGGGCGCCCTCCCACCTAGGCCCATCTTGGCTAGGGTTTGGGAGGGGAAACCCTAAAGGGCCCCCCTAGCTTGGGGGCAAGCCACCTCCCTCCTCCCCTTGGGCGCCGCCCCATCTAGGGTTTCCCTAGATGGCGGCCCCCTGCCCTCTCCTCCTATAAATAGAGGGGTGGGGGAGGGCTGCTAACATGATTGAAGGCGCAGCCCTCCCTCCCAACACCTCTCTTTCTCCACATAAGCTTGGCGAAGCCTGCGGAGATCTGCCGTACCAAGCGCACCACGCCGTCGTGCTGCCATTGGAGTTGTCTTCCTCAACCTCTCCTTCATTCTTGCTGGATCAAGGCGGAGGAGGCGCCATCGTCCCCGTCGTGTGTTGAACACGGAGGTGCTGTCCTTCAGCACTTTGATCATCGGTGATCGGAATCACGTTGGGAGCGTCTTCATCATCACCACTCTCTCGAGCGCTTCCGTACTAGATCTACAAGTGGTATGTAGATGCAAACTCTCTCTAGTAACTCGTTGTAGTAGAACTCATAGATGGATCTTGGTGAAACCGTGGGAAAAATTTTAATTTTCTGCAGCGTTCCCCAACAGTGGCATCATGAGCTAGGTCTATCGTAGTTCTCTTTGCACGAGTAGAACACAATTTTGTTGTGGGCGTGGATCTTGTCAACTTACTTACCGTTACTAGTCGTTTCTTGCTTCCGTGGTATTGTGGGATGAAGCGGCCGGACCAACCTTACGTGCTCTTCGTGAGACCGGTTCCACCGACTAACATGCACTAGTTGCATAAGGTGGCTGGCGGGTGTCTGTCTCTCCTACTTTAGTTGGGCGGATTCGATGAACAGGGTCCTTATGAAGGGTAAATAGAAGTTGACAAGATCACGTTGTGGTTATTCGTAGGTAAGAAAACGTTCTTGCTAGAACCCAATTGCAGCCACGTAAAGATGCAACAACAATTAGAGGGCGTCTAACTTGTTTTTGCAGCAATTGTCATGTGACGTGATATGGCCAAGTTGTGATGAATGATGATATATTGTGATGTATGAGATCATGTTCTTGTAATAGGAATCACGACTTGCATGTCGATGAGTATGACAACGGCAGAACCATAGGAGTTGTCTTTATTTTGTATGACCTGCGTGTCATTGAAGAGCATCATGTAATCTACTTTACTTTATTGCTAAGCGCGTTAGTCATAGAAGTAGAAGTAGTCGTTGGCGTGACAACTTCATGAAGACACGATGATGGAGATCATGGTGTCATGCGGTGACAGGATGATCATGGAGCCCGAAGATGAAGATCAAGGAGCTATATGATATTGGCCATATCATGTCACTACTTTATAATTGCATGTGATGTTTATTATGATTATACATCTTGTTTACTTAGAACGACGGTAGTAAATAAGATGATCCTTAGAACAATTTCAAGAAGTGTTCTCCCTAAGCGTGCACCGTTGCTACAGTTAAATAAACTTCTAAGCACCACGTGTTAATCGGGTGTGATGGATTCTTACGTTCACATACAGCGGGTGTAAGCAAGATTTACACACTGAAACACTTAGGGTTAACTTGCGAGCCTAGCATGTAAAGACATGGCCTCGGAACACGGAGACCGAAAGGTCGAACACGAATCGTATGGAAGATCGATCAACATGAGAATGTTCACCGGCGAGACTAGTCCGTCTCACGTGTTGATCGGACACGGCCTAGTCGACTAGGATCGTGTAACACTTAGATGACTAGAGGATGTCTAATCTGAGTGGGAGTTCATTGTAATAATTTGATTAGATGAACTTAATTATCATGAACTTAGTCTAAAACTTTTGAATGATATGTCTTGTAGATCAAATGGCCAGCGCTCATGTCCTTTCGAACTTCAGCGCGTTCCTAGAAAACCAAGCTGAAAGATGGCGGCAACAACTATCGGACTGGGTCCGGAACACGAGATCATCCTCATAGCTGCCGAAACAATCGTCCTAGAAGGACCGCTAGGTGGCGCTCCGTCCCGAAGAACCAAGACATTATGAATGCTTGGCAGTCTCGTCTTGATGATTACTCCCTCGTTCGGTGCGGCATGCTTTACAGCTTAGAACCGGGGCTCCAAAAGCGTTTTGAGCACCACGGAGCATATGAGATGTTCGAGGAGCTGAAACTTGTTTTCCAAGCTCACGCCGGGTCGAGAGATATGACATCTCCGACAAGTTCTATAGTTGTAAGATGGAGGAAAACAGTTACATCGGTGAGCACATTACGAAGATGTGCAGGTTGCACAACCGTATGACCCAACTGAATATTAACCTCCACGATGAGGCGGTCATTGATGAATCCTCGATCGCTCCACCAAGCTACAAGAGCTTTGTGATGAACTACAACATGTAGGGGATGGTAAAGACCATTCTGAAGTGTTCTCTATCTTTGAAGTCAGCCGAGGTTGAAATCAAGAAAGAACATCAAGTGTTGATGGTCAATAAGACCACTAAGTTCAAGAAGGGCAAGGGTAAGAAAAACTTCAAGAAGGGCGGCAAGGAGATTGCGGCGCCTGCAAGCAAGTTGCGGGAAGAAGTCAAAGAATGGACCCAAGCACGAGGCTGAGTGCTTTTATTGTAAGGGAAGGGTCCTTTGAAGCGGAACTGCCCCAAGTACTTAGCGGATAAGAAGGCGGCAACACCAAAGGTATATTTGATATACATGTAATTGATGTGTACCTTACCAATGTCGTAGTAACTCACAGGTATTTGATACGGTGCCGTTGCTCATATTTGTAACTCACGGCAGGAGCTGCGGAATAAGCGGAGGCTGGCGAAGGGCGAGGTGACGATCTTGGCGTCGGGAATGGTTCAGTCGATGTGACCGCCGTCGACACGCTACCTCTTCATTTACCCACGGGATTAGTTATGAACCTTAATAATTGTTATTTGGTGCCAAGTTTGAGCATGAATATTGTATCTGGATCTCGTTTAATGCGAGATGGCTACTCATTTAAATCCGAGAATAATGGTTGTTCTATTTATATGAGAGATATGTTTTATGGTCATGCTCCGATGGTCAATGGTTTATTCTTAATGAATCTCGGCGTAGTATTACACATGTTCATAGCGTGAATACCAAAAGATGTAAAGTTGATAACGATAGTCCCACATACTTGTGGCACTGCCGCCTTTGGTCACATTGGTGTCAAGCGCATGAAGAAGCTCCATCTTGATGGACTTTTGGAGTCTCTCGATTATGAATCATTTGACACATGCGAACCATGCCTCATGGGCAAGATGACCAAGACTCCATTCTCTGGAACAATGGGCGAGCAACCAACTTGTTGGAAATCATACATACCGATGTATGCGGTCCAATGGCGTTGAGGCTCATGGAGGATATCGTTATGTTCTCACTCTCACGAGATGACTTGAGTAGATATGGGTATGTCTACTTGATGAAACACAAGTCTGAGACCTTTGAAAAGTTCAAGGAATTTCAGAATGAAGTAGAGAATCAACGTGACCGAAAGATAAAATTCTTCGATCGGATCGTGGAGGAGAATATTTAAGTCACGAATTTGGTACACACTTAAGAAAATGTGGAATCGTTTCACAACTAACGCCGCTGGAACACCTCAACGTAACGGTGTGTCGAGCGTCGTGTCGCACTCTATTGGATATGGTGCGATCTATGATGTCTCTTACCGATTTACGCTATCATTTTGGGGATCGCTCTAGAGACAGCTACATTTACTTTAAATAGGGCACCGTCTAAATCCGTTGAGGCGACACCGTATGAATTATGGTTTGGGAAGAAACCTAAGCTGTCGTTTCTAAAAGTTTGGGGATCGATGCTTATGTCAAGAAACTTCAACCTGAAAAGCTCGAACCCAAGTCGGAAAAATCGTCTTCATAGGATACCCTAAGGAAACCTTTGGGTATACCTTCTATAGATCCGAAGGCAAGATCTTTGTTGCCAGAGCGGAACCTTTCTAGAAAAGAGTTTCTCTCGAAAGAAGTAAGTGGGAGGAAAGTAGAACTTCGATGAAGTACTACCTCTTGAGCAGGAAAGTAGTGCAGCTCGGAAAATGTTCTGTGATGCCTACACCAATGAAGAGGAAATTCATAATGATGATCAAGGTACTTGGATCAAGTTGCTCTTGAACTTCGTGGGTCCACTAGGACACGTTCCGCACTGAGTGATGCAGCAACCTGTCACGGAAATCATGTTGTTAGACAACGGTGAACCTTGAACTATGAAGAAGCAATGGCGGGCCCAGATTCCAACAAATGGCTAGAAGCCATGAAGTCGAGATAGAATCCATGTATGAAAACAAAGTGTGGACTTTGGTGACTTGCCCGATGATCGGCGACGATAGAAAACAAATGGATCTTTAAGAGGAAGGCGGACGCGGATGGTAATGTCACCATCTATAAAGCTCGACTTGTCGCTAAGGGTTATCGGCAAGTTCAAGGGATTGACTACGATGAGACTTTCTCTCCGTGGCGAAGCTTAAGTCCGTCTGAATCATGTTAGCAATTGCCGCATACTATGATTATGAGATATGGCGATGGACGTCAAAACAGCGTTCCTTAACGGCTATCTTAAGGAAGAGCTGTATATGATACAGCCGGAAGGTTTTATCGATCCTAAGAATCTTGACAAAGTATGCAAGCTCCAGCGATCCATTTATGGGCTGGTGCAAGCATCTCGGAGTTGGAACATTAAGCTTTGATGAGATGATCAAAGCGTTTGGGTTTATCTTGAGACTTATGGAGAAGCCTGCGTTTACAAGAAAGTGAGTGGGAGCTCTGTAGCATTTCTCATATTATATGTAGATGACATACTTGATGGGAAATGATATAGAATTCTTGGACAACATTAAGGCCTACTTGAATAAGTGTTTTTCAATGAAGGACCTTGGAGAAGCTGCTTATATATTAGGCATCAAGATCTATAGAGATAGATCGAGGCGCCTCATAGGTCTTTCACAAAGCACATACCTTGATAAGATTTTGAAGAAGTTCAAAATGGATCAGTCAAGAAGGGTTCTTGCCTGTTTTGCAAGGTGTGAAATTGAGCTCGGCTCAATGCCCGACCACGACAAAAGATAAAGAAGAGATGAGTGTCATCCCTATGCTTCAGCCATAGGATCTATTATGTATGCCATCTTGTGTACCAGACCTGATGTAAACCTTGCCGTAAGTTTGGTAGGTAGGTACCAAAGTAATCCCGCAAGGAACACTTTGGACAGCGGTCAAGAATATCTGAAGTACACGAAAGGACAAAGGACATGTTTCTCGTTTATGGAGGTGACGAAGAGCTCGTCGTAACAGGTTCGTCGGCGCTAGCTTCGACACAGATCTGAATGACTCTAAGTCACAAACCGGATCGTGTATATGTTGAATGGTGGAAGCGATGGCTGGTGCAGCTGCAAGCGAAGCGTCGTGGCGGGATCTACATGTGAAGCGGAGTACATGGCAGCCTCGGAGGCAGCGCATGAAGCAATTTGGGTGAAGGAGTTCATCACCGACCTAGGAGTCATACCCAATGCGTCGGGGCCGATCAAACTCTTCTGTGACAACAACACCGAGCTATTGCACTTGCCAAGGAGCCCAGGTTTCACAAGAAGACCGAGCACATCAAGCGTCGCTTCAACTCCATCCGTGAAAATGTTCAAGATGGAGACATAGAAATTTGTAAAGTGCATACGGATCTGAATGTCGCAGATCCGTTGACTAAACTTCTCTTCATGGGCAAAACATGATCAACACGAGAACTCTATGGGTGTTCGATTCATCACAATGTAAACTAGATTATTGACTCTAGTGCAAGTGGGAGACTGTTGGAAATATGCCTAGAGGCAATAATAAAAGCATTATTATTATATTTCCTTGTTCATGATAATTGTCTTTATTCATGCTATAAGCTGTATTATCCGGAAATCGTAATACGTGTGAATACATAGACTACAATCGTCCTAGTAAGCCTCTAGTT
Source organism: Aegilops longissima (assembly GCA_021605205.1). Taxonomy (NCBI): domain Eukaryota; kingdom Viridiplantae; phylum Streptophyta; class Magnoliopsida; order Poales; family Poaceae; genus Aegilops; species Aegilops longissima. Next base: position 337,938,520 of record CM038680.1, read on the forward strand.
GACTAGCTCGTTGGTCAACAGATAGTCATGGTTTCGACTATGGACATCGGATGTCATTGACAGCGGGATCACGTCATTAGGAGAATGGCGTGATGGACAAGACAATCCTAAGCATAGCACAAAGATCGTGTAGTTCGTTTTGCTAGAGCTTTTCCAATGTCAAGTATCTCTTCCTTAGACCATGAGATCGTGCAATTCCGGATACCGTAGGAGTGCTTTGGGTGTATCATCGTCACAACGTAATCTGGGTGACTATAAAGGTGCACTACGGTATCTCGAAAGTGACCATTGGGTTGACACGGATCAAGGCGGGATTTGTCACTCCGTGTTACGGAGAGGTATCACTTGGGCCCACTCGGTAATGCATCATCATAATGAGCTCAAAGTGATCAAGTGTCCGGTCACGGGATCATGCATTCTGATGCGAGTAAAGTGACTTGCGATAACGAGACTAAGCGAGGTATTGGGATACCGACGATCGAGTCTCGGGCAAGTAACATACCGTCGACAAAGGGAATAGAATCTGGGGTTGCTTGAACCCTTGACATCGTGGTTCATCCGATGACAACATCGAGGAGCATGTAGGAGCCAACATGGGTATCCAGATCCGCTGTTGGTTATTGACTTGAGGTAGTCTCGGTCATATCGCATGTCTCCCGAACCGTAGGGTCTACACATAAGGTTCGGTGGCGCTAGGGTTAATAGGAAGACAAGTATGTGATTACGAATGTTGTTGAGTCCGGATGAGATCCGGACGTCACGAGGAGTTCGGAATGGTCGGAGGTAAAGATTTATATATGGAAAGTGGTTAAGCGGACTCGGGAAAGTTTGAGGGTATCTGGTAAAATCTGGGGCCACCGGAGGTTCGGAGGTCCACGGGAGGGCCACCCCTCCCGGGGGCACATGGGCTAAGTGGGAGAGGGCCAGCCCACGGTGGGCTGGGCGCGCCTCCACCTAGGCCCATCTTGGCTAGGGTTTGGGAGGGGAACCCTAAGGCGCCCCCTAGCTTGGGGGGCAAGCCACCCTCCCCTCCTCCCCTTGGGCCGCCGCCCCCATCTAGGGTTTCCCCTAGATGGCCGGCCCCCCTTGCCCTCTCCTCCTATAAATAGAGGGGTGGGGGGGAGGGCTGCTAACATGATTGAAGGCGCAGCCCCACCCCTCCCCAACACCTCTCTTTCTCCACGCAAGCTTGGCGAAGCCCTGCCGGAGATCTGCCGTACCAACTGCACCACGCCGTCGTGCTGCCATTGGAGTTGTCTTCCTCAACCTCTCCTTCATTCTTGCTGGATCAAGACGGAGGAGACGCCATCGTCCCGTACGTGTGTTGAACACGGAGGTGCTGTCCTTTCAGCACTTTGATCATCGGTGATCGGAATCACGTTGGGAACGTCTTCATCATCACCACTCTCTCGAACGCTTCCGTACTCGATCTACAAGTGGTATGTAGATGCAAACTCTCTCTAGTAACTCGTTGCTTAGTAGAACTCATAGATGGATCTTGGTGAAACCGTAGGAAAAATTTTAATTTTCTGCAACGTTCCCCAACAGCCCCCACCAGTACAAAAATTCAATCGACACACCCACCTAGTGGGTGTACAGATACATATATGGAAATCTTCAGAAAGAAGAAATTTCAGGTAGCATATTCTAACAGAACAAGCAGCGACCAACTTACTTGGACATTGCTCTGAAGAGCTGAGCTTGCATCATAAGCCGCTGGCTGGCCTCCGGACCACCTTCACTTGCTCCATCATGATCCCTGCTGGCGTATGGCCTCCTTAGCAGCACTCACCGGTCTTCCGGGAAGTGGTGTGTGGCAAAAGGAAGGCGGGTCAGCGATCGGCGACGAAGGCGGACACTCGTCGTGACACAAATGAAGGACACGAAGCCAGTGGTGTCGCCTCCCTCGTGAACGAGTCTCGAGCGGTGATACAACTTGAGTAGCCTTGCCAGCAGGCACCTTTTTGTTCTTCCTCTTCCTCAGCGGGGTTTCATCTTCGTCGTCAGGGAGATCAATGACATGAGGTGGAACTACAAGGAAGATTCAAAGGTAAAAACAGAAATCCAATCGACCATAAAGCGAAACTGCAGAGATCATACCAAGGTTGGAGGTGGCGGCATCTTCCATTTCTTGATCTTCGTGCTTGGCTGAGGTCTCGGAGGTGGCAGCACTGCAGATTTCAGAAATCAGTTGATCAGTGAAACGAGTCGACCAAAAGTACACCCATGATAAACAGGAAAACACAAGTTCTGCTGATTACCCCGAAATGGTGGGAATGACCATCCTCATCTTGGGCAAGGCCTTCGTCGGCTTTGATGACGTGGCTCGGGGTTGCTTTGGCGGTTTCTCAGTCGGCACTGGAGAAGTCATCCGAGGGCGCTTCGTCGACCGTCCAACGGGCATGATAGCCTTACCGCGCTCGACCGCCGGATCATGCGTCAGCTTGGATCGCCTTTCAGTGGGGAGGATCCACGTCTCCTCCTCTTCCTCCTCCTCCTCCTCCTCTTCATCGGCTGTCGTTTTCCACGGACTCCCATTCCTCCGGCTTCGCCTCCGCTTCCTTCTTCTTCTTGACTTGTTCTTGCGCCCGTTGGGCATCGAGTACATCTCGGTGGTGGCCTAGAAGACAGCAAAACAAGGCGAAAGTCGATCGGCCGATTCAGCGGAGCAACAGAGCAAATGCAACAGGATCCTGATCGGAGATCGGTGGTCATACCTTATGCAGTTAAGTAAGATTGGTCGAGTGGCGGGATCCTCCTAGCTCCACGAGGGTTATCCTTGTTCCCTGTGATGGCAGTCATCCACCTCTCCAATGTGGCATCGTCGACCTCCTCCGGGTGGACCCGGGTGGTGTCTTCGGTACCAGAGTACATCCACATCGGGTGACCTTGGTATTGGAGCGGCTGAATCGCCGTCGAAGGAAAACCTCGGAAGATCCATGCGGTCCTCCGTCGCGAATGAGCTGGACTACGCTCCATCAAAAATTAACTGGACCTTCTCCTTGGAAGCACCTTGAGAGAGGGCGGCTTGGTCACTCGATCCATGGAGAAAGGAGAGAGTCCAATCGATTACTCAAGGCGTCGGTGGTCTTAGCGATAGAACCAGGTCATTGCCACCCTCTAACCTGAATCGGGAAGAATCATGGCCGGAAAGGCACTTTTACCCCTCATCTGGACCCCAAGACGCCCACACATCTGGATTACTTGGGTTCTTTCATCATTCGGACTAGCCTTTTTCATCGTGTGAGAGCGACAAGTGAATATGTGTTTGAAGAGGCCCCAGTGTGGCCGACAACCCAAGAAGTTTTCGCACAAAGACACGAAAGCAGCAAGATAGGCAATGGAGTTGGGTGTGAAGTGATGGAGTTGTGCTCCAAAGAAATTCAGAAAACCCCGAAAGAAAAGATTCGGCGGTAGAGAAAATCCGCGATCAACATGGGTGGCTAAGAGGGCGCACTCACCCTCCACGAGGCTGCGGCTGCCACTCCGTCCCGGAAGCCTTGCGACCGTGGGGATCAATCCCTCGTTAGCCAGGTCGTCGAGGTCTTTTTGGGTGATGGCGGCGGATCAATCTCCTGGACCCAACCTTGCGGCGAGGCTGGACATGACGAGATCCGCCCGGTAGGCGCTCTCCCCTTCGCCTTCGTCGTCGCCTTCTTCGCCCGCTCCAAGGCCGCCGTCTTCTCCTTCACCATTGTCACCGGTGAAGCAGGAACGGAGCAGCAGCGCTGAGTAGGTTACAGGCGCAGCGGATGAAACTGAGGACGGGGGAGGGGAAAATGAAGGCGCATTGTTCAAAAGACCCCCGCCCGGTGCCTTATATGAAGTCGCTTCCGAGTGGCTGACTCGTAGGCCCGGGCAATCCTGTCAAATCCTGCAACAGTCGCGCGTGCGATACGTGGCAAAAAAGGTGGCACGGAGATCGAGGCGTCCTTGCCTTATCCCATCCGAGTACCACGGCCTTCTCCACTTCGCGCTTCCGAAATTCAGATCCCGCTAAATCCGCTAACAATGAGCAACTTGTCGACGGCAGATTTCCTCCGATCCGTCGCCGAAATCTCAAGTTCATAAAGTTCACTCGACAGATGTAAAGAATGGATCAAAGGCGTGAAAGAGAAGTTGACACCATCACTAAAAGGTCGCTGATCCAGTAGGACACACTCGCATGACGAAAAACAGGTCGGAAAGATTATCAACTCCTTCCTCACTCAAACCTCGATCCCTTGAGGGCTAATGATGAAGTCATGTACCTAGGGTAGGGTCATGGACCTGTCCAAGATACCCTCCCAAGGACATCCTTAGAATAAACTGCCTTCCATCGACTGGTAGGATTCCACTCGACGATTCAAAGACACTCGACCATGAAGACCCACTCGACTACACGGGTTCAAGAACCACTTGGTGTCCAAGCGGTGCAGAGGTAAGTAGTCTTTATGGTCATGATGGAACTTTATGTAGGCGTTACCGATGCTTTGGCCTTAATGTACCTTTAACCCTCCGCTTCATGGGCTGGCTGGGGTCCTGGCGGACTCTATATAAGCCACCCCCCTCCACATGTAGAAGGGTTCGCACCCCTGTAATTCTTGCATATAATCCAGTCGACCGCCTCCGGGCTCCGAGACGTAGGGCTATTACTTCCTCCGAGAAGGGCCTGAACTCGTAAAACTCGTGCGTATACGACTACTCCATAGCTAGTATCTTGCCTCTCCATACCTACCCCCCATTCTACTGTCAGACTTAGAACCACGACACTTGGTTTGTCGACAAGAGAAAATTCTGCAATGCTTGTGAGGATGACCGAGTGTTAGAATACGAGATTCGCTAAACCATGTACAAGGTAATGATTTGGGTGCGGGATGGATTGATCACCATACCGACTTACTCTTATTATTCGCCTTGCTATATGGGATGGTAAATCTGAGTGACTTACCTATAGTAGAGAGATGACGATCAAAACCTTGTTTAAACCTTAGAATGGTATAGGTATTTTTTCCTTGTATACGGCAGTTGTTGCCAACCGTAGGTTATACGGTGAGGTTCAACCCAGACCCATTTCCTGCAGGACAAACCATAAATTGATGACCACCATGAGATATCGATAGTTGTTTAGAATTGGCGCGGACCCGTCACTAAGAGGACCTAGTTTGGGATAACCTTACCAAGAGGAAAGGACAAAAGAATTGAGGAAAAGGTTATGCCACTACGGAAGAGCCCAGAGAAGGAATTATCCTTACGATGCGAGAAGACCGACCTTTGTCGATAATAAGGATGGAGTATATGAGTTTTGATGGAACCGTAACCATGCTTCTAAGGGTGGTAGCACCCGAGACCGGAGATGATCGATGGATTTTTCGAAGACCCTACCTAACCTATTTCTTGCTAGCCTCTCCGAATCTAGGGGACGAGATTCATTTTAAAGTGGTAGGTTTGTAACATCCCAAAATTCTAAATTTTGGAATGTTATAAACAAATAGATAGTTTTGATTGATTGTTTGATTGATTGACTTAAAGTGAGTGAATTCGAAACTTTTTAAAGTTAAATGAGAGGGAATAAAAGGACTTTCCCAAACTTTAATCTCTGCTTTCTGAACCCCTTGAATTCAAATTCTTTTCAAACATAAAACCCTGGAGAGAAGATGACATGACTTCTTCCATTTTTTTAAATGAAAAGGGGTGTTGAAAATATTTGAATTTCATTTGAGAATATTTCCAATTCTGAAACTTTATGCAACTCAATGATTTTCACGAGCGAAGATAAAATGACTTCTTCAAGACATATGAAATATGAGTTGGGAGTTTCAAAGGATCAAATTCAGGTCCCTTTTGGAATTTTTTTTATTTGGAGTTATTTGAGTTTTATTCAATTTTTTCTCCAAAAATAAAATATAAGGAAAATAGGGTAACACGATTCCCTACATCAGAAAATTGGAGAGAAATAAATTTGAATTAATTTTGGTATTTTTAAAATGGTTTTTACTGGATTTTACTAGAGCAGAAGCACTCTTTGTTTTATTGGAATTTGTGTGTATTTTATTTGACTCCATAAAAATGTTCATGTTGTAGGAAATCTTTTTCTGAAAATTTTGATATATTATATGCCTATAGTATATTTTTATTTTGGTGGTTTATTCTATTTTTTTGTTTTCTGGAAAATGGTTTTTTAAAAGAATCTTCCCTCGGTCGGGCGGCCCAGCCCAGCCATGACCCAGTGGCCGCGCCGTCCCGACTCGTGAGTCCGCCTCCTCCACGGAATCGCTGCCGCCGCCCGTGTCGGTGGGGGACTCCCGCCGCCGCCTCTGCCTGTCCCCTCCTCCAAGCCACGCGCTTCCCCTCCTCCTTTAAAAGGCGAGACCCTGGCCTCTCTCTCTCTCTCCCTCAGTCGATGCGCCGCACTCACCGGAAGCCGCCGCCGCCGGCGAGATCCGCCGCCTCGTCCCGCTCCATCCCGTCGCCGTGGACCACCGCTGACGCTACCATCCACCTCGCCTCGCCGCGCCGCCCCTCCCTGACCTCTCCATTGCCCTCCACGATGACCGGAGCCACCGCCCCGTCGATGTCCGAGTCGCCGCCGTGGTACGCCTCGCCTCTCTCCTCTCCGTCCGATCTAGAATCTACGGGCTAGATTAGGTTAGTTTTTTTTATTCGAACTGGTATGCGCTATATAGCGAACATCCGCTATTTTAGCCCATGATGGTGCAGATTTTGGCGATGGTTTTCGACACGTGGCGAGGACCTGAATGCAGTATTTTTTTCACATATTAGCCCCTGGTTTTCAAACGACTACAACTTTTTACTCGTTAGTCCAAATCCAACGAAACCAATGCCCACTTCTTCGTTATGATCCCCTCTATCCAGATAACCAACTTAAACATGTTTTTGACAATTTAAAAATTGAGTTTAGTTCAGATTAGTATTCAATCTTGTTTCGTCTGTAACTTGAGTTTCGTAACTCCGATTTGAGTGAATCTTTTTGCAAATCGAAGCTCTTGACCTAAACTTTCTGATAAGGCCAAATTCACATAGTTTTGGTACTGTTAGAAATTTTTTTATGCTGCAAGAGTTATTTGTTTGGTTTTGATGTTTTCCGAGTTGTTCTCTTCATTCTTTCCGATCTTTTGAGTGATTGCTTATGTGTGGTTACTATTGCTTGCTCTCGATAGATTGACCGGAGTGTGACGAGTAGAACTATCAAGAGTTTTGAGTGCGAATCATCTTGATCAACAGTACATGCAAGTTCACACTTTGATCATATCCCTTTTCATACCCAGTTTTTATGCATTAGTTCCAACCCTCAAACATTGCATGATTAGGATTGATAACATGTGGGTATCGGGAAGTAGATTGAGGTAGTACCTATTACCTGTTTTATTATCAAACCTTTGGGAGTTACTTCTACGTTTGCTTATTTTTCCATGCTATGCAAGTAGACGTGGATTGGGTGAGTGATTCTCCATGACATATGTGAGATTGTTAATTAATGGTTTATTTAAGGTGGCAACATTAATACACATCTGGGTGGATTGAGGTACCTGGTTATTCCAGGACTTGCCTGTTTTTTTTTGTACCGCCACCCAGGCCCAAAGGGATCATAAGATTATTCATACTAGAAACTTCCATGTGCAGCCACAAGCCATTATGGGCTCTGGCATAGTTGATTAAGTTATGCGAACTCTTACAGGTAGACTAGCAGATGTAGGGGAAAGTAGGTGTACCGGTCTACCCTTCGTAAGGTGCTAGCACTTCTGAAAGACTGTGTCTCGGTCATCCTTTTCTCAAACATCATGTAGTCGAGAAATCCAACGGAGGCGATCGAGTCTTGTGGGGAAAAGTCATAAACCTCTGCAGAGTGTATATACTAATCATGGTTAGTCTGTGTCCCCGGTTATGGGCGTTTTGAGTATCTAGTACTTGGATATCATGTGAATCTCATCATGTTACTTTAATTAATTTTGTTGGGTTTTAATGATGATGATTAATTGGGATTGAGAATGTCACAACCATTCTCAATGTTTAACAACCACCATGATAGTTAAATAAATTTATTCCTTTGCGGTAGGGAAAAATTGGCTTTTCAAAAAAAGCAGTATAACCATAGAGCCTCCACCACCAAATATGCATGTAGTGATAGCCTTTATTCATCATTGCTCTATGGTGTCAATTTGCGAAGACATTCAATGTCTTGACCCTTTGTGGCTAGCGTCTCATGTTGCGAGATCTTCTGACGAGTAAGTGATACGTTAGGGTTACGATTTCTACACTCAACTTTGCGTTGGTGTTGATGGGAATCCACAACCTTGTTACTTCCGCTATTTGGATTGAGGTAATAGTATTTACGTTACTTTATACATGTGATTTACCTCTGTTATAAATCCTCGAGTAATCTTGTGTGTGTCAGCATACCGATCCAGGGATGACACTTAAGCACAGAGACTTGATCCATTCAGATCAGGTCGCTACATGATGCCTGGCTAAACAAGGTGGCGTTGCATAATTCACATAAACGATGAATAGACTAAACAGATGGCATTCGCACAAAGGATGTCTAAACTAAGCAGATGACATATTTGATGTATAAAGTAAGCAATGCAAGACACCATATGCATGATATAACCAACATCGGCATGCCAAGTTAGGCGAAGACCTCGGGGGTAAATAGGAGTTATCTTCTCCTTCGAATCCCCTCGAGCAGATATCTTCCTCTCGATTACAATCCGAAATGCGTGAAGGGGGGGCTGCCTTTGCGCCTACCATGGAGCGATGTCTGCATGAAAATATATTGCCACGCAAGGCTCGTCTCTTTTGCTCTACATGTTCAATTCCATTGTTTACAATAACTGTCATGCATAGGAATAAAACATAGTGAGATTATGTAAGGAGTGCATGCAGAAATCCAGTGATGGTAGCAACTTGTGGATAGACCCAAAACCAATAATAGCGAGCGGATAATGGCTTGATTAATAAATCTGAGATAATGGCTTCTTTCTTGTTTGTTTCCCACCCAACATGAAACTCATAGTAGACACCGTAGATTAACCAGATAGTAGATAGATACTATTGATAGCGGCCCCGATATGTACCCCACAACCATTTAAAAACTCATGTTTGACCATTAGTTTGGAGCTGACTCAAAGTCTAATCGGTGAACATGACGATAAAGCAGCATGTAATATTAAGCGATGCATAACGTAAGCAGACACGAAAGAGTGCGACCTCTCTTGCGGACCCGTGTAGTCCTCGAGGTCATCTGCTCGGTTGATGATGGTAATGCAGTTTTCATGGCTGCCAGCGGCGGGGAAGAAGATCTGAGGCGGCGAAAGACAGTCTGGAGGACGCATCCCTGCTATGCTGGACCCTTCTGTCGTTGGAGCAGCTGAGCTGGGGTGGACGACGGTGCAGCAGGACCGGGACAAACCACGCAAGGTTTTCTTTGACAACTATCTGTAAGAGAAGTAATTCTGTAAGGGCTCATTTGAATTGGAGGATTCCAACAATGCAGGGATAGGAAATAGACAGGAATAGGATAGGAATGCACGTGCAAAACAGAGAATTTAAAAACACAGGATTCTGGGTGTTTGATTCACAACAATTGGAAGATCACAGGATGCAAAGAAGCACGGTGAGATTAAGTCAAACCACAAGAAAATGTACGGTTATAATGCTATTATGCTACTATCTCTCAGTCTTGTGCTTCATGAATAGGAATTTGAAAAGGAGGACAAGTGAAAATTAAAATTCCTACGTTTTTTATTTCAAGGAGACACTAAAGGAACAATTCCGTGTGCTTAGTGGACAATATATATAACATGTAGAGTAAAAAAGAGATGCAACAAGTGTACAACCTCTTTGGCGAAGCCATGTCGATCTCAGTGTGATTGGGTTGGCCGGTGAGGATGCTCCGGCTGACTTGGCTGTCGGAGGAGGGGAAGAAGATCTTAGGTGTCTGGAGATGGAGCCCGAGGTACTGCTCCGCTGTGATGGAGGGTTTCTTCATTGGAGCAGCTCCGGTGAGTTGTACGACGCTGAGGCTGAAGCAGGACAAGAGAGACAACGAACAACGTTAACCTGAGTGGAATTCTAATAGCATCTCCAATACATGACGTAAAATACATAACCACAAAGTGCTAGATGTAAAATACATCAGCCGCTCATCTCTGAACTTAATTGTCGAAACTGAACTTAACTGTCGAAACTGAACCTAACTTTCCAAACTGAATTTTGCTGTCGAAACTGAATTTTGCTGTCGAAACTGAACGCACTAGAAAGGTGAGGCTACACGTCGTTCGACTGACTTTTTCATCTCTGGTCAGTCGATTTTGCAGCCGTTGGATACGAAATCAAGGGCATGTGGTTCATCTTCAACCTCCACCCCCGAGCCGCCACCACCACCGCCAAACAGCAGCCCCCGCCGCCCCACCCGCCCAAAACACTCCCCACCGCCGGTCCGCCGCCGCCCAGCCATCCCTCTAGGCCCCGTGCGAGCTTTTTTCTCCGCGATCCCCACGCCACCGCCCGCCACCGCCGGGCGACCACCGCCCCATCCTCGAACCCTAAGATAGATACTGGGTACCTCTCCGTGAGCCCCCCTCCCGCTGGGCTGGTTCTTCCTTCACCCAGCGAGCCCACCCCTTGGAAATCGATGACCCAAAAGTCGATTCATCGATCAAGTGTAGCCAAATCGAGCAGCATCGAAAGCAAGAGCAAGAGCGAGAGCAGCAGCGCGAGCAAGACCAATAGCAAGAGCAGATCAGGCAGGGACCGAGAGCAAGAGCAGAGCAGCAGCGAAGCGAGAGCTAAAGCAGTAGCAGCTCCTATCGATGTGGGCGTCGCCACCGAGGGAGCGACGCCGTGGAGGAAGTGGCGGCGACGCCGCCGTGGATGGAGCCGTGCCGTGTCGGCTCGGGACCGGCGCCGACAAAGACCGTGAGATCGAATCAAGAAGAAAATGCGCGATTAGTGTACAACCTCTTTGGTGGCGCCGATTAGGCTGCAGCTTCATCCGAGGAAACGGTGATGATGATGCTCTTCCGTGGTGCGGTGAAGACGGCGGTGTGGGAATGGAGGTGGCGCGAAGACGAGGGGAACATCGGGCAGCTCCTTGGAGGTGGAGGACGTGGTGGCTGAACCGGCGGGGACGATGAGATCGACGACGGATCCTCATCCGCACGGTGGATGAGGGACGTCGAGGTGTTGCTGTGGACGTCGTCGTCGGGGAAGAAGCTCCGGCCGGGTGGCGGACGGAGCAGGGTGTGGGGTTTCGTCGCGGGTTTTCGCAGCCTCGGTGTACGAATGGGTGGGCGGATGGGATGGCGTGGGGAACCATGGCTTAGAGACGCGCTTGTCCGAAATGTGGGGTAAGTTACGAAAGTACCCCCACCGATTTGAGGCGGTTCTTCGGTTCAGGGTACCACGGGCATTTCACGTGTCGGGATTTCACAGGAGGTTGGAGTTTTCGCGTTGTAATTTCGAATAGCAAGGCGCGAGGTTGAGATGGAGGGAGTTGTCGAGCGAAAGAGACAAAGATATATCTTAAATATTTCGGGCTAACAAGGCGCTGGTTGAAATTTCGGACAAGCCTAACATGTACTGTACCAAATCAATGCGCACTACAAATGTCATTCAAAACTTTGAATTCATGTTATGTTCAATTAAAATATTTACCACGTGTATAATGCATGCAACCTACTACTCAAATGAATGTTTTAGTGCATTCCAAACGTATATACTACCGCTTCAATATGAACTAAATTTGAATAAGATCTACAAGAATGATTGTTGTGAAGTCAAAGCTTTTGAATTCGTTTCTCTTTTTTAATAAGATCTACAATCATCATTATTGTCAAGTTAAACCATCGTTTGTGTATTATCTTCACAGCACACCACATGATCAATATCGAGTTACATATGAACTATGTGTACTATATGAACTCGAACTAGATATTTTGAATCCACTTTATTTTGATTTCAAATCACATTACATTTATAGCTCTAGCTAGATCTTCATAATCTAAACCATGTCTCATATGTATAATGTGTTTATCACATTATGTATGGTGCCCCGCCCCCTATGCCTACAAGTATTTAGATGTGAGTTGCAAACACCACACATTACCACAAATTCAAATAAAATGTGAGAATGTTCAATATATAGTATTGTTTAGATTGCTCGATATTTAGTTGTAAGCTGCAAACGCCGCACATTATCTCAAATTCAAATAAAATGTGAGATTGTTTGATGTATAGTATGGTTTAGATTGTTCGGCATTTAGCTGTGAGTTGCAAACGCCATGCATTATCAAATTATGGTATAACATGTGCACAGCACGTGTATCACTGCTATATTCATGCATGCAATGTTTAAAATACTATGATCTCCTATTCAAATATATGAATCCGCTTTCATATCATATTATGATCTTTGTTAGTCTCTTACACCCACACAGTCCTCTAACCTTTGTAGCTACCACTAACTTTCTCTCGTGCATGCACACGCCCTCCTCGCCCTCCCCCTCCCTCGGCATTCTATCCACCGGGCACATTCATTTTTTCCTTTAGGCCGTTCTCCCAAAGTCTCCATAACTCCTTTCCGACACACACCGATTGATAAACCTCTCCAGCGATGCCTGCCTACAGCATACACACACAGCTTCAATCTCCTCCTTTATGTGTCCTTGCCTCGTGTCTCCCATATGGTCAGACACAAGTGTAAACTCTCACCCCTCTTTTAATCGATCTCACGACCGCACACTCCTCCCCCTATCCAGCTAGTAGTTGGGCCTCTCGCACCACCTCCTAGCTCCATTCTCACTGTCTATCCGTCTCGCTGGGCCTTATTTGCCTCTAACAAATGGACGTACACCGACCGATCTCTCGCTATACATATAGCCAGCTAGGTCCTTATAACTCCTTTTTACCCACACATCGATCGATCTACCTCATTAGTTGTGTCTCTCCCTTCCTCCGACAAACAACAATTGATCTACTGATATAGTTAGGTTTGCTTACCAAACACATGGTTCCCCTTCATCATCCATGGATGCGTCCTGACAGATCTATCACGCACAGGGACACATAGAAACACATCCCCACTCTTATTCATAACATTGCAGTTCCACCCTAAGTTTGTCTAGTAGGCCTCTCCCAACATCACCGAGAAGCAACTCCATCACCCATCCAGCACTCTACCCCTCTCCCTCCCCCTCCCTCCCTCTCTCTCTCTCTCCTCTCTCTCTTTGTCCCATCATATTTCCCGTCCTTTAGTTATGTATGGATGTCGACCGATCTCCCTCATGACATAGCTGGGTATCTCCTTCTCAACACATATACGAGTCGTTCTACCTCTATAGTTAGTCCTCTGCCTACCCCTCCCCACCCCCCTCCCCCCACACACACCGATACATCAAGCGCTCTAGTCATGTCTCCCCGCCACACACAAACTTGACATGTGCCCTCTAACGTTCCGTGGGACACAGTCGCCCTATATCTTTGACTTGCACACACACACGCGCAATTTCGATGGCTCTCTTCATCGATCTCGCACCCACCGTACTTGATCCTCTCTTCGACTCTATCGATAGCTATGACCCCTCCCTCTCTTCTCGTGGATTGCCCGACCCTCTATGTATGATATGGATAGGCCTCCATTTCACACACATTGCATGCAAAATTTTGTTTGAGATGTCATCGACACATATTCCCACAAATAATTCACGAAATCAACCACCCACCCCACCCCCACCCCCACCACAAAACAAAAAACACCCACGAACGCGGTTTGTATCTCTCACACACACCCACGTAGGTGTGGGACGTGCACGAAGAGAAGAGGTGCATGCACGGCGCACGTACTCCCGTCTCTTTCCCAACCACACCCGCACGAGTACACGGTGGAGCTCGTTTCTGTACGAAAAAGGCAGCCCACGTGGTAATTTGGCACGTGTGCTGGTTTTCCACTTGGTGGAGGGAGGATCGTCCACCACGGGTGAACAAACAAATTGCGACTTGACGCGTTATGTTAAATTAAAAAAAGAGGCAAACCATGTGGGGCCTACCTTAAAGGCAAGGCTCTATACACTGGAGTACTTTTGATGTGTCCCGTCAACTCATGAGCGAGGAGAAGCTTGCTTAGTCGCCGTCTCCCGCCCACGGGCGCGGTGGCTCGCAGGATGAGGTGAAGCTTGCTCCTCCCTCGCCCATGCGCAGTGGCTCGCAGGACGAGGAGAAAATTTACCACTCCTCCGCTTACTCCTCGTCCCTACTACCTGGGTTATAGAGATTATATCATATTGTTTGGAATATATATGTCCTTAGTAGATTTCAATATGAACTACTAGTACATACTCCAAACACTGATGTATACAGATGTATTTTAGAGTGTACATTCACTCATTTTGCTCCGTATGTAGTATCACTCTCCCTCGCCCCTCGACTCTCGCCCAAGTGGTGGACGTGCAGCAATTCATTCGGTCTCATATAGCCAGAACGATATATACTGCACTAACATTATTGCTCAACTTCCCGAAGAGGCGAAGAGCCAATCGCAAGGTTAATATTTTGGAGATGCCAAGCGCAAGGTTATAGGAGAACGAGTAGTAGGTGCCGCGTCATTTATAAATAATTTTGTTTTCTTCAGTGGCACGTAAGCAATATGATAGGTTCATATGGAGAGAAAAGGAAACCGCTCCACTATATACATAGTCAGGACGGGCCAGCCTACACGGTTGCTTGTTGGGGTTGCTCTCTTCACACTCTCTCGCACAAAACGACTGTGGCCACATCTCTAACATCCCGGCGGATCACGTCCGCTTGGGGAAGGGGCGGATGCTTAGGGTAGATGCGGTGTCCGTCGCCGACGGGGAAAACCCACTGTCGGCACGTCCCGATCAGGGGTCCCTGCCGTTCTCTCTCACAAAGCCGGTGAGGTTGCCTTCGTCCCTTGCTCACTATCGCGACGTGGGCAGTTTCCGCCTCCCGCCGCCCTCCTCAAGGTCGAGCTGCGTCCCTCTGGTACAACTCCCTTTACAGCCGGCTTGCACCACTGCTCCAGCTGCCCACGTCACTCCCTGTGGATATTTCTCTACTTCTTTGCCCCGCACATACCTGATACCTCTCTTGGCTTATACGTACTATATTTGTGATGAGTTTATGTCTCATCAACTAGTCCTAGTAATCTTATTCTAATCAGGCTTCTTCAATTTCTTTGCCACAGGGATGCTCATCTCGATTTTGGTGAAACTGCACAAAATGATCCGATGGTCAAAAGGTTGCAAACTTCATTTATTTCGAAGCTCGAACGTTGCCAGCAAATTGAAGCCTGGTCAGGGTTCACGGTTCAAGGGCTAGGGACTGCATGGATCGTTTTTTTTCTTTAGCTGCCTCTGTTCCAAAATAAGTGTCAACTTTAGTAGTAGTACAACTTTGTACTAAAGTTTGCACAAAATTGAGACACTTATTTTGGAACGGAGGGAGTACATATTTGCTGTGATCTGTCAACCATTGAGATGCAATAGCATGCATGTTAGTCTCCTTTGTATTTGATGAAATGTTGCAACGGGCAACCTTGGACGCAAGATACATGTAACAGAGCTGGAAGCTTCATAGCATTGTACAAATTTATCTCATTGATAAATTACAATACGTACTAGTACTATACTAGTACTTCCTCCGTTCCTAAATATAAGTCTTTGTAGAGATTTCACCATTAACCACATGCGGATGTATACAGATGCATTTGAAGTGTAGATTCATTCATTTTGTTCCGTATGTAGTTCACCTAGTGGAATCTCTACAAAGACTTATCTACTAGTAATAGCTAGCCCCCACTACTAGGAATTCTCTATCCTCTCCTTGAGCCACATCATCAAAATTGACGTAGCCGTTAGATGAAGTAAATCAGTCATAATAGCCGTCTGATCTAGACGTTGAGAGGCTCAGCACTAAGCCACATGCAAGCATGCAGAAATACCGTGGCACATGCATGGTAGTGGGTTTTAAATCACATCAACATGTTTGCATGCAAGCATGCACCGGTAGCATGCATGTAAGTGTTTTCACTGCTCTTGCACTCCTCCGCTGTAAGAATGGAGAAAATTGTAATCCACAACCTCCTTTCGCGGCGTGGGACATCCAGCAGTCCTACCACCTCAAGAATAAAGACCAATGAGCCGTCAAATCACATAGACCCAGCAAGAAGTTGGACGGCGAAGCAACCATCACTCTTCCGCCAAGGAGAGGTCGCGTCCGCTCTGCCCGGGCATGAATGCGGCACCGATTCTTTGGAGCGGCGTTGACTGCTTTGGGCGGGAAGCCTTCGGTGGAGGGGCTTTGGGTGGGCCAGGCTGGTCGAGAGCGGCGGCGTGGCAACTGTCAAGATGTCCCTACCGGACACGCCCGGAAACGAGAGGATGCACCGACTCTCGCTGCTAAAATCATACACTACCCACCATATCTCTGTAGGAGTAGGTCGATCTGTCACACTCTCTAACACACACATGCTGTTAAACACACACACGCACACGCACGCACCTTGGTCCCATTGCACCTTCTAACGTGACTTATTACACCTAGACGGAGGGAGTAGTAAGTATACGAGATACGGTGGCACACTGACTTAAGTCGAATACAAGTGCCCAAAATTTGTGTGCATGTTATAATAAGGATTCACTTAAATAGTACGTGAGCGAACAGAGGGATCAATTGGACAGTGATCCCGAGCAGTAGCGAGATGTGTGAGGTAAGATACACCGCTGGCGCTTTTAATTTTTCACTTAAAATAGTACGTGAGCGAACAGAGGGATCAATTGGACAGTGTTCCCGAGTAGTAGCGAGATGTGTGAGGTAGTAAGATACACTGCTGGCGCTTTTAATTTTTCTTATTAATTTGTTTGTTTCACCCTCTGACTGGTGGGACCCAACGTACTACGTGGAGAGAGGTAAGGTGACTAAGGCTGCATTATTTCTGCACCACTGTGGATAGTCTTACCACCAAAGCCACATGACACGATTATGATTGAAATCCTAATGACTCCCACACACACACACACACACAAAACACGACATGCTTGTTACACAAATGCAGGAATGTATAAAAGGTTATTTTCCTCTCGTTGAAAATAACGGGAGGGTTGTGTAGCTGGTTAACCTGTTCGCTCATCAAACTTGAGGTCTCGGGTTCGATAACTACACTTGAGCATAATTTTTCCAGGAGGATTCTTTGACTGGTCAAAATGTTTTCTAGGGTTTGCATGCTTCACACACTCTCTCTCCAAGATATATATACACGCTGGAGCCTCGGCCTTGGTTGCTCTCTTCACACTCTCTCGCCCTCTCCAGATCTAAACAAGACTTCGTTGGCCTCTCTCTCCCTCACTTTGCTGCTCAAAGAGCCGGCAGGATCCGTCCACGGGAAGGAAGGAGGCTTAACGCTGTCGCCGTCGGTGAGGGAGGGAATCCACTACCGGCGCTACTGTTCACTTTCCACCCAGCGGCAGCGCGGGAGGGCCTCCGACCCTTCTTCTTCGTCGCCGTCCCGTCACCCACCGAACCGCGCCCCAAGAACCTTAAGGTATATTTTACTTACTCCACATGCATTGCTCTAGTTGCATGTATACCATGAATCTAGGACGTGGTTCAAAGAGGAAAGGATTGGGGGAAAGTAGTGGGAAAAGTAGTATATAGTATGAATCTAGGACGTGGTTCAAAGAGGAAATGAAGGGGGAAAGTTGTATAGCATGAATCTAGGACGTGGTTCAAAGAGGAAAGGAATGGGGGAAAGTAGTGGGGAAAGTTGTATCGCATAAATCTCGGACGTGGTTCAAAGAGGAAAGGAAGGGGCGAAAGTACTAGTTCAAAAAGGAAAGGAAGGGACAAGGTTGTAGAGTTTGAGCAGGACTAGATTTGATGCGCTCACATAGGGAAAGGTGTCTAAAGATAACAAAACTGGGACCAACACAAATATGCTCCTTGGTTGTTTGTTCTTTGTTACAACAGACTGTGCATGACCACAGTACATCAATAGATGCACATGGTGCTGGTGCGTCCACTGTCCCATGCAACTCATTAGCTGTTGTTAATCTATGGCCTGTTTGGTTAAAACTCCTAGTCCCTACCGCTTGGTTCGAGGGACTAAACATGGACTAGAGGTTATTAAATGACATGATAAAAGACCATGTTACCCCTAGTAATGAACTAATAGAAACAAGGTGCGATGCGTGGCAGGGCAACTGTTGGAAAAAGTCCCAAAAGACTCCTCGGGTCTTCTTTCTTTAGTCCCAAATGCCCACTTTTAGTCCCGAAAAGTCCCTCCTGCTTGGTTTAGATGTGACCGACACGGAGTTTTTTAGTCCCTACACCAAAATGTCCTGTAAACAAACACCTCTAATAATGCCGCTGGAAAATTGATGCAATGCCACGCTTAAAAGCAAATTACATGTTTAACGAATTTTATTGTTAATATAATCTCTATGTTAATATTAATCAATGCCACCGCTTGAGAAATGCTACCGCCTTGCTTTCTTTCCCATTTAGATAAGGTAGATGCTTCTTTTGTTGGCTTCGTGTCACCCATCGTTATTGACCACTAATTGTTTCCTTTGCACCTCTGTGTAAATAGGGTTATCTACTTCACCTCGTTGCCATTGTGACCTTTTGTTGCACTGCACAAAACACTTTTGTTTTAAGAGTGTTTTGTGCAGTTCAACCAAAATGTCACACTGACAACGTTGCTTGATTGCTTGATCTTAGTGGAACTGCACGAGGAGATCTTACTTCCTATCCGTTAAGGCGAATTTGGTTCAGATCTTCTTCTTGTGAGTTGTTTGAATTCCGCATCATGAGAGGTCAGTACTAACCTTCTTTCACATGATTCTGCAGAGTGCTTTCATATGTTGTGCTACTTGTATGATAATGTTGCTTGATTTTAGTGAACTGCACAAATGGAGACAAGACTTCCAATCAGATGTGCACCGTAATATCCCATTGAGGTAAGATAAGGATATTTCACAACTGCTGGCCTCAGATTTTGCCACTTTCATCGAAAAATTAAGTTTAGTACTATACTTGTGCTCCCTAATTGACATGCCAAATCTTACATTGAAGGCGAAGCTTGTCTTATTGAACCAAGTGATGACGGGGAAGAACAAGCGGAAGAAAAACAAAAATCAACTCCCGGTGATGTAATGAAGCACTGGAACTGTGATGACACAAGTAATGATATAGTTTTGCATCTTAATTTATTGCTATGGCTGGAACGAGCAATGTTTTGCCACTGATTTGATGACATACGTAATTATCTCTACTTGTGCAAACAGGGATCTTCTTTGAAGATACCATATATTTTAGTGGAACTGCACAAGAAGATGTTGGAAACAGGGGTGCTCAGCTTGATTTCAACGGGAACTGCACAAAATGTTCATGAATACATCGAATCATTCATTTCCACCACAAGAAAGGAGGTACCCATAAGTTCAAGGCGTTGCAACATATAAGGGCAAAATCATACAAGCTACGTGCGAATTTGGTTGATTTTGGTGGAACTGCACAAAAAGAACAGCTGATTTATTTAGCACGAGTTGCCATGTCAATGTCCGAACTGATGGCAAACCCTGCCCATTCCACAATCGTAGGCAATTGATATTTTGGAATGGGACAACCTTGTCAAATTTTGCTCATTGATTTTAGCAAGATATGCGTTTGATATTTTCGAATGGGACGCCCTTTGCTGTCAGCAGCTGCGATCAATCTTTTCTTTATTCTTTAGTTGTGAAGTAAATATTGCCTCTGACATCTGAGTCGCTGAGATGCATAATCATCAATTGTTTTGAATGTTCTCTATGAATTGCCAGTGCTCGTGTGTTTGATTGCAATGTACGTAAACGCTAAAAAGCTGCTCAAACTCTTTGTACTCCTTCATTTCCTTTTTTTACTGCATTGTGAAAGTGCATACTTTTTGTATAAGATTGGTCAAAGTAGAGATACTTTGATTGCAGACAAAACTTGCATGCAGACTAGAAAGGACCGGAGGAGTACATGTGAAACTGCTGCAAACGTGGTGATCACCCCGGAATAATGCTAGTATGTATTGTTTTGCATGTTCATCCAATGCCGTGATACAGAATTAACTAATCAAATAAATTCATTCATACACGGTCGGATTTCATATAAACATGCCGGATTTCATTACATTTCATACATTCTTCAACTAAAAGGGTGTTTAGGTCGCATGCATCTCCCGATGCAGAGGTCGGGTCATCCTCCTTTTCAAAAAAAATAAAAGGTGCGCTGGAGGTATAATTAATTAACCGGTTACCCACTGTGTCCCGCCGAGCGAACAGAAAGCTATGATTTTAACCGCAAGTGCGATTATGTAATCGACATGTGGCCTGTTGGGCCCACGTGTCGATCAGCCAATCGCACCAGCAGCTAAGTAGAAGCAGCGTTTTCTCCAACGCAGCTCTCCGACTCCACGCCGCCGCCAACAAGCTAACCAGCCGTCAATGGTCAACCCTCCTAGCTTGGCTTCAACCGAGGGTAGCAGCGGTAGCCTTACTTGGACCAGGCGCGGCGACCTACCGTGTTCTACTCTTCCTCGCTTTCTTTGTGGCGCGGCCTCGCTGGCAGCGGGCGGGCTCGGCGGAGCCGGGCGATGCCTCCTGTCTCGCTGCCGCGGGCGGCGCCAGCGGAGCGGTGGAAATCCTCCCCCACGTTGCCGGCATGGTGGGGCCTCGGCTGAGCCGGAGATGTCCTCTGCCTCGTTGTTGGCGGGGCGGAGCCTCGGCGGAGCCAGCGGTGTCCTCTGCCTCGTTGTTGGCGCCGCAGGGCCTCGGCGGAGCCGGCGGTGTCCTCTGCCTTGTTGTTGGCGCCGCGGGGCGTCGGCGGAGCAGGGCGTCGCCGACGCCGGCGGAGCGGGACTCGCTGGAGCCGGCATTGTCTCTCGCCTCGCCCTCGGTCTCGCCAAACAGCGTCTCGCCCGCTTCGCCGCCTCTTTGCTAGCCTCTTTGTAGGCGGTCGCAGCCTCCGCCACCGCATGCGGTACCGCCAGCCTTCGAGGCAGCCCTTGCAGCGGAGCGGTACGAGTCGAGCAGCGCCTCTGCTCCGCCCGCTCGCGGTGATCTACTCTTCGCCGCAGTGCTCCCCGGAGGAGATGGTGGTTGTAGGCGGCGTCGGCCTGCGCCTCCCGGAACTGCTCCTCACGCATCTGCCTCACCCTGTCCATATATTGGGCACGGGCCTCGCCGATGGTCATGGTGCAATGCACCGGCGAGGATGACGCGGAGGAGGGGGTAGGCGCCGGATCGTCGACTACCATGTTCTCCATTGGGACGTCGACGTCCTCCGGCTGCCTGCCGGCCAGCCGGTCAGCAGCAATGGCTGCTATCTCCTTGTGGTCCGTCGTCCGCCCGTCCCGAAGAGCGCTGGAGCGCGAGGAAGCCATGGTGGGCAGTAGTGGTGTGGACAGGAGAAAGGCAACGGATGCGGATGACTGCGGCTATGGCCGGCGCAGCAGTTTATATAGCAATGGTGGGCAGGCGGAGGGACGGACGTGTGACGCCAGAGTAGCCGCCTCGGCAACCGCGTATCATTTATGTGTGCGGCAGATGGACGGACGGACGGCACTTGTGTCGTTTGAAGCCGGAGCAATCGCCTGAACGGGAAGTAGGGCGGCCGGCGCTGACTGTTTCGGGCGGAAAGCGTGCGCGGGCGAGGAGATCACTTTACTTGGATAGGATGACAATGGGGACCCACCAGGTCCATAGCCTCACGTACGCAAGTGCCTCCTTATTATATATATATAACTATAATTTATTTTGCTTCCTCCTGGTTTCCTGACATCACGGTCCCACACCATTGTCTACCTATGTACTCCCTCCTTTCCGGTTTATAGGGCTTATCTCAAAATTTTAGTTCTTCCATTTTATAAGGCTCAATTTGGTTGTTTTCCATCACATGTTCAGATTCCAAGGTGCATTAAATCATTGCATGCAAGTATTAAGAGAAAATTGACCAATGCATGTACTTTATGCATGCATGCATTGCAATTAATGCATTGATAAACATAATTTTTGAGGATAACAAGAGCATTAATTAGGTGCTTTTGCAAAACTAGAAAAGTATTCCACCACTCGCCATCTACCTTGATTGGTGAGATTTTGAATTGAGCATTATAAACCGTAAAGGAGGAGTAATCAATAAACGAGAGAATTGCCAAAGAAGCGGCCGATACCGGGACCAAGCAGCTCGAGCAAGATTTGTGTTTTTGAGGTGTGAGCACTGCAGAGTTTTTCGATGTTTACCCCAGATATTAATTTTCTCCTCCGAACAACAACGAAAACATCATCTGCAGTATTAATGGCGGGCTGTGGCCCGCCTAGCCCAGCCGATATCCAGCCCATATATTAATTTTTTCAAGTTGAAAATGGCTAGCCCAGCTATACTTTTTTTAGGAATACCTGTGCAAGGTCAAGTTGTTATTCTCCGCCCCGCTGGGCTGCAAATCTTTCATAGGAGGGATGCATTAGGCTTAACAAGAAAATGGGCTTTAAGAAATAATAAACGGGATGTAATTATAAAAACTGGGTACTAACTATAAAAATGCACCAAACAATGATTACTTTATAAAATATTATTTTTGGAATATTGAAAATTTTAATTTCATTAATTGTTGTGAGCGGAATGTTTCATTGGATTTTTACGCAATATAAATTTATATTGAAATTGTATTTAATCTCACTAAAATTTCGGGATAAAAATATTCGGATCCCATCAAAATGTGGGAAATTTTATTGAATTCTGTTTTGAACGGTTGGTTGAAATGGCCTGTACTTTTAACAAACTGTAAATGGGCTGGTCCATTAGAATTCAAAAATGGGCTACACATTCTTACAAATCTCAAAAGGGCTATAAGTTCTCTGCCACACACTTCTGGCCTTACTAAGTTGACGCGTCCCCTAAAGAAACAGAGTTGACGGGTATGCAAGGCTTTGTCAACTTATAGTCAACACACGGTTCTAGCATATGTGGCCGTTGGATGCCCATCCAACGGATGTCGTGCTTCTTCTTGAATCTCGGATATTCTAGCTTCACCCGCCCAAAAAATGATTCGTCCCCCTGACATCTGGGGCGCACCGTTTCGGAAGCTGACCAGTGGGCCTACTAAGTTGACGTACCAATGGCTTTGTCAACTTAGTCAATATAAACGATTCTAGCTACAAGGATCAGATGATGTCCATCCAACGGCCGTCGTGCTTCTTCAACCTCTGGTCTTCTTGCTCCAGCCGCCCAAAGCAGCGCCGGTCGTGCCGCCGCTTCCTCGATCCGTGGTCGGCTGTCAGCCGCGGAGGCCTCACCGCCTTACTACTCCCACCGCTGGCCAGGCCATCCCTCCACTCACCCATCGACCCATACCCCTATTATTCTCAAGGCGGCAATGCAGCGCAGCCGAACCAGTGAACCTCGTACTCCTCTCCGCTGTGCATCCACCGCCGTCTTCCCCGGCTCCGTTGTCCCCTTCCTAGGCCTCGCCGTCGTCCACCGCCATGGTGCTCTCGGCGCGGCGTGGTCAACGTGGTCAAGGAACGACTTCCATCGGACGTTGATCAGACGTGGAGAGGCCGACAGTGGGTGCACGGCAGCCGCAAGGAAGTGCCTCCTTATTACGCCGCAAAATAATTATTCATCCACCGACAATGGGACTCACCGGACGGGCCACCGATTTCATGAAAAATGATTCGCCGACGCTGGGACCCACGAGCTACATCTTCGCACGCAAGGAAGTGCGTCCAAAAAAAACCATTCGCCCTCGACTGCTGGGACCCACTAGCTACATCTTCGCACGCAAGGAAGTGCGTCCAAAAAACGATTCGCCCCGATTGCTGGGACCCACCAGCTACACCTTCGCACGCAAGGAAGTGCGTCCGCAAAAACGATTCGCCGACCATCGGGACCCAGCTAGCTACACCTTCGCACGCAAGGAAGTGCGTCCGGCAAAAAACGATTCACCCTCGATCGCTGGGACCCAGCAGCTACACCTTCGCACGCAAGGAAGTGTGTCCGCAAAAAATGATTCGCCCCGATCGCTGGGACCCACCAGCTACATCTTCGCAGTAAGGAAGTGCCCGATACCGGAACCCACCTGGTCGAAGCGCACGTGGCGTTGTCATCCTGGTCGCGAACGCACGCACATACCGGTTGATGTAGAGGCGCCGCACGTCGTAGTAGAGGCGCCGCCGTGTCATAGTAGAGGCGCGCATGTAGCATGTACACGCACGCATAGCGCCGTGGTGCAAGAAAGAAAATACGGTCACGTATGTGTACATACTGGCGGGTCTCGAACGCTTAGTCGCAAGATACCGCAGGGAACGGAGGAAACGGACCTCCTACGGTCGAAACGGGGTCCTATTGATCGGGAGGGTGTGGCGTGCCGCAAGAAACGGAGGAAACGGACCTCCTACGGTCGAAACGGGGTCCCGTTGATCGGGAGGTGTGGCGTACCACAAAACGGACGAAAACGGACCTCCTACGGTCAAACGGGGTCCCGTTGATCGGGAGGGTGTGGCGTATCGCAAAACGGACAAAACGGACCTCCTACGGTCGAAATGGGGTCCCGTTGATCGGGAGGGTGTGGCATACCGCAAAACGGAGGAAACGGACCTCCTACGGTCAAACGGGGTCCCGCTGATCGGGAAGGTGTGACGATCGCAAAACGGATTTAAACGGACTTGTGTTGGGCGCTATGGTCGAAACCGGGGAGGGGTGGTGTACCGCAAAACGGACTCCACGGATACCGTTTCATCTCCACCGTCGACCTCCTCCAGCCTCCACTGCTACCGTCGACCTCCTCCAGCCTCCACGGGCTCGCTCATCCAGCCTCCACCGCGCCACTCTACCGCCATCGCTCAACCACCCTCCACGGGCACCCTCCATCGTATAATCGCTCATCCAGCCCTCCACACCACGGGTCCTGCTCAACCACCCTCCACGGCCACCCCTCCACCGCTCATCGCTCATCCTGCCTCCACACCACGGGTTCTCGTTCATCCAGAGGCAACGCCACCGCCATCGCTCATCCACCCCCCAATGCTCACTAGCAGCGAGAGCGGCGAATCGCTCCATCGGGTTCGATTAACAGCCATCGATCGATCGCTCGGGTTCGATGAACGCGTAGCTCGTAGTGCAATCGCCGGGTTCGATTAGAGCCCAACGCCTCGCTTCGGCTTCATTTAGAGCCAACGCCGCACACACGCAGCGTCGTCACGAGAGAAGCGCGATCGCTCCGCCCCGACCTCCCACCGTAACCGCAACTCCCGAAATTTTCCTCCCCTCGCTTCTACCACGGTTTTTCCGTCATGGACGGCCCAAAGAATGTCATGCGATTCGTCTCCAGCCCGCCGTGACGAAAAAGCCCATTTTCTGTCATGATTTTTTGTCATAGAAGTAGGATCCCACCACATCTATGATGATACCGGGTCTTGTCACAATTATCGTCATAGAAGTGTCATATGTATGACAGAAAAAAATTGTTCGGCCCAAAATGTCACGGATGTGTCTTTTTTTTGTAGTGAAAGTTCCTATCTAGCGGAGAACATAAGAATAAATTGTTTGTAGGGAAGAAACCACCTCAAAGCTATTCTTTCCGTTTCGATCTATTCAAGAGTCCATAATAAAATAACACAAAGTTGTTCTTTCCGTTCGAACTATCCTAGAGCTCGTACTAAAATAACACCAAAGCAAATTCATATTCATAATATTCAATCCAACACCAAGAACTTCAAAGAATGCCCCAAGATTTCTACCGGAGAAACAAAGACAAGAACGTGCATCAACCCCTATGCATAGATTACCCCAATGTCACCTCGAGAATCCGCGAGTTGAGTGCAAAACATATATCAAGTGAATCAACACGATACCCCATTGTCACCATGAGTATTCAATTTCAAGACATATATCAAGTGTTCTCAAATCCATAAAAGTATTCAATCCGATAACAACGACATCTCAAAGGGAAAAACTCAATTCATCACAACAAGATAGAGAGGGGAAAACACCATATGATCCGACTATGTTAACAAAGCCCGCGATACATCAAGATCGTGACATCTCAAGAACACAAGAGAGAGAGAGAGAGAGAGAGAGTTTAAACACATAGCTACTGGTACAAACCCTCAGCCCCGAGGGTGGACTACTCCGTCCTCGTCGTGGTGGCTGCCGGGATGATGAAGATGGCCACCGGGAATGATTCCCCCCTCCGGCAGGGTCCCGGAAAGGGTCTAGATTGGTTTTCGGTGGCTACAGAGCCTTGTGGCGGCAGAACTTCTGATCTAGGTTAACCCCGAGGGTTTCTGGAATATTTGTGAATTTATAGGGTAAAGAGGGAGTGCGGGAGGCCACCGAGGTGGGCACAACCCACCTGGGCGCGCCTAGGCCCCCAGGCGCGCCCTAGTGGGTTGTGCCTCCCTCGGGGCACCCCCCAGGTGCTTCTCTGGCCCATCCCAAGTGTTTTGGTCCATAAAAATCTCCAAAAAGTTTCGCGGTGTTTGGACGCCGTTTTATATTGATTTCCTGCGATGTAAAAAACAAGCAAGAAACGACAACTGTCACTGGGCACTAGGTCAATAGGTTAGTCCCAAAAAATGATATAAAGTTTCTATAAAATGATTGTAAAACATCCAAGAATGATAATAAAACAGCATGAATACTTCATAAATCATAGATACGTTGGAGACGTATCAACATTCCCATGCTTAGTTCCTACTCGTCCTCGAGTAGGTAAATGATAAAAGAAATAATTTATGAAGTGTGAATGCTAGCAAAGTGCACAAGTTTGATCAATGATAATTTCAATCACTTTTCCTAGCATCATAACAACAATTCTTTCTTATGAAACTTCTCATGTTATAGTAGCAACCAATTCACATGTTAAGGTTCAAACAATGAATTCTCTTGAAACCCAACAACATATGTTCTCATTCACCAAGCAATTGCAATTCAACTTATTCAACAGAGTTTAAGTAAGAGCTTCACATACTCAACCATCATATAGTCTTCTATGATTGCTAACACTCATCGCGTACACATGAGCAAAACGTTTCAACTGGACACATAGAAAGATAGGGGCTTATTGTTTTACCTCCCAACGTATTCACCTCAAGGGTGATGTCAACAATAATAACTCGTGCTACCCATATTCAACTGGACATATGTACCTAGATCTTTCCTCACCACATGATGCTTGCCAAAAGAGAAAAATAAAAAGGAGTAGAGAGAAAAACTTTGACTCTTTGCATAAAAGTAAATACTGAAAAGTAAAAGATAGGCCCTTCGCAGAGGGAAGCAGAGGTTGCCATGCACTTATCTGTTTGTATGCTCAACCCCTTAGTGCAAAAGAATGTCATGTTATATTGCCCCTTAAGATAGCAACCTTTATTATGCAGTATGTCGCTTTTATTCTTTGCCATCAAAAGTTCGTACAATGCTCAATTTTCTCTTACACTAAATGATCTAACACTTTTAGAAGCATTTTTATTGCCTTCTTGCACCGATGACAACTTACTTGAAGGATCTTATTCAATCCCTAGGTAGGTATGGTGGACTCTTGAAAATAAGATTTATGTTTAAGGGTTTTTGGATGCACAAGTAGTATCTCTAGTTGGTACGGAATTCTTGGGCTAGCAAAGATGGGGGGCAAGCACCACATGTTGAAGGATCTATGACAATATAACTTCTATGTGAATATGAACAAACATAAATCCTTACGTTGTCTTCCTTGTCCAACATCAACAATTTTGGCATATAATATTTTGATGGGGGCTCACAATCACAAAAAGATTTCCAGGATAGTGTATTTGGATGTGAAAGTTTTCTTCCTTCTACTAATTATTCATGATGTGAAGCTACCACTAGGCATGGTATGATTTCATCTTCATTATATTCAATTTATTCAACAATTTACTCATAGGATATAAGTGAAGCACAAGAGTAAATGACAAGCTACTCCAAAAAGATATAAATGAAGATCATGAGCATAATATTTCTTTCTCTCAAATTAATTTAAGTGAATCAAGAGAGAATTTGTTCAAAAATATTAAAGTACGCCGTGCTCAAAAAGATATAAGTGAAGCACTAGAGCAATTCCAAAGAAAAGAGCTTCGTTGACGGGATGTGTGTGACGCTTACTGATACGTCTCCAACGTATCTATAATTTTTTATTGCCCCATGCTATATTATCTTCTGTTTTGGACATTATTATGCTTTATTATTCACTTTTATATTATTTTTGGGACTAACCTATTAACCGGAGGCCCAGCCCAGAATTGATGTTTTTTGCCTATTTCAGAGTTTCGCAGAAAAAGAATATCAAACGGAGTCCAAACGGAATGGAACCTGCGGGAACATGATTTTTGGAACGAACATGATCCAGAGGACTTGGACCCTACGTCAAGAAATCAAGCAGAAAGCCATGAGGAAGGGGGGCGCGTCTATCCCCCCAGACGCGCCCTCCACCCTCGTGGGCCCCATGTTGCTCCACCGACGTACTCCTTCCTCCTATATATACCTACGTACCCTCAAACGATCTGAAACAGAGCCAAAATCTAATTCCACCGCCGCAACCTTCTGTACCCACGAGATCCCATCTTGGGGCCTGTTCCGGAGCTCCGACGAAGGGGGCATCGATCACGGAAGGCTTCTACATCAACACCATAGCCTCTCCGATGAAGTGTGAGTAGTTATCCTTAGACCTTCGGGTCCATAGTTATTAGCTAGATGGCTTCTTCTCTCTTTTTGGATCTCAATACAATGTTCTCCCCCTCTCTTGTGGAGATCTATTCTATGTAATCTTCTTTTGCGGTGTGTTTGTTGAGACCAATGAATTGTGGGTTTATGATCAAGTTTATCTATGAACAATATTTGAATCTTCTGAATTCTTTTATGTATGATTGGTTATCTTTGCAAGTCTCTTCGAATTATCAGTTTGGTTTGGCCTACTAGATTGATCTTTCTTGCAAAGGAAGAAGTGCTTAGCTTTGGGTTCAATCTTGCGGTGTTCTTTCCCAGTGACAGTAGGGGCAGCAAGGCACATATTGTATTCTTGCCATCGAGGATAACAAGATGGGGTTTTTATCATATTGCCTGAATTTATCCCTCTACATCATGTCATCTTGCTTAAAGCGTTACTCTGTTCTTATGAACTTAATACTCTAGATGCATGCTGGATAGCGGTCGATGTGTGGAGTAATAGTAGTAGATGCAGGCAGGATTCGGTCTAATTGTTTCGGACGTGATGATGATAACCCACAAGTATAGGGGGTCGCAACAGTTTTCGATAAGTAAGAGTATCGAACCCAACGAGGAGCTAAAGGTAGAACAAATATTCCCTCAAGTTCTATCGACCACCGATACAACTCTACGCACGCTTGACGTTTACTTTACCTAGAACAAGTATGAAACTAGAAGTACTTTGTAGGTGTTTTCGGAAAGGCTAGCAACAAAAGTAAAGAGAACGAAAATAAAACTAGGGGCTGTTTAGATAAAGACACAACTAAAATAAATATAGCGAGTGTGGAAAAGTGGTGGTAGGAGTTGCGAAATTGTCCCTAAGCAATTGACTACTTTACTAGACCGATAGCAAGTATTATGTGGGAGAGGCCACTGCTAGCATGTCATCCCTTACTTGGAATTCTATGCACTTATGATTGGAACTATTAGCAAGCATCCGCAACTACTAACGTTCATTAAGGTAAAACCCAACCATAGCATTAAGATATATTGTTCCCCCTTCAATCCCGTACGCATCAATTTCTATGCTAGGTTGAAGCTTCTGTCACTCTTGCAATCCAATACATAGTCCTATCAACATACAACTAACCCTATGGTGTGATCCACGCGCGCGCTCATATGATGGGCACCAAAGGACATCAACATAACCACAAGCAAATTAAATCAATCATAACAATTCATCAACCACCAATAGGACAACGAAAATCTACTCAGACATCATAGGATGGCAACACATCATCGAAAAATAATATGAAGCATAAAGCACCATGTTCAAGTAGAGGGTACAGCGGGTTGCGGGAGAGTGGACCGTTGTAGATAGAGGGGGGAAGGTGATGGAGATGTTGGTGAAGATGACGGCGGTGTTGGTGAAGATCGCGGTGATGATGATGGCCCCCTGCAGCGCTCCGGCGCCACCGGAAGGAAGGGGGAGAGGTACCCCCTTCTTCTTCTTCTTCCTTGACCTCCTCCCTAGATGGGAGAAGGGTTTCCCCTCTGCTCCTTGGCTCCCATGGCTTGGGAGGGCGAGAGCCCTCCGAGATTGGATCTATCTCTCTGCTTCTGCGTTCTCTTACGCCTGCTTTCACCGCTTTCGTATATATGGAGATCCGTAACTCGATTGGCCTGAAACCTTCGCTGTGAATTTTTTCCGAATATTAGCTTTCTTGCGGCAAAAGAAGAGCGTCAACCGCCTTATGGTGGGCTCACGAGGTAGGGTGCGCCTGGGGGTTAGGCGTGCCCCTACCTCGTGACCACCTCGGCACCGTCTCGCGTGGATTTTTCTTCCGAATTTTCCATATTTTCCAAAAATAAGCTCCGTCTGCTTTTATCCCGTTTGGACTCCGCTTGATATGGATATTCTGCTAAACATAAAACATGCAATGCATGTGAACTGCACTAGGCAATCGGATCAATATGTTAGTCCCAAAATAATATAAAAAGTTGCCAAAAAGTATATGAAAGTGAATAATATTGGCATGGAACAATCAAAAATTATAGATACGACGGAGACGTATCAGCATCCCCAAGCTTAATTCCTGCTCGTCCTTGAGTAGGTAAATGATAAAAAAGATAATTTTTGATGTGGAATGCTACCTAGCATAATATTGATCATATGTCTAATCATGGCATGAATATTAAGACACGAGTGATTCAAAGCAATAATATATCCTTTGACATAAAAACAATAATACTTCAAGCATACCAACCAAGCAATTATGTCTTATTGAAATAACATAGCCAAAGAAAGCTCATCCCTACAAAATCATATAGTCTGGCTATGCTCCATCTTCACCACACAAAGCATTCACATCATGCACAACCCCCATGA
The DNA here is from genome assembly GCA_021605205.1 of Aegilops longissima. Classification (NCBI taxonomy): domain Eukaryota; kingdom Viridiplantae; phylum Streptophyta; class Magnoliopsida; order Poales; family Poaceae; genus Aegilops; species Aegilops longissima. The sequence goes on from CM038680.1 coordinate 337,969,613, forward strand.
CAAGCCAAGCAATTGTTTCATACTTTTGATGTTCTCAAACCTTTTCAACTTTCACGCAATACATGAGCGTGAGCCATGGACATAGCACTATAGGTGGAATAGAATATGATGATGGGGGTTATGTGGAGAAGACAAAAAAAAGGAGAAAGTCCCACATCAACTAGGCGTATCAACGGGCTATGGAGATGCCCATTAATAGATATCAATGTGAGGAGTAGGGATTGCCATGCAACGGATGCACTAAGAGTTGTAAGTGTATGAAAGCTCAAACTGGAAACTAAGTGGGTGTGCATCCAACTTGCTTGCTCATGAAGACCTCGGACATTTGAGGAAGCCCATCATCGGAATATACAAGCCAAGTTCTATAATGAAAATTCCCACTAGTATATGAAAAGTGAAAGCATAGGATACTCTCTCTATGAAGAACATGGGGCTACTTTGAAGCACAAGTGTGGTAAAAGGGTAGTAACATTGCCCCTTCTCTCTTTTTCTCCCATTTTTTTTTCTTTTTTTATATTTTTTTGGTGGGCTTCTTTGGCCTCTTTTTTTATTTGGGCTTCCTTGGCCTCTTTTATTTTTTGTAAAGTCCGGAGTCTCATCCCAACTTGTGGGGGAATCATAGTCTCCATCATCCTTTCCTCACTGGGGCAATGCTCTAATAATGATGATCATCACACTTTTATTTACTTACAACTCAATATTACAACTCGATATCTAGAACAAAGATATGACTCTATATGAATGCCTCCGGCGGTGTACCGGGATGTGCAATGATCTAGCATAGCAATGACATCAAAAAACGGACAAGCCATGAAAACATCATGCTAGCTGTCTTACGATCATGCAAAGCAATATGACGATAAATGCTCAAGTCATGTATATGATGATGATGGAAGATGCATGCAATATATCTCAGAATGGCTATGGAAATGCCATGATAGGTAGGTATGGTGGCTGTTTTGAGGAAGATATAATGAGGCTTATGTGTGACAGAGCGTATCGTATCACGGGGTTTGGATGCACCGGCGAAGTTTGCACCAACTCTCGAGGTGAGAAAGGGCAATGCATGGTACCGAAGAGGCTAGCAATGATGGAAGGGTGAGAGTGCGTATAATCCATGGACTCAACATTAGTCATAAAGAACTCATATACTTATTGCAAAAATCCATTAGTCATCGAAACAAAGTACTACGCGCATGCTCCTAGGGGGATAGATTGGTAGGAAAATACCATCGCTCATCCCCGACCGCCACTCATAAGGAAGGCAATCAATAAACACCTCATGCTCCGACTTCGTTACATAACGGTTCACCATACGTGCATGCTACGGGACTTGCAAACCTCAACACAAGTATTTCTCGGTTTCACAATTACTCAACTAGCATGACTCTAATATCACCATCTTTATATCGCAAAACTATTGCAAGGAATCAAACATATCATATTCAGCGATCTACAAGTTTATGTAGGATTTTATGACTAACCATGTGAATGACTAGTTCCTGTCATCTCTCTAAATAGATATAAGTGAAGCAAGAGAGTTTAATTCTTTATACAAAAGATATGCCCAAGCTCTAACAAATATAAGTGAAGCAAAAGAGCATTCTACAAATGGCGGTTGTCTATGTAAAGAGAAACAGGCAATCCAAACTTCAAATGATATAAGTGAAGCACATGAAGCATTCTATAAAGCCATACTCAAAAGATATAAGTGAAGTGCATGGAGCATTATATAAATCAACCAAGGACCATCTCATACCAGCATGGTGCATAAAAGAAAAATAAAAACCTAATTGCAAAAGACGCTCCAAGACTTGCACATATCGCATGAACGAAACGAATCCGAAAACATACCGATATTTGTTGAAGAAAGAGGGGATGCCTTCCCAGCATCCCCAAGCTTAGACGCTTGAGTCTCCTTGAATATTTACTTGGGGTGCCTCGGGCATCCCCAAGCTTGATCTCTTGCCTCTCTTCCTTCTTCTCACATCGAGACCTTCTCGATCATCGAACACTTCATCCACACAAAACTTCAATAGAAAACTCGGTAAGATCCGTTAGTATAATAAAGCAAATCACTACTCTAAGTACTATTGTAAACCAGTTCATATTTTTTTTTGCATTGTTTCTAATGTAATATAACTTTTTCATGGCTTAATCCACTGATATAAATTGATAATTTCATCAAAACAAGCAAACTATGCATCAAAAACAGAATCTATCTAAAACAGAATAGTCTGTAGAAATCTGGACATTCACCATACTTCTGATACTTGAAAAATTCTGCAAAAATTAGGAAAAATAAAAAAGTTGTATAGAAAGACAGTGCAAAAGGAATCAGAACCATTTGACCTTCCAGTAAAAACTTAGAATTCACGCACTACAGCCAAAGTTTCTGTCATGCACCGTACAAACCAACAAGCATTGTAAACATCCTAAAGGCAAACCTTGGCACATTATTTTTATAATACAATGGAATTGTACAAGGGATAATTATTTTTATTGAAATGTTTCTGTAATCAAGATTCACAAAGTTCCCATGGGCATGAACAAAGTTCAAGGACGTCCCCCACTTTCACAATGCTCGTCTCTCTCACTTTCACTTTTCTTTTTGAAAAAGTTTTAGGTTCCCCTCTTTATTTTTGTTGTTTTTAAACTATATGAAAGCACTCAACAGAAATAAATGACTCTCTAAAACTTCCGGATTTTCTCCCTGGCAGCGCTTTCTTTAAAGCCATTAAGCTAGACATATAGTGCTCAAGTAATGAATCCACCCGGATCCCAAGGTATATCAAAGCCAATTTTAATTAGCAGTGATTTGTAATTTAGTAGTGAGCACAAAGTAACATATATCATGTAATGACGAAGTCTAACTCTCTTCCTATTCATCGGCATGTCATAAGAGAACAATTCATGCACACATAGTAAAGGCCAATGCATAGTATAAACAGTTTCTTGCAATCCTATCGTATTGGAAAATAGAGAGGTGGAGATATAGTTCCTCTCTCATAATAATTGCAAGTAGGAGCAGCAAGCACATGCATATTACTTTCATCAAAATTATCATGTGCAACAGTAAAAGGCAACCCATCAATATAATCCTTACTAAGCGCAAGCTTCTCCGATATAGTGTAGTCGGGAGAATTCAAAAAGATAATAGGACTATCATGCGTGGGTGCAATAGCAACAATTTCATGTTTAACATAAGGAACTATAGCAAGTTCATCTCCATAAGCATAATTCATATTGGCATCTTGGCCACAAGCATAGCAAGCATCATCAAAAAGGGATATTTCAAGAGAATCAATGGGATCATAGCAATCATCATAGCAATCATCCTTCGGTAAGCAGGAAGGGGAATTAAATAATGTATGAGTTGGAGGGTTACTCTCATTAGAAGGTGGGTACGGGTGGTCAATCCGCTCTTCCTCCTTTTGTTCTTCGCTCTCCTCCTCATCTTTTTCATCCAATGAGCTCATAGTTTCATCAACTTCTTCTTCCATAGGTTCCTACAAAACATTATTCTCTTCTTGGACAGTGGAGACTTTCTCAATAAGTGCATTAATTTCATAATTGTATTCATAATTCTCATAGCAATATTTGAGGATAGCTAAATTTTCAGACCTATAAACAGCATCATCAAAATCTTCAAACTCTTTACACATAGATTCAATTTCATAAGCGCCCATAAAAGCAACAAAATCTTCTATTCGTTCCACATCAAACTAATCATATATACCTCTAGCATAAGAAGCCAAGGTTTCATTATCATTAAATTCGCATTAAAAGGGAAGGTGTGGAGACTTCGTCCTAGAGCAACAAGTATAATCATATCTCAAGCATAGTTGCCTAGCATACCAATACAACATACTAATTTGATCCTATAATAGTTTCCCTTTTTGTGTCAAGCGATAATCCCTAAAGTATTCACGTTGATCCAATGTTACTCCCATAACATAATTAAATGGGGTTTTCTCAGGATTATTAAAGTAGTACATAATATCTTTCACATAACGAGCATCGAGGGTTTTAGGAGGTTCCCCATCTCCATGAGCAGCAAGTACACCTAATTTTTTTTAGTATTTCGTGTTCCATATCCATAACTAAAGATAAACAACTAAGAACAGCAAATAAAAATTACTTAGTGATAAAGCAAACAAGCACGCACAAGAATATTCACCCCACGCTATTGCTCCCCGGCAACGGCGCCAGAAAAAGGTCTTGATAACCCACAAGTATAGGGGATCGCAACAGTTTTTGATAAGTAAGAGTGTCGAACCCAACGAGGAGCTAAAGGTAGAACAAATATTCCCTCAAGTTCTATCGACCACTGATACAACTCTACGCACGCTTGACGTTTACTTTACCTAGAACAAGTATGAAACTAGAAGTACTTTGTAGGTGTTTTTGGAGAGGCTAGCAAGAAAAGTAAAGAGCACGAAAATAAAACTAGGGGCTGTTTAGATAAAGACACAACTAAAATAAATATAGTGAGTGTGGAAAAGTGGTGGTAGGAGTTGCAAAATTGTTCCTAAGCAATTGACTACTTTACTAGACCGATAGCAAGTATTATGTGGGAGAGGCTACTGCTAGCATGTCATCCCTTACTTGGAATTCTATGCACTTATGATTGGAACTATTAGCAAGCATCCGCAACTACTAACGTTCATTAAGGTAAAACCCAACCATAGCATTAAGATATATTGGTCCCCCTTCAATCCCGTACGCATCAATTTCTATGCTAGGTTGAAGCTTCTGTCACTCTTGCCCTCCAATATATAGTCCTATCAACATACAACTAACACTATGGTGTGATCCACGCGCGTGCTCATATGATGGGCACCAAAGGACAGCAACATAACCACAAGCAAATTAAATCAATCATATCAATTCATCAACCACCAATAGGACAACGAAAATCTACTCAGACATCATAGGATGGCAACACATCATCAGAAAATAATATGAAGCATAAAGCACCATGTTCAAGTAGAGGGTACAGCGGGTTGCGGGAGAGTGGACCGATGTAGATAGAGGGGCGAAGGTGATGGAGATGTTGGTGAAGATGACGGCGGTGTTGGTGAAGATCGCGGTGATGATGATGGCCCCCGGCAGCGCTCCGGCGCCACCGGAAGCAAGGGGGAGAGGGCCCCCTTCTTCTTCTTCTTCTTCTTCTTCTTCCTTGAACTCCTCCCTAGATGGGAGAAGGGTTTCCCCTTTGGTTCTTGGCTCCCATGGCTTGGGAAGGGCGAGAGCCCCTCCGAGATTGGATCTATCTCTCTGTTTCTACGTTCTCTTCTGGCTCTGTTTCACAGTTTCGTGTATATATGGAGATCCGTAACTCCGATTGGCCTGAAACCTTCGTCGTGATTTTTTTCTGAATATTAGATTTCTTGTGGCAAAAGAAGAGCGTCAACCGCCTTACGGTGGGCTCACGAGGGTAGGGCGCGCCCAGGGTGTCAGGCGCGCCCCCCTACCTCGTGACCACCTCGGGCACCATCTCGCGTGGATTTTTCTTCCGGAATTTTCCATATTTTCCAAAAATAAGCTCCGTCCGTTTTTATCCCGTTTGGACTCCGTTTGATATGGATATTATGCGAAACATAAAACATGCAATGACAGAACCGCACTGGCAATCGGATCAATATGTTAGTCCCAAAAATAATATAAAAAGTTGCCAAAAAGTATATGAAAGTGAATAATATTGGCATGGAACAATCAAAAATTATAGATACGACGGAGACATATCAGATGCCTTTATAGATGATCATACCTATATATTCTCATAACTATGCTCAATTCTGTCAATTGCTCAACAGTAATTTTTCACCCACCGTAAAATACGTATGCTCTTGAGAGAAGCCACTAGTGAAACCTATGGCCCCCGGGTCTATTTTCCACCATATCAATCTTCCAACAATTAGCTATTTTTGTTTCTTTTATTTTTCTTTTATTTTACTTTGCATATTTACCATAAAAATACCAAAAATATTATCTTATCGTATCTATATGATCTCACTCTCGTAAGTGACCGTGTAGGGATTGACAACCCCTTATCATGTTGGTTGCGAGGATTTATTTGTTTGTGTAGGTACGAGGGACTCGCGCGTAGCCTCCTACTAGATTGATACCTTGGTTCTCAAAAACTGAGGGAAATACTTACGCTACTTTGCTGCATCACCCTTTCCTCTTCAAGGGAAAACCAACGCAGTGCTCAAGAGGTAGCAAGAAGGATTTCTGGCGCCGTTGTCGGGGAGGTCTACGCAAAAGTCAACATACCAAGTACCCATCACAAACCCTTATCTCCCGCATTACATTATTTGTCATTTGCCTCTCATTTTCCTCTCCCCCACTTCACCCTTGTCGTTTTATTCAACCTCTCTTTTTCGTTCGCCTTTTTTCCGCTTGTTTCTCTTTTGCTCGTGTGTTGGATTGCTTGCTTGTCACTATGGCTCAAGATAATACCAAATTATGTGACTTTACCAATACCAACAATAATGATTTCCTTAGCACTCCGATTGCTCCTCTTACCGATACTGAATCTTGTGAAATCAATGCTGCTTTGTTGAATCTTGTCATGAAAGATCAATTCACTGGCCTTCCTAGTGAAGATGCCGCTACTCATCTAAATAGCTTCGTTGATTTGTGTGATATGCAAAAGAAGAAAGATGTTGACAATGATATTGTTAAACTGAAGCTATTTCCTTTTTCGCTTAGAGATCGTGCTAAAGCTTGGTTTTCGTCTTTGCCTAAAAATAGTATTGATTCTTGGAATAAGTGCAAAGATGCTTTTATCTCTAAATATTTTCCTCCCGATAAGATCATCTCTCTTAGAAACGATATTATGAATTTTAAGCAACTTGATCATGAACATGTTGCACAAGCTTGGGAGAGGATGAAATTAATGATACGTAATTGCCCCACTCATGGTTTGAATTTGTGGATGATTATACAAAAAATTTATGTCGGATTGAATTTTGCTTCTAGAAATCTTTTAGATTCGGCCGCGGGAGGCACTTTTATGGAAATCACTTTAGGAGAAGCTACTAAACTCCTAGATAACATTATGGTTAATTATTCTCAATAGCACACTGAAAGATCTACTAGTAAAAAAGTGCATGCGATAGAAGAAATTAATGTTTTGAGTGGAAAGATGGATGAACTTATGAAACTATTTGCTACTAAGAGTGTTTCTTATGATCCTAATGATATGCCTTTGTCTACTTTGATTGAGAATAATAATGAATCTTTGGATGTGAATTTTGTTGGTAGGAATAATTTTGGTAACAACACATATAGAGGAAACTTTAATCCTAGGCCTTATCCTAGTAATTCCTCTAATAATTATGGTAATTCCTACAACAATTCTTATGGAAATTTTAACAAGATGATCTCTGAATTTGAGATTAGTGTTAAAGAATTTATGAATTCGCAAAAGAATTTCAATGCTTTGCTTGAGAGAATTTGCTTAAAGTAGATGAATTGGCTAGGAACGTTGATAGAATTTCTCTTGATGTTGATTCTTTAAAACTTAGATCTATTCCTCCTAAGCATGATATCAATGAGTCTCTCAAATCCATGAGAATTTCCATTGATGAGTGCAAAGAAAGAACCACTAGGATGCGTGCTAAGAAAGATTGCTTTATAAAAGCGTGTTCTTCTAATTTCTATGAAAATAAAGATGAAGATCTAAAAGTTATTGATGTGTCCCTTATTAAATATTTGTTTTGCATTATGAATCTTGATAATGAAGGGACTGAATATAATCCACCTTTACCTAGAAGGCGTTCCAAAAATTTGGAGTTTTTAGATCTTGATGCTAAAATTGATAAAAGTGGGATTGAAGAGATCAAAACATTAGATATTAATGAAACCACTATTTTGGATTTCAAGGAATTTAATTATGATAATTGCCCTTTGATAGATTGTATTTCCTTGTTGCAATCCGTGCTAAATTCTCCTCATGCTTATAGTCAAGATAAAGCCTTTACCAAACATATCGTTGATGCTTTGATGCTATCTTATGAAGAAAAGCTTGAGTTGGAAGTTTCTATCCCTAGAAAACTTTATGATGAGTGGGAACCTACTATTAAAATTAAGATTAAATATCATGAATGCTATGCTTTGTATGATTTGGGTGCTAGTGTTTCCACGATTCCAAAAACTTTGTGTGATTTGTTAGGTTTCCGTCATTTTGATGATTGCTCTTTAAACTTGCACCTTGAGGATTCCACTATTAACAAACCTATGGGAAGAATTAATGATGTTCTTATTTTTGCAAATAGGAACTATGTGCCCGTAGATTTTATCGTTCTTGACATAGATTGCAATCCTTCATGTCCTATTATTCTTGGTAGACCTTTCCTTAGAACGACTGGTGCAATTATTGATATGAAGGAAGGAAATATTAGGTTCCAATTTCCATTAAAGAAAGGCATGGAACACTTCCCTAGGAAGAAAATAAAATTACCATATGAATCAATTATGAGAGCCACTTATGGATTGCCTACCAAATATGGCAATGCCTAGATCTATCCTTGCTTTTATGCCTAGCTAGGGGCGTTAAACGATAGCGCTTGTTGGGAGGCAACCCAATTTTATTTTTAGTTTTTTTTTTGCCTTTTGCTTCTGTTTAGGAATAAATATTTGTTCTAGCCTCTGGTTAGATGTGTTTTATGTTTTAATTAGTGTTTGTGCCAAGTTAAACCTATAGGATCCTCTTGGATGATAGTTATTTGATCTTGCAGAAACTTCCAGAAACTTTCTGTTCATGAAAATAATTGCTACAAAACACCAAAACATGATAAAATATTGATTCCAATTGCTTTTGATCAATAAACAAATTTTATAGATCGTCCTATTTTGGCTGATGTTTTGGATTTCTAGAAGTTTGCGTTAGTTACAGATTACTACAGACTGTTCTGTTTTTGACAGATTCTGTTTTTCGTGTGTTGTTTGCTTATTTTGATGAATCTATGGCTAGTAAAATAGTTTATAAACCATAGAGAAGTTGGAGTACAGTAGGTTTAACACCAATATAAATAAAGAATGAGTTCATTACAGTACCTTGAAGGGGTCTTTTGTTTTCTTTCGCTAACGGAGCTCACGAGATTTTCTGCTGAGTTTTGTGTTGTGAAGTTTTCAAGTTTTGGGTGAAAGATTTGATGGATTATGGAACAAGGAGCGGCAAGAGCCTAAGCTTGGGGATGCCCATGGCACCCCCACGATAATCTAAGGACACCAAAAAGCCAAAGCTTGGGGATGCCCGGAAGGCATCCCCTCTTTCGTCTACTTCCATCGGTAACTTTACTTGGAGCTATATTTTTATTCACCACATGATATGTGTTTTGCTTGGAGCGTCTTGTATGATTTGAGTCTTTGCTTTTTAATTTACCACAATCATCTTTGCTGTACACACCTTTTGAGATAGACACACATGATTCGGAAATTATTAGAATACTCTATGTGCTTCACTTATATCTTTTGAGTTATATAGTTTTTGCTCTAGTACTTCACTTATATCTTTTAGAGCACGGTGGTGGATTTGTTTTATAAATACTATTGACCTCTCATGCTTCACTTAGATTATTTTTGGAGTCTTAAATAGCATGGTAATTTTCTTAAATAATCCTAATATGCTAGGTATTCAAGATTAGTAAAAACTTTCTTATGAGTGTGTTGAATACTAAGAGAAGTTTGATGCTTGATGATTGTTTTGAGACATGGAGGTAGTGATATTAAAGTTGTGCTAGTTGAGTAGTTGTGAATTTGATAAATACTTGTGTTTAAGTTTGCAAGTCCCGTAGCATGCACGTATGGTAAACGTTACGTAACAAATTTGAAACATGAGGTGTTCTTTGATTGTCCTCCTTGTGAGTGGCGGTCGGGGACGAGCGATGGTCTTTTCCTACCAATCTATCCCCCTAGGAGCATGCATGTAGTGCTTGGTTGTTGATGACTTGTAGATTTTTGCAATAAGTATGTGAGTTCTTTATGACTAATGTTGAGTCCATGGATTATACGCACTCTCACCTTTCCATCATTGCTAGCCTCTTCGGTACCGTGCATTACCCTTTCTCACATTGAGAGTTGGTGCGAACTTCGCCGGTGCATCCAAACCCCGTGATATGATACACTCTTTCACACATAAACCTACTTATATCTTCCTCAAAACAGCCACCATACCTACCTATTATGGCATTTCCATAGCCATTCCGAGATATATTGCCATGCAACTTTCCACTGTTCCGTTTATCATGACACGTTCATCATTGTCATATTGCTTTGCATGATCATGTAGTTGACATAGTATTTGTGGCAAAGCCACCGTTCATAATTCTTTCATACATGTCACTCTTGGTTCATTGCATATCCCGGTACACCGCCGGAGGCATTCATAAGAGTCATACTTTGTTCTAGTATCGAGTTGTAATCATTGAGTTGTAAATAAATAGAAGTGTGATGATCATCATTTTTCTAGAGCATTGTCCCAAGTGAGGAATAAAAAAGAGAGAAAGGCCATAAAAAAAGAGAAGGCCCAAAAAAATGAGAGAAAAAGAGAGAAGGGACAATGTTACTATCCTTTTACCACACTTGTGCTTCAAAGTAGCACCATAATCTTCATGATATAGAGTCTCTTGTTTTGTCACTTTCATATACTAGTGGGCATTTTTCATTATAGAACGTGGCTTGTATATTCCAACAATGAGCCTCCTAGAGTGCCCTAGGTCTTCGTGAGCAAGCAAGTTGGATGCACACCCACTTAGTTTCTTTTGTTGAGCTTTCATATATTTATACCTCTAGTGCATCCGTTGCATGGCAATCCCTACTCCTTGCATTAACATCAATCGATGGGCATCTCCATAGCTCATTGATTAGCCTCATTGATGTGAGACTTTCTCCTTTTTTGTCTTCTCCACATACCCCCATCATCATATTCTATTCCACCCATAGTGCTATGTCCATGGCTCACGCTCATGTATTGCGTGAAGGTTGAAAAAGTTTGAGATTACTAAAGTATGAAACAATTGCTTGGCTTGTCATCGGGGTTGTGCATGATGAGAGCATTCTTGTGTGACGAAAATGGAGCATGACTAAACTATATGATTTTGTAGGGATGAACTTTCTTTGGCCATGTTATTTTGAGAGGACATAATTGCTTAGTTAGTATGCTTGAAGTATTATTATTTTTTTGTCAATATTGAACTTTTATCTTAAATCTTTTGGATCTGAATATTCGTACCACAATTAAGAAGAATTACATTAAAATTATGCCAATTAGCATTCCACATCAAAAATTCTGTTTTTATCATTTACCCACTCGAGGACGAGCAGGAATTAAGCTTGGGGACTCTTGATACGTCTCCAACGTATCTATAATTTTTTATTTCTCCACGCTATATTATCTTCTGTTTTGGACATTATTAGGCTTTATTATTCACTTTTATATTATTTTTGGGACTAACCTATTAACCGGAGGCCCAGCCCAGAATTGTTGTTTTTTGCCTATTTCAGAGTTTCACAGAAAAAGAATATCAAACGGAGTCCAAACGGAATGAAACCTTCGGGAACGTGATTTTCGGAACGAACATGATCCAGAGGACTTGGACCCTACGTCAAGAAATCAAGCAGGAAGCCATGAGGAAGGGGGGCACGCCTACCCCCCCAGGCGCGCCCTCCACCCTCGTGGGCCCCATGTTGCTCCACCAACGTACTCCTTCCTCCTATATATACCTACGTACCCCCAAACGATCAGAAACGGAGCCAAAAACCTAATTCCACCGCCGCAACCTTTTGTACCCACGAGATTGAATCATCTGAATTCTTTTATGTATGACTGGTTATCTTTGCAAGTCTCTTCGAATTATCAGTTTGGTTTGGCCTACTAGATTGATCTTTCTTGCAATGGGAGAAGTGCTTAGCTTTGGGTTCAATCTTGCGATGTCCTTTCCCAGTGACAGTAGGGGCAACAAGGCACGTATTGTATTGTTCCATCGAGGATAACAAGATGGGGTTTTTATCATATTGCATGAATTTATCCCTCTACATCATGTCATCTTGCTTAAAGCGTTACTCTGTTCTTATGAACTTAATACTCTAGATGCATGCTGGATAGCAGTCGATGTGTGGAGTAATAGTAGTAGATGCAGGCAGGAGTCGGTTGTCACGCCCAATATGCGACCCTATCCAAAAAGGAACTCGACGATCCCACCAAGGATAGACCCGCATATTGGAACGCTTTTGCAAGGTGGATATCATTACATCAACATTACATAATAGATGGGGATACATACATAAGGCACAAATGCCACAAGAATACATCAACACATTACAAGATCAACATCCGACTACGGATGAAACATAAACAGAAGCTCAAACAATATCCACCCTGCTAGCCCAGGCTGCCGACCGGAACCTATCCCCGATCGAAGAAGAAGCGTAAGAAGAACTCCAATACAAGCAAACATCGCTCTCGCGTCATGATCATCGCATAACCTGCACTCTGCATCGGTGGTGTAGTAATCAGTGAGCCACGAGGACTCAGCAATCCCATTACCATGGGTATCAAGACTAGCAAAGCTTAATGGGAAAGGAAGGGGTAAAGTGGTGAGGTTGCAGCAGCGACTAAGCATATATGGTGGCTAACATACGCAAATGAGAGCGAGAAGAGAACCAAAGGAACGGTCGTCAACTAGTAATGATCAAGAAGTGATCCTGAACTCCTACTTACGTCAGACATAACACAGAAACCGTGTTCTCCTCTCGATCAACCCCGAAAAGAGACACTCACGGTTACGCACACGGTTGGTGTATTTTAATTAAGATCAACTTCGGGTTTTCTACAACCGGACATTAACAAATTCCCATCTGCCACATAACCGCGGGCACGGCTTTCGAAAGTTCAAACCTTGCAGGGGTGTCCCAACTTAGCCCATGATAAGCTCTCGCGATCAACGAAGGATATTCCTTCTCCCCGGGAAGACCCGATCAGTCTCGAAATCCCGGCTACAAGACATTTCGACAGCAATAAAACAAGACCAGCAAAGCCGCCCAGATGTGCCGACAAATCCCGATAGGAGTCGCACGTACCTCGTTCTCAGGGCACAACCGGATAAGCTAAGCGTACAGGTACCGACGTAACCCAAGTTGCCAAGGGATGGTCCCGCACGGTGCTCTAGTTTGGACCAACGCTAGACAAGCACCGCCCGGGGTAATAAAGATGACCCTTGAGAGCGCGACTCCCAAGGGAAAAAGGCTAGGTGAGGCAAATGTAAAACCAATGTTGGGCCTTCTTTGGAAAAGTCTTATTCAAAGCGAACTGTCAAGGGGGTCCCATAAATCACCCGACCGCGTTAGGGACGCAAAATCCGGGAACATAACACCGATATGACGGAAACTAGGGCGGCAAGAGTGGAACAAAACACTAGGCATAAGGCCGAGCCTTCCACCCTTTACCAAGTATATAGATGCATTAATTAAATAAGATATATTGCGATATCCCAACAAGTAAACATGTTCCAACAAGGAACAACATCTCCATGTTCCAACAAGGAACAAACTTCATCTTCACCTGCAACTAACAATGCTATAAGAGGGGCTGAGCAAAGCGGTAACATAGCCAAACAACGGTTTGCTAGGAAGGGTGCAAAAGGTTAGAGGCTGACATGGCAATTTGGGATGGCTTGATAAACAGGCAATAGGTAGCGCAGCATAGCGATAGAACGAAGCAACTAGCATAGCAATGATAGTAGTGAGATCCAGGGTAGCGGTCATCTTGCCTGAAATCCCGCAAGGAAGAAGAACGAATCCATGAAGAAGACGAACGGATGAAGCCGAACCAAGCGTAGACGAACGAATCCTCACGATCGCAACGAAACGGGAACTAACAAGAAGAAGCACACAACATAGGTAAACACACCACAAATGAACAAGACATGATGCACAACAAGCATGATGCATGACAAGACTACATGAAGCTACTCATGGCAAGCGATGATGCAAACAAGAGCAACACATCAAAGCAAGTTTAAATGAGGCCGGGAACAACATATAACAATTCCGGTAAGTCCTCATATGCAAATTTCGAAATTGGTCCAGATCTGAATAAACCTTATGTTCAAGTTGTTAAACAGCAAGTTAAGATGCACCACGATGATCTACACGAAAATCTAGTCAACTTACATATAAAGTTCATTAGATTCGGAGCTACGGCCTAGAAGATATGAGCACAACAAGTTAAACATGGCATTGAGGCAAAATGCATACAAACATCAAGCAAACACCTCAAAACAAGGATCCAACATGATAATATGAAACTACATGCAAAATCAAGCAAGTTTCATATAGAGCACACTCAAAACGGAGCAACAGTTCAACACATACACTCTATACAAGTCATAGCAACAATCTGTCCAAAACAGCAACTAGGCATATTGCAAGCATCAAAACAACATGCTACAGCATCTCAACGTAATAACAAAAGGCATGGGCATGATGTAAAGGTAAATCATTACAAAACATGAACACTGAGCTATCTCCAGAAATGACTAGAACATGCTCAAACACACATGGCAAGATTGCAAATAATAACAGTTCAGACTTGGCAGAAAACAACATCAGGTTGCAATGTTTAGAGCTATCAAACAACATGTTACAGGAACTTATCATGGCAAACAAAGGCATGGCATGAATCTACTAATTGCATAGAACAAAAGTCCTTTAGTGACCATGAGCCAAAAAGGATCAGAAGATATGATGGAACCCATGTAAACATGGCAAGTTATATTACAGATTCATACATGGCAGGAACAACAATAAGTAGGCATGTTGGTGAGCTTGAACCACTCACCACAGAGCAATACATGGCATGGCAAGACAACCAACAGTAAGAATACATGGCATAGAAGCTATACATGGCAAGAACAACAACATATCATGCAAGGATCAACTACAACAACCTTGGCAAAATTGAATAACATGTAAACAACCTGCCAGGAAACATTTTATAGCAAAAGTAGAGCTCGATTGACTCAAGCTATGGCACTCCATAATTGCAAACAAGGGCATGGATGGATAGAGAATAACCATATGTTCAAAACATCCTTACTGAAGTATCTCAAAATATGCATGGATCTCTCGGTAGCATCAAGACAACATGGCATAAAAATATCAGCAAAACAGGGCTGAAATCAGCAACATCGTGAAGGCTAGTTTGCATGCTTGTGCTAGTCACCACAGAGATCACAAAAATACATGGCATACACCCCTGTAAAGATGGCATGGCATAGTACAAAACACATGTAGGACTCAAGTCCATAGGGTGCACACATCAATCATGGCAAAAATGACAAAAATGCATGTTCTGATAAGAATCTGAAACTAACATCACATAGCACTCTTCTAACAGCATTTAGGGCATCAAGATGAGCTCAAATGAAAATGATGCAACGAGATGAAATGATCTACTCTTCGAGACGAACAATTTGACATATTACACGCGCAAAACGGAGCTACGGATGCAGAGTTATGAGGCGATGAAACAAAATAACTGCAGATTGGGGACTTAGTGGAAAATCAACCTCTCGAAAAGTCAACGGGACGGAGATATCCGGGACGCGGGGATCCCGGGACGGAGGCGCGGCCGTTTGGTTGGAGGGATGGGTGGATCTCGTCCACCCCGACGAGATCTCACCTGAGGAGAACTCCGGCGAGCGGCGGGCGGCTCCGGCGAGGTCGGTGGGCGGCGATGGCGGCAACGGCGGGGCGGCGCAGAGGCGAGGCGGCCACGAGGGGCGGCGCGACGGGAGGCGGGCGAGGCTGGGGCAGCGAGCTCGGCCGACTCGGCGAGGTCCACGGCGGCGCCGGCCAAGGAGGCGGCCGGGCGGAGCGACCGGCGACGGGCGGCGGCGTCGCGCGTGAGGAGGCGCGGAGGCGCGTCGTGGCGCGGCGGAGGAGGACCAGGCGGGCGCCGGTGGCGGAGGCGACGGGCTCCGGCGGCGGGCGGGCCGGGCGCCATGGAGGCGGCGAGGCCGGGCGCCGCGGGAGCGGGCGCGGCGGCGGCGGCTTCGGCCCGGCGGCCAGGCGGGCTCGCGATGGCCCAGCGGCCTGGTGGCGGGGCGCGGTGGAGACGGTGGCGGGGACACGTGGTGGCCCGTGGTTGGCTGCGGCGGCGAGGCGGACGTGTCCGGCGAGGGAGCGGACGCGTCCGGTGGCGGCGGAGGGCGATTCTAGGGTTTCGGGGGGTTTGGACCGCGAATTTTCGGGGGGATCTAGTTTTATAGGTAGAGGGAGCTAGGAGAGTCCAAATGAGGTGCGGTTTTCGGCCACGCGATCGTGATCGAACGACCGAGAGCATGGAGGGGAGTTAGATGGGTTTTGGGCCAGTTTAGAAGGGGTTTTGGGCTGCAAACAAAAGAGGCTTTTGCGGTTACCCGGTTAACCGTTGGAGTACCAAACGACCTCCAAATGACCCAAAACTTGACAGGCGGTCTACCGGTGCTATTCCAAGGCCGCTTGACAAACCTCGGTCCATTCTGAGAACGTTTAATACGCGCACAACGAAAAGAGGTAAAAGGAGGCGCCGGGAGACGTAGGAGTGCCGGATTGCAAAACGGACAACGGGGAAAATACTCGGATGCATGAGATGAACACGTATGCAAAATGAAATGCACATGATGACATGATAAAAATGCAGATGATGACATGGCAAAGTGCAACACGCAAGCAAATGACATGGCAACGACGGCGAATAACTGGCGGACACCTGGCGCATCCAAACCGGGGCGTTACATCGGTCTACTTGTTTCAGACGTGATGCCTATATACATGATCATACCTAGATATTCTCATAACTATGCTCAATTCTGTCAATTGCTCAACAGTAATTTGTTAACCCACCATAAAATACTTATGCTCTTGAGAGAAGCCACTAGTGAAACCTATGGCCCCCGGGTCTATTTTCCACCATATCAATCTTCCAACACTTAGCTATTTCCGTTGCCTTTTATTTTCCTTTTATTTTACTTTGCATCTTTACCATAGAAATACCAAAAATATTATCTTATCATATCTATCAGATCTCACTCTCGTAAGTGACCGTGTAGGGATTGACAACCCCTTATCGCGTTGGTTGCGAGGATTTATTTGTTTGTGTAGGTACGAGGGACTCGCGCGTAGCCTCCTACTGGATTGATACCTTGGTTCTCAAAAACTGAGGGAAATACTTACGCTACTTTGCTGCATCACCCTTTCCTCTTCAAGGGAAAACCAACGCAGTGCTCAAGAGGTAGCACTTACCTAGCCTCCCTCGCAACTATTTGAGGACTCTAGTTTTTTTAAACTGTCAGATCTAATACTTTACTAAAACAGCAAGTGAAACAAAATAAAATGACATTCCAAGGATAGCACACATCATGTGAAGAAGCAAAAACTTAGGCTCAACCGATACTAACCGATAATTGTTGAAGAAAAAGGTGGGATGCCTACCGGGGCACCCCCAAGCTTAGATGCTTGAGACTTCTTGAATATTATCTTGGGATGCCTTGGGCATCCCAAGCTTGAGCTTTTGTGTCTCCTTAGTTCTTCTCATATCACTGTTTTCCTAAATCTCAAAAGCTTCATCCACACAAAACTCAACAAGAACTCGTGAGATAAGTTAGTATAAACCAATGCAAAAACCTTATCATTGTCTACTGTAGCAAATCACTAAAATATTATTCAACATTGCATACTAAATGCCTCTGCATATTTAATACTCCTATCCTCAAATAGAAACATTAAACAAGCAAACATATGCAAACAATGCAAACATAACAGCAATATGCCAAAACAGTACAGTCTGTAAAGAATGCAAGATTATCAATACTTATTCAACTCCAAACATTATGAAATTTTACCACACTGTAGAAAATTTATCACAGCTTATTTTGCAAAAAGTTTCAACATTTGATCACATTCTGACTTTTCTAGGGACTTTTAGCAACAGCGACAAACTTCCTATTTTGAAACAGCAACATGTAGACTTGCAAAATAAGCATGGTAAAGGCTACCATTGACATTTTTATTGAAATAAAAGATGCAAAACATTATTATAAATAACAGCAAGAAAATACTAACAAAATAAATTAACACTCCAAGCAAAACACATATCATGTGACGAATGAAAACATAGCTCCAAGTGAGGTTACCGATAATGTTGGAGACAAAAGAGGGGACACCTTCCGGGGCATCCCAAGCTTAGTTGCTTGGATCTTCCTTGAATATTACCTTGGGGGTGCCTTGGGGATCCCCAATCTTAGGTTCCTGTCACTCCTTATTCACCTCATATCGATATCTCACCCAAAACTTGAAAACTTCAATTACACAAAACTTAACGGAACTTTGTGAGATAGCTTAGTATGATAAAGAGCAAACCATTCCACTTTTCATACTGCCAAAGACAAGATTCATAATTGTTCTCACACAGTTCCTACTGTAGCATATCATTTCTAAAATTTATATTGAGCAATATAAGCTATAGAAACTAGAAAACAAACAAACTATGCATTGGAAACAGAATCTTTCAAAAACAGAACAGTCTATACTCAAACCATACTTCTGCTACTCCAAAAATTCTCAAAAAATTAGAACGACGTGAGAAATTTTTATATTAAACTTCTTCAAAAAGAATCAACTCAAAATCACTCTTTTGATAAAAACGAGAATTATTTTCGTTAGCACAAAAGTTTCTGTTTTTCAGCAAGATCAAATCAACTATCACCCAGCATGATCCCAAAGGCTTTACTTGGCACTTTATTGAAACAAAAGAATTAAAACATGATCAATACAGTAGCATAATCATGTTAACACACAAAAACAGTAAGTAAAAGTGTTGGGTTGTCTCCCAACAAGCACTTTTCTTTAATGCCTTTTAGCTAGACATGATGATTTCAATGTTGCTCGCATAAAAGATAAGAATTGAAACACAAAGAGAGAATCATGAAGCATATGACTATCACATTTAAGCCTAACTCACTTCCTATGCATAGGGATTTTGTGAGCAAACAACTTATGGGAACAAGAATCAACTAGCATAGGAAGGCAAAACAAGCATAACTTCAAGATTTTCAACACATAGAGATGAAACTCGATATTATTGCAATACCTAGAAGCATATGTTCCTCTCTCATAATAGTTTTCAGTAGCATCATAAATGAATTAAACAATATAACCATCACATAAATCATTCTTTTCATGATGCATAAGCATAGAAATTTTGTTACTCTACACATAAGCATTATTCTCATCAATAGTAGTGGGAGCAAACTCAACAAAATAACTATCATGGGAGTGAAAATTAAAATCATGATGACAAGTTTCATGGTTATTATTATTCTTTATAGCATACACGTCAGAACCATAATCATCATAGATAGCAACTTTGTAATAATAGTCAATTGAAGCCACATCCAAAATGGTGGATTCATCACTAAATAAAGTCATGACCTCTCCAAATCCACTTTCATCAATATAATCATCATAAATAGGAGGCATGCTACCATCATAATAATTTTTCTCATCAAAACTTGGGGAGTAAAAATATCATCTTCATCAAAGATAGCATCCCCAAGCTTGTAGCTTTACATATCATTAGCATCATGGATATTCAAATAATTCATACTAACAACATTGCAATCATGCTCATCATTCAAATATTTTGTGCCAAACATTGTATTGACTTCTTATTCTAACAATTGAGCACAATTTTCCGAACCATCATTTTCAAGAAAGATATTATAAAGATGATCAATAATATGATGCAACCTCGATTCATTTTTTATGTAGTTTTGTTTTGTAAAACCAAACCAGTGATAAAACAAGAAACTAGAAGATTTAATTGCAAGATCTAAAGATATACCTTCAAGCACTCACCTCCCCGGCAACGGCGCCAGAAAAGAGCTTGATGTCTACTACGCAACTTTATTCTTGTAGACACGTGTTGGGCCTCCAAGCGCGGAGTTTTGTAGGACAGTAGCAATTTTCCCTCAAGTGGATGACCTAAGGTTTATCAATCCGTGAGAGGTGTAGGATGAAGATGGTCTCTCTCAAATGACCCTACAATCAAATACAAGAAATCTCTTGTGTCCCCAACACACCCAATACAATGGGAAATTGTATAGGTGCACTAGTTCGGCGAAGAGATGGTGATAAAGTGTAATATTGATGGTAGAAATATATTTTTATAATCTGAATAAACAAAACAGAAAGGTAGCAAATAGTAAATGGGCACAAAAACAATATTGCAATGCTTGAAAATGAGGTCTAGGGTCCATACTTTCGCTAGTGCAACCTATCAACAATGCTAATATAATTGGATCATATAACCATCCCTCATTGTGCAACGAAGAATCACTCCAAAGTTCCTATCTACCGGAGAACATAAGAATAAATTGTTTGTAGGGTACAAACCACCTCAAAGCTATTCTTTCCGGTCGATCTATTCAAGATTCCATACTAAAATAACACAAAGCTATTCTTTCCGTTCGATCTATCCTAGAGTTCGTACTAAAATAACACCAAAGCAAATTCATATTCATAATACTCAATCCAACACAAATAACTTCAAAGAGTGCCCCAAGATTTCTACCGGAGAAACAAAGACAAGAACGTGCATAAACCCCAATGCATAGATTACCCCAATGTCACCTCAGGAATTCGCGAGTTGAGTGCCAAAACATATATCAAGTGAATTAATACGATACCCCATTGTCACCACGAGTATTCAATTGCAAGACATATATCAAGTGTTCTCAAATCCATAAAAGTATTCAATTCAATAAGAACGAAATCTCAAAGGGAAAAACTCAATTCATCACAACAAGATAGAGAGGGGAAAACACCATATGATCCGACTATATTAACAAAGCCCGCGATACATCAAGATCGTGACATATCAAGAACACGAGAGAGAGAGAGAGAGAGAGAGAGAGAGAGAGAGAGAGAGAGAGAGAGAGAGAGAGTTTAAACACATAGCTACTGGTACAAACCCTCAGCCCCGAGGGTGGACTACTCCCTCCTCATCATGGTGGCCACCGGGATGATGAAGATGGCCACCGGAGATGATTCCCCCCTCCGGCAGGGTGCCGGAAAGGGTTGGTTTTCGGTGGCTACAGAGCCTTGCGGCGTCAGAACTTCTGATATAGGTTAACCCCGAGGGTTTCTGGAATATTTGTGAATTTATAAGGTAAAAAAGGGGGTGCAGGAGGCCACCGAGGTGGTCAGAACCCACCTGGGCGCGCCTGGCCCAGGCGCGCCCTGGTGGGTTGTGCCCCCCTCGGGGCACCCCGAGGTGCTTCTCTGGCACATCCTAAGTGTTCTGGTCCATTAAAAATCTTCAAATAGTTTTGCGGTGTTTAGACTCCGTTTGATATTGATTTCCTACGATGTAAAAAACAAGCAAAAGTAGCAACTAGCACTGGGCACTGGGTCAATAGGTTAGTCCCAAAAAATGATATAAAGTCGCTATAAAATGATTGTAAAACATCCAAGAATGATAATAAAACAGCATGAATACTTCATAAATTATAGATACGTTGGAGACGTATTAGCAAGCTGTCGTGGAGGTCGAGGGGCCTAGAGAGCGACAACGGCGGTTCCAATCCAAAGGGATATTCGGAGCCGCTGCCAATTGTGGGTACGGAGAATCATAAATTTTTCATGGTGTGGACAGTGGTCTGGACAGCGCCAGAGCAGAGAGGATCGGAGAGGTGGGTGAGGAGGAATATTAGTGGTGTTGTGCGGTCTAGACGGCATCGGAGCCCTACTTAAATAGGTGCGACCATGCCATGTGAAGGGACGGGAAGCCTGCTACCTCTTGAGCACTGTGTTGGTTTTCCCTTGAAGAGGAAAGGGTGATGCAGTAAAGTAGCGTAAGTATTTCCCTCAGTTTTTGAGAACCAAGGTATCAATCCAATAGGAGATCACGCACGAGTCCCTCACACCTACACAAACAAATAAGAACCTCGCAACCAACGCGATAAAGGGGTTGTCAATCCTCAACGGTCACTTACGAGTGAGATCGATAGATATGATAAGATAATATTTTTGGTATTTTTATGATAAAGAGAAATAAAGATGCAAAGTAAAATAAAAGGCAATAGAAATAACTAAGTGTTGGAAGATTAAAATGATGGAAAATAGACCCGGGGCCATAGGTTTCACTAATGGCTTCTCTCAAGATAGCATAAGTATTACTGTGGGTAAACGAATTACTGTCGAGCAATTGATAGAATTGAGCATAGTTATGAGAATATCTAGGTATGGTCATGTATATAGGCATCACGTCCGCGACAAGTAGACCGAAACGATTCTGCATCTACTACTATTACTCCACACATCGACCGCTATCCAGCATGCATCTAGAGTATTAAGTTCATAAGAACAGAGTAATGCTTTATGTAAGATGACATGATGTAGAGGGATAAACTCATGCAATATGATATAAACCCCATCTTTTTATCCTCGATGGCAACAATACAATATGTGTCGTTTCCCCTGCTATCACTGGGATCGAGCACCGCAAGATTGAACCCAAAGCTAAGCACTTCTCCCATTGCAAGAAAGATCAATATAGTAGGCCAAACCAAACTGATAATTCGAAGAGACTTGCAAAGATAACCAATCATACATAAAAGAATTCAGAGGAGATTCAAATATTATTCATAGATAAACTTGATCATAAACCTACAATTCATCGGATCTCGACAAACACACCGCAAAAGAAGATTACATCGAATAGATCTCCAAGAAGATCGAGGAGAACTTTGTATTGAGATCCAAAGAGAGAGAAGAAGCCATCTAGCTAATAACTATGGACCCGAAGGTCTGAGGTAAAGTACTCACACATCATCGGAGAGGCTATGGTGTTGATGTAGAAGCCCTCCGTGATCAATGCCCCCTCCGGCGGAGCATCGGAAAAGGCCCCAAGATGGGATCTCATGGGTACAGAAGGTTGCGGCGGTGGAAATAGGTTTTTGGCTCCGTATCTGATAGTTTGGGGGTATGTAGGTATATATAGGTGGAAGAAGTACGTCGGTGGAGCAACGTGGGTCCCACGAGGGTGGAGGGCGCGCCTGGGGGGTAGGCACGCCCCTGCCTCGTGCTCTCCTCGTTGATTGCTTTGCGTAGACTCCAAGTCCTCTGGATCATGTTTGTTCCGAAAATCACGTTCCCTAAGGTTTCATTCCGTTTGGACTCCATTTGATATTCTTTTTCTGTGAAACACTGAAATAGGCAAAAAAACAACAATTTGGGCTGGGCCTCCGGTTAATGGGTTAGTCCCAAAAATAATATAAAAGTGTATAATAAAGCCCGTTAAACATCCAAAACAGAATATAATATAGCATGAAACAATCAAAAATTGTAGATACGTTGGAGACGTATCAAAGCCAACTTCAATACAACGCAGCTGTCGGAGTAGGCTTCTCGGTCATCGCATCGGCATTGGAAGGCAGCCACCTCTCATTTGGCCGTGTCACGCAGACCGGCATCAATACACGGAAACCGCTTGACGCGAAGAGGGTTTTGGGTGGTAGCAAGGTGGAGGAAGTGTATGTGGCAGAAGTCCGGACGCCCACAAAGCCCCCCATAGTTCACGCCTAGTTTGCAGGAAAACAGACATCCAAACGGGTTTGCAGACCAATGGGGTACCGCGTTGGATGGCAAACTGCGTCTGCACCACTCAGTCCGGACAGTTACGAATGGTTTGAATGTCTGCGTTGGAGATTCCCTAAGCTTGGCTTGTGTCGCCTCCCCAGGATTTTTGTCCTCCTTCCTCGGTGGGAGCTGGAGTGCAAAAGAAAGCAGAGGATTTGAAGACGTAGTCAGCCGGCTGGCACTAACTTATCTTTGCAATAGCCAAATTCTTCTTCTTACGTGTCAATCATACAACCCAAGACTGTGCCACAAATATACACCACAAAACTCTACATTTAGCCCCATGTAAGGAGAAACAAGATCAAGAACATCATGTCTTTGCTGATTCCAATTACAACTCGCACCCTCACGGATGCAGCTCCACGTAAACTGGGCTATTGAACAGGAAAAGATGATATGGTTAGCTTCTTCCAATAATATGCATAAAGCACATTTGATACTAGGAGGCCCTTGATGCTTGTGAATGTTGGTAGCGGTAAGGAGTCTCTTAAGAAGTGTTTGTCGTAGTCTTTAATATATTTTCAAGGCATATGGACTAGCCAAAGCAACTTATCATGCACGATTAGTTGGACCCTACAAAAGCTTGGCCTATAAAAGCATCTCCAACCTATGTACACCAGTTTGGTGCCCTAAAGACGATTATAGGTGATGAGAGAGAAGGTGTCTGGTCATAAAAAAATTCTGCTATAACAGATACCCTAAGAAACAAGAGTATATGTGATGAGAGAAAAGGTTTTTGTTGCATGCTCAGAACAAGGGTTGGTTGCACTAGCATTATCAATTAGCACAAAAGGATGACAAACTGAAATCTCTTTAGTTAGTTTTTCTTGGAGTTGATCATGAGACTCCAAGAGATTTCAGTGAGCACCCTTCAAGGCCTGTTGAGCCTGTTTAAGTATCTCATGATCCTCAAGGAGTCTAGCATGGCCAACACCAAGCTAATTATTTTTAGTTTTGAGTGCAATAACAATGGCTTGATCATGATATTTCTTTATTTTAGCAAGGTCAATATTTTGTGTCTCCTCAAGAGCAAGAGGAAGATCTGCAATCTCATCGGCATACTCATGAATATGCCATTCCATCTTCATGATGGTCTTATCTTGAGATTGAAGAAGCACATTTGCTTCCCCAAGTTGTTCCAAGAGCGTCTCAAAATTCCAATTGGTTTCTCCCTTGATCTTGGACATGAACATGTCCAACCCATTCTCCTCTCGCTTTTCCTCCATGTTATCCTCCACACAATTCATGAGAGATGGGTTAGTTGAGATGAAGGGCCTGGTGGGAGGAGTTACTTTAAAGGCCTTGGCCACGAGTCACTTGTGGGTGATGGTCTTGTTCTCGTTGGGGAGTCGAAGAGAGACATCGATGGAGAGAAAGTGGTGGCAATGGTTATGGAGGTCATTGCCACTACTTCACCACTTTTTTGTTCATCGTCATTGGATAAATACTCTTCTTTTACTACCAACACACTTTGGGGTTTTTTCTTCGTGAAGTTGTTGTTCTTGCTTTGGAAAGATTTGGACTTGGACTTGCGGATAAGCTTGCCTCCATTGTATTCCCTCTTCTCATAAGGACAATCCATGATTAAGTGACTCACATTCCCCCAATTGTAGCAATTCCTAAATCTTTGACAATTTGGCTTGAGACTTCTTTGAGTTGTCCCTTGAGTTGGACTTGAATTTCAACTTGTCGCCCCCGAAAAGCTCTTGAAGCTAGAGCCATGTGCTCATTGTATGCATAGTTGGTGTCCTTGGGGAAATACCCCACCTCCTCTTCTTCCTCCTCCTCTTATTCTTATTTTTCTTCTTCTCTTGTCACTTCAACTTTGGACCACTTTGGCCTTCAACGCAAGGTTGAGCTTCTTGACCCCACGAACACGAGTAAGCACATTGTCGGCGGGCGTGTTGTCCCCATGGAGATGAACTTATCCAACACATCATTGGATGACAAGGAATGAAAATATTATCTTTGGAGAATCACGGAGGAAGTATTCTTGTCAAAAGGCATGACTGCTGATGTCTACTACGCAACCTTCTTCTTGTAGACGTTGTTGGGCCTCCAAGTGCAGTGGTTTGTAGGACAGTAGAGAATTTCCCTCAAGTGGATGACCTAAGGTTTATCAATCCGTGGGAGGCGTAGGATGAAGATTGTCTCTCTCAAACAACCCTGCAACCAAATAGCAAAGAGTCTCTTGTGTCCCCAACACACCCAATACAATGGTAAATTGTATAGGTGCACTAGTTCGACGAACAGATGGTGATACAAGTGCAATATGGATGGTAGATATAGGTTTTTGTAATCTGAAAATATAAAAAAAGCAAGGTAACTAATGATAAAAGTGAGCGTAAATGGTATTGGAATGTTAGGAAACAAGGCCTAGGGTTCATACTTTGACTAGTGCAAGTTCTCTCAACAATAATAACATAATTGGATCATATAATTATCCCTCAACATGCAACAAAGAGTCACTCCAAAGTCACTAATAGCGGAGAACAAACGAAGAGATTATTGTAGGGTATGAAACCACCTCAAAGTTATCCTTTCTAATCGATCTATTCAAGAGTCCTTAATAAAATAACACGAAGCTATTCTTTTCATTCGATCTATCATAGAGTTCGTACTAGAATAACACCTTAAGACACAAATCAACCAAAACCCTAATGTCATCTAGATACTCCAATGTCACCTCAAGTATCCGTGGGTATGATTATAGATACGCATCACAAAATCTCATATTCATCTATTCAACCAACACATAGAACCTCAAAGAGTGCCCCAAATTTCTACCGGAGAGTCAAGACAAAAACGTGTGCCAACCCCTATACATAGATTCCCAAGGTCACGGAACCTGCAAGTTCATCACCAAAACATACATCAAGTGAATCAATATAATACCCCATTGTCACCACGGGTATCCCATGCAAGACATACATCAAGTGTTCTCAAATCCTTAAAGAATCAATCCGATAAGATAACTTCAAAGGGAAAACTCAATCCATTACAAGAAAGTATAGGGGGAGAAACATAATAAGATCCAACTATAATACCAAAGCTCGCGATACATGAAGATCGTGCCAAATCAAGAACACGAGAGAGAGAGAGAGAGAGAGAGAGAGAGAGAGAGAGAGATCAAACACATAGCTACTGGTATATACCCTCAGCCCTGAGGGTGAACTACTCCCTCCTTGTCATGCAGAGCGCCGGGATGATGAAGATGGCCACTGGTGAGGGTTCCCCCCTCTGGCAGGGTGCCGGAACAGGGTCCCGGTTGGTTTTTGGTGGCTATTAGAGGCTTGCGGCGGCGGAACTCCCGATCTAGGTTATGTTCTGGGGGTTTCTATTATATAAGAGGTTTTGGCATCGAGAACAAGTCAGGGGGGTCACCGAGGCGGCCACGAGGTAGGGGGCGCGCCCCCCACCCTCGTGGGTGCCTCAGGACTCCTCTGGTCCATCTCCAATGCTCCGTGGGCTCCTTCTGGTCCAAAAATAATCTCCGTCAAATTTCAGGTCAATTGGACTCCGTTTGGTTTTCCTTTTCTGCGAAACTCAAAAGCAAGGAAAAACAGAAACTGGCACTGGGCTCTAGGTTAATAGGTGGATATAAAAAATCAAATAGGTAAATGACCAAAAATCATATAAAATAGCATATAAATGCATATAAAAAATCCTAGATGGATAATATAATAGCATGGAACAATCAAATATTATAGATACGTTGGAGACGTATCAGCATCCCCAAGCTTAATTCCTGCTCGTCCTCAAGTAGGTAAATGGTAAAAACAGAATTTTTGATGTGGAATGCTACCTAACATATTTATCAATATAATCTTCTTTATTGTGGCAAGAATATTCAGATCCATAAGATTCAAAACAAAAGTTTAATATTGACATGATAACAATAAGACTTCAAGCATACTAACAAAGCAATCCTGTCTTCTAAAGTTATCCCTACAAAATCATATAGTCTGGCTATGCTCTATCTTCATCACACAAAATATTTAAATCATGCACAACCCCGATGACAAGCCAAGCAATTGTTTCATACTTTTGATGTTCTCAAACTTTTTCAATCTTCACGCAATACATGAGCGTGAGCCATGGACATAGCACTATATGTGGAATAGAAGGGTGGTTGTGGAGAAGACAAAAAGGAGAAGATAGTCTCACATCAACTAGGCGTATCAACGGGCTATGGAGATGCCCATCAATAGATATCAATGTGAGTGAGTAGGGATTTCCATGCAACAGATGCACTAGAGCTATAAGTGTATGAAAGCTCAACAAAAGAAACTAAGTGGGTGTGCATCCAACTTGCTTGCTCACGAAGACCTAGGGCAATTTGAGGAAGCCCATCACTGGAATATGCAAGCCAAGTTCTATAATGAAAGATTCCCACTAGTATATGAAAGTGAGAACATAGGAGACTCTCTATCATGAAGATCATGGTGCTACTTTGAAGCACAAGTGTGGTAAAAGGATAGTAACATTGTCCCTTCTCTCTTTTTTCTCTCATCTTTTTTTATTTGGGCCTTTTTCTCTTTTTTCATGGCCTCTTTTTTTCTTTATTTTTTTTGTCCGGAGTCTCATCCTGACTTGTGGGGGAATCATAGTCTCCGTCATCCTTTCCTCACTTGGGACAATGCTCTAATAATGATGATCATCACACTTTTATTTACTTACAACTCAAAAATTACAACTCAATACTTAGAACAAAATGTGACTCTATGTGAATGCCTCCGGCGGTGTACCGGGATATGCAATGAATCAAGAGTGACATGTATGAAAGAATTATAACGGTGGCTTTGCCACAAATATGATGTCAACTACATGATCATGCAAAGCAATATGACAATGATGAACGTGTCATAACAAACGGAACGGTGGTAAGTTGCATGGCAATATATCTCGGAATGGCTATGGAAATACCATAATAGGTAGGTATGGTGGCTGCTTTGGGAAGGTATATGGTGGGTGTATGATACCGGTGAAAGGTGCGTGGTATTAGAGAGGCTGGCAATGGTGGAAGGGTGAGAGTGTGTATGATTCATGGACTCAACATTAGTCATAAAGAACTCACATACTTATTGCAAAAATCTATTAGTTATTGAAACAAAGTACTACACGCATGCTCCTAGGGGGATAGATTGGTAGGAAAAGACCATCGCTCATCCCCGACCGCCACTCATAAGGAGGACAATCTATAAATAAATCATGCTCCGACTTCATCACATAACGGTTTCACCATACGTGCATGCTACGGGAATCACAAACTTTAACACAAGTATCTCTCAAAAATTCACAACTACTCAACTAGCATGACTCTAATATCACCATCTTCATATCTCAAAACAATCATAAAGAATCAAACTTCTCATAGTATTCAATGCACTTTATATGGAAGTTTTTATTATACCCATCTTGGATGCCCATCATATTAGGATTAAATTCATAACCAAAGCAAATTACCATGCTGTTCTAACGACTCTCGAAATAATATAAGTGAAGCATGAGAGTTCATGACAAACTACTCTGAAAGATATAAGTGAAGATCAATGAGTAGTTGAATAATTATGTAACTATGTGAAGACTCTCTAACATTTAAGAATTTCAGATCTTGGTATTTTACTCAAACAACAAGCAAAACAAAAGAAAATAAAATGACGCTCAAAGCAAAAAACATATCATGTGGTGAACAAAAATATAGCTCCAAGTAAAGTTACCGATGAACGAAGACGAAGGAGGGGATGCCTTCCGGGGCATCCCCAAGCTTAGGCTCTTAGTTTTCCTTGAATATTACATTGGGGTTCCTTGGGCATCCCGAAGCTTAGGCTCTTGCCGCTCCTTATTCCATAGTCCATCGAATCTTTACCCAAAAGTTAAAAAGTTCACAACACAAAACTCAACAGAAAACTCGTAAGCTCCGTTAGTATAAGAAAATAAAACAACCACTTAGGTACTGTTGTGAACTCATTCGAAATTCATATTGGTGTAATATCTACTGTATTCCAACTTCTCTATGGTTCATACCCTCCGATAGTACTCACAGTTTCATCAAAATAAGCAAACAACACATAGAAAACAGAATCTATCAAAAACTGAACAGTCCGTACTAATCTGTATCAAACATATACTTCTGGAACTCCAAAAATTCTGAAATAAATTGTTGGACGTGAATAATTTATATATTTATCATCTTAAAAAAGAATCAACCTAAAATCACTCTCCACTAAAAAATTTCAGCTAATCTCATGAGCGCTAACGTTTCTGTTTTTTACAGCAAGATCACAAAGACTTCACCCGAGTCTTCCCAAAGGTTCTACTTGGCACAAACACTAATCTCTCCCTAATAATAAAGTACGGATTGACTCCGTGGGTTCACCGTCACAATACGCTTTCCTCACATGTCATAATACGCTTTTATGATTTGTATAGATAAAATTGTAATATAAACGAGGTGGTACTAATTGAATTGAATCGGTACGAAAGAAAATAAAAACGCAGCCACGCTCTGCCTCGCGGCGCTCCGCCCCGCCCAACCCACCGTTCCCTCCAGCCAGGCCCCGCGCGCCGCCGGCCGACTCCTGCCTCCCAATCCAATCTCCTCCCCACCCGGGGCTTTCTTCGCCGTTCACAGCTCCCCTCCACCGACTGGCCGCGACCTCGCTGGAGGCAGAGGATGGGAGGGTGCGGAGCTGGCATCCGCCTCACGGAGATCGAGCGGACCGATCTGCGCGCCGGTGACCTCGCGGGAGGCAGAGGATGGGATGGCGTGCTGCACTCGAGACGAGCGGGCTCGATTAAGGGGACCGGTGGTTGGCGCCGGCGGGCTCGTGGACGGGGATGGAGAGGGCAGGTGCCAATCCGGCGTGACAAGAAAGTTGTTGCGGCGCCGGCCGACCAGCTCCGTCTCCGCGATTCCATGGACGGCGGTAGCGTCGTCGCGGGGGCGGCCTGCCGGACGGGCGAGTGGCTGCGCGCGTAGGCCATGGCGATGATGCCGCGGGTGGAGGCGCTCGCCGCCGACCGCGCACGGCTGGAGGCCATCAACGCGCTGCAGCACGAGTCCTGGCCCCTGGGAGGCCCGCGACGTTCGCCTCCAGTGGCGCCTCCTCAAGGTGACCCCTCCGCTCCATCCACTCCCTCCTCTTTATCCTAGGATTACGATCGGCTCCTCACTGATGCCACTGATGCTACTGACTAGCGTGTGCTCGCGGAGATGTCAGGCGGATGAGAACTGGAGGATGTGGGAGGCGACGTGCATGGCCCTACGGCGCTCCGACGATGACCGGATGTTCCCCGGTAAGAGGAGCATTTCCTCAGCTTCTACTCTGCTTGCTACTAGCAGTGCATATCACCTAATCTTTACATAATCAGGTTGCTACGGACTGCTACCCTTGTCTGCTGCACTGAATATAGAACCCCTAATTCCCTAAAGAGTGAAAATGAGGATCTAAAGATTTTATACAAGTGTGAGCTGGAAAACGAGGAGCTTAAGGTACGTTACCATAAGCACGGCAGCGTCAGAATCAGCGCGTCGGATCCGGCCGAGGCTTACGTCGATACGGATGCGGAGGCTCTAGCCGCAGCCGCCGCGCTCTATGCCCCGCCCCTGCTCGCCGAGCCCTGCCTCTCTGGATCTCCAGCAATGTACGCTGCCATTGACCTGCACTTTTCAGAAATCTTATGTTCAAAGTGTAGTGATCAGGTGTTAATTTGTTATTTAGTGTCAGTTTAGTGCAGCTGCTCCCCTGATTTGCTTCCTAGCTGGACCATTGATCTAGAAAAGATGACACACTAGAACGTACATGGAAACTTTCAGATAAGTTTGTATCGTACATGATTGAATCCTCTCCGTGCAAGAACTGACGATACACAGCTTGTTGGAAAATCATTGAGGGGATGAACTGCAGTCTTCCCTTACCACCCAGTAGTTCCCAATTTATATTTGGAATTTTATTTTTATTTGATAAGTATAACACCTAATTTACAATGAAGTGCATCCATCAAGCAAATTTTTTGACCATTAATACAGAGCACCTCCATGTCCACGTCGTCAACATGTTGCTCGCTGACCGTGTTGTTCTTGAGATCCGCCTTGAAGACGGGGGATTGGGCCTCCAGCACAAATCGTTCTTTAGCATGTCATCGCGATATGCTTCTATAGGAAGAGAGATCCTCCCCCATATTTATGCTTTTAACCCGCATGGATAATTCTATAGAAAAAAAATGTTATTCTGTAGTCTTCGTAACTTAAGCAATGTATAAATGAATATCCACTATTCATATGTGACAAGAAGTGCATGAACTTGGCTAATGTTTAGGGGCATAAACATGATCATGTCAAAACTGCATAGAGGCACCATGTTATTATGTTCTTACAGATAAAACGTTCAGGTTACTAATTTCTCTTTGCTGAGTGATTTTACTGTTCCTCATTAGTACGTGTTAGAGCTATGAATGCTGAACTTGCTAGATTCCTTTTTGCTTTGTCCGCAGGGAGGTCGCTTCTGGCATGTTCCGCAAGTTCAAAACGAAGAAGATCTCTGTTTGCACAGCCCTTCAGGGGAACAAATGGATTTCTGCACTCCGTCAGGTCAACACCACTGAGTGTCTGAGTTAGTTCATGAATCCATCAAATTATGGTTGTTGATCAGAGAGGTGCAAATACCACAGGCCAAGATGTCGTCTCCTGGTGTTGGACAACAGATGGAATGTATATGACGCGCTCAACCTACAAGGCAATGTTCTGGGGCTCTTACTCGAGCACTTGCTCTCGAACTTTCTGGAAGGCTTTGGCTGAAAACAAAGTAAAAAATTTCTGTTGACACCTGTCGCTTGGGAGGATTCTGACCGCGGACAAGCTGATCCAGAAAGGATGGCAAGGAAGCAAGATTTGTTCGATGTGCAGTTCACAGGAGGAGTGGAGTCAGTGGAGCATCTTCTTCTGAACTGCTATTTTGCTCGCCAAGTTTGGAGGAGGATCGCGGCTTGGTCTTGTTTCGATTCGAGACATTATGACGTGAAGATGGCCTCCGGGAGGGCACGGTGTACTCCTGGTGGCTGGAGCGAGCCTGCCAAATCCTTACCACCAACCAGCGAAAGTTTGATGGGACTGTTGCTTACACAAAAAAAACTTTTCAAAGAAAGCTCTTAAAAAATGTTCTTCTTCAAAGAAATGCACTGATTTTCATAAAAATAGTAACTATTCTTAAAAATTGTTCCAGTTTTTATGAAAATGCTAACTTTTAAATAAGGAAATTTCCGCATTTTTCAGAAAAGCAAAAAGAAAATGACAGACAATCTATTCCAAGAAAAAATTACTCTTCCATAAAAACAGATGAAGAACGCTAAGGCGGCTTCTTCACGTCCGAACTTCATGCTACATAAAGAACTAATCAGTTTAACCTTATTATCGATGTATAGTAAAATTAGTTACAAAAAATGTTGCCCGGTGCAATGCACGGGCATTTTAAGTCTCGTCAAGGACAGATTTTAAACTGATGCATTTCAAAGATGCACGTTCATGCTCAAGATTTAATTGTATTAGCTTTAAAAAATGAGTAATTGTAGTATATGTCATCTGTGCTTGGACCCAGGGGATTGTCCAAATGTAGGCTTTATGGTTTTACTCTAGGTATGCAACTACAACGATCGTCACTTGCATTTGTTGTGCTATTTTTGATAGACTAATATGGTTAGTTTGCAAAGTTCTTGGATAAATTACGAAGATATTGTAAATCTTTTTGCACATATTCGACTATTTCACGCTGCTAAGGGCGCCCTGTCGATGTTGTTCTTAACTTGGTGTACATGTAAATTGTTCTTTGAGATTGACTGGGCAGTGTTCATTATCATAATGGTGTTCTTTGGTCGGTATACACAATTGTTTAATGTTGTTTGCAAAGATTAAATAAGTAAAGTTCTAATGACGGTTTTGCGGTGAGTATATGACCAATCTATGTGAAGTTTCACTACATCAACTTGCACTTCGGTGGCGGCGTGGAGCTGAAGTAGATGTCGGTGGAGGACATGAGGGCGGGACTTTTCAAGTACAAAATTCATGATCCTAAAATCGACAATCCAACCCGGTGCAACGCACGGGCCCTTTTGCTAGTTAAAACATAAAATCACATCTAAACAGAGGCTAGATGAATTATTTATTACTAAACAGGAGCAAAAGCAAAGAACAAAAATAAAATTGGGTTGCCTCCCAACAAGCGCTATTGTTTAACGCCCCTAGCTTGGCATGATGATTTCAATGATGCTCACATAAAAGATAAGAATTGAAACATAAAGAGAGAATCATGAAGAATATGACTAAAACATTTAAGTCTAACCCACTTCCTATGCATAGGGATTTTGTGAGCAAACAACTTATGGGAACAATAATCAACTAGCATAGGAAGGCAAAACAAGCAAATCTTCAAGATTTTAAACACATAGAGAGGAAACTTGATATTATTGCAATATGTAGAAGCATATGATCCTCTCTCATAATAATTTTCAGTAGCATCATGAATAAATTCAACCATATAATCAGCACATAAAACATTATTTTCATGATCTACTTGCATAGAAATTTTACTACTCTCCACATAAGCAAATTTATTCTCATCAATAGTAGTGGGAGCAAACTCAACATAATAGCTATCATGTGAAGCATAATCCAATTGAAAATTAAAATCATGATGACAAGTTTCATGGTTATCTTTATTCTTTATAGCATACATGTCATCACAATAATCATCATAAATAGGAGGCATGTTTTCATCATAATAAAATTGCTCATCAAAACTTGGGGGACTAAACATATCATCTTCATCAAACATAGCATCCCCAAGCTTGTGGCTTTTCATATCATTAGCATCATGGGTATTAAAAGAATTCATACTAACAGCATTGCAATCATGCTCATCATTCACATATTTTATGCCAAGCGTTGTATGTAATTCTTCTTCTAGTACTTGAGCACAATTTTCCTTCCCATCATTTTCACGAAAGACAATAAAAAGATGAAGCATATGAGGCACCCTTAATTCCATTTTTTAGTTTTCTTTTATAAACTAAACTAGTGAGAAAACAAGAAACTAAAAGATTCGATTGCAAGATCTAAAGATATACCTTCAAGCACTCACCTCCCCGGCAACGACGCCAGAAACTGCTTGATGTCTACTATGCAACCTTCTTCTTGTAGACGTTGTTGGGCCTCCGAGTGTAGAAGTTTGTAGGACAGTAGCAAATTTCCCTCAAGTGGATGACCTAAGGTTTATCAATCCATGGGAGGCGTAGGATGAAGATGATCTCTCTCAAACAACCCTGCAACCAAATAGCAAAGAGTCTCTTGTGTCCCCAACACACCCAATACAAATGGTAAATTGTGTAGGTGCACTAGTTCGGCGAAGAGATGGTGATACAAGTTCACTACGGATGGTAGATATAGGTTTTTGTAATCTGAAAATATAAAAACAGCAAGGTAACTAATGATAAAAATGCGCGTAAACGATATTGCAATGTTAGGAAACAAGGCCTAGGGTTCATACTTTCACTAGTGCAAGTTCTCTCAACAATAATAACTTAATTGGATCATATAATTATCCCTCAACATGCAACAAAGAGTCACTCCAAAGTCACTAATAGCGGAGAACAAACGAAGAGATTATTGTAGGGTACGAAACCACCTCAAAGTTATCCTTTCTGATTGATCTATTCAAGAGTCCATAGTAAAATAACACGAAGCTATTCTTTCCGTTCGATCTATCATAGAGTTCATACTAGAATAACACCTTAAGACACAGATCATCCAAAACCCTAATGTCACCTAGATACTCCAATGTCACCTTAAGTATCCGTGGGTATGATTATACAATATGCATCACACAATCTCAGATTCATCTATTCAACCAACACATAGAACCTCAAAGAGTGCCCCAAAGTTTCTACCAGAGAGTCAAGACGAAAACGTGTGCCAACCCCTATGCATAGATTCCCAAGGTCACGGAACCCGCAAGTTGATCACCAAAACATACATCAAGTGAATCAATAGAATACCGCATTGTCACCACAGGTATCCCACGCAAGACATACGTCAAGTGTTCTCAAATCTTTAAAGATTCAATCCGATAAGATAACTTCAAAGGGAAAACTCAATCCATTACAAGAGAGTAGAGGGGGAGAAACATCATAAGATCCAACTATAATAGCAAAGCTCGCGATACATCAAGATCGTGCCAAATCAAGAACATGAGAGAGAGAGAGATCAAACACATAGCTCTTGGTACATACCCCCGCCCGAGGGTGAACTACTCCTCCTCGTCATGGAAACCATTGGATGATGAAGGTGGCCACGGTGAGGTTCCCCCCCCGGCAGGTGTCTTGACAGGTCCCGATTGGTTTTTGGTGGCTACAGAGGCTTGCGGCGGCGGAACTCCCGATCTAGGTTATGTTCTGGGGGTTTCTATATATATAAGAGGTTTTGGCGTCGGGAACAAGTCAGGGGGGTATCCGAGGCGGCCACGAGGTAGGAGGGCACACCCAGGGGGGTAGGGCGCGCCCCCACCCTCGTGGGTGCCTCAGGACTCCTCTGGTCCATCTCCGATGCTCCATGGGCTTCTTCTGGTCTGTGACGCCCCCGATTCAATCGTACACTAATCATGCACGCAAATGTGTACGATCAAGATCAGGGACTCACGGGAAGATATCACAACACAACTCTACAAATAAAATAAGTCATACAAGCATCATAATACAAGCCGGGGGCCTCGAGGGCTCGAATACAAGTGCTCGATCATAGACGAGTCAGTGGAAGCAACAATATCTGAGTACGAGACATAAGTTAAACAAGTTGCCATAAGATGGCTAGCACAAACCGGGATGCAGATCGAAGAGGAGCAGGCCTCCTGCTGGGATCCTCCTAGGTTACTCCCGGTCGTCGTCGGCGGGCTGCACGTAGTAGTAGGCACCTCCAGTAGTAGTCGTCATAGGCGGTGGCGCCTGCTCCCGGGCTCCATCGTCAGTTGCAGCAATCGAGTAGAGGTAGGGAAAAGGGGGAACAAGGCAACCGTGAGTACTCATCCAAAGTACTGCAAAACAAGGAGCTACACTACATATGCATGGATATATGTGTAAATGGCCATATCGGTGGACTGAACTACGAATGCCGAGAATAAGAGGGGATAGCTAGTCTTAACAAAGACTACGCTCGGACACCTGTCTTGCAACAGTAGGAGGGACAAACTGAAGTCCTCCAAGTAACATCACATAGCAATAATCCTACCCGCAATCCCTCCTCATATCCCCGAGCGAGAGCGACCACCGGTTGTATCGGCACTTGGAAGGGTGTGTTTTATCAAGTATCCGGTTCTAGTTGTCATAAGCTCAAGGTACAACTCCAAGTCGTCCCATTACGAAGATCACGGCTATCCGAATAGATTAACTTCCCTGCAGGGTGCACCATCTTACCCAAAGACGCTTGATCCCATTTGGCGGACACACTTTCCGGGTCATGCCCGACGCGGAAGATCAACACGTCCGCAGCCCCACCTAGGCACAACAGAGAGGCCAACACGCCGGTCTAAATCTAAGCGCAGGGTCAGGGCCCATCGCCTCGAGCACACACTGACGTTGCGTCTGTGGCCGAAGCAGACCCTAGCCCATTAGGCGTTCCAGTCCAATCCGGCGCGCGCCGCTCGTCGTGACGTCTGAAGTACTTCGGTGATACCACGACGCGGGATACCCATAACTACTCCAGCGTAGATGGTTAGTGCGTATAAGCTCGTAGCCAACTCAGATCAAATACCAAGACCTCGTTAAGCGTGTTAAGTAACATGAACGCCGAACAGGCCAGGCCCACCTCTCTCCTAGGCGGTCTCAACCTGCCTGCCGCTCCGCCACAAAGTAACAATCGGGGCCGTCGGAACCCAGGCCCACCTCTACGGGATGGAGCCACCCGTCCTTTCAGCCCCATCTCCTAACAGTACCACCTGTATTGTAATAGTGTAAAGTATATAGTATATACCCGTGATCACCTCTCGAGTGATCACGGCCCGATAGTATAGCACGGCAGACGGACAAGGATGTAGGGCCACAGATGAAAGTACTAGCAACCTATACTAAGCATATAGGATTGCAGGTAAGGTAACAACAGAAGTAACAAGGACAGGCTATGCAGCAGTATAGGAGTATCTGAAAACAGTAACATGCTACACTACTCTAATGCAAGCAGTATAGAGAAGAGTAGGCGATATCTGGTGATCAAGGGGGGCTTGCTGGTTGCTCGGCAAGAGAGAGGGTCGTCGGTGGCGTAGTCGATCACGAGGACATCAACATCGGTCTCGGGGTCTATCGGAGAGAGAGGGGAAGAATAGTAAATACATAGCGAGCAAGTGCATAACAGACAATGAGCGAGCTAGGCGTGTTCTAACGCAGGCGCTAAGCGATCTTGGCGAAGGGAAAACATCCGGGAAAGTTTTCCCGGTTCCAGACGTCTGTCAGACAGATGAACCGGAGAGGAAAGTTTGCAGGTTCGATAGGTTAGGGGTGGGTGGCGGATGAACAGACTGCGTATCCGGATTCGTCTCGTCGTTCTGAGCAACTTTCATGTTTGAAAATATTTTAATCCGAGTTACGGATTAAAAGATATGATTTTCTAAAGATTTTATTAATTTCTGGAATTTAATTAATTATTTATTTAATCCGAAAATGATTTAATGACATCAGCATGATGTCATGTCGATGTCGGCGATCAACAATGGTTGGTCGGGTCAAATCGACACGTGGGTCGATGGGACCCATCTCATATACTGCTTAGGTTAATTAGAGTTTAGTTAAACTAACTACTCTTTTAAATAAACTAACGAGTTAATTAGATTAATTAATTAGGATTAATTAACTTAATTAATACACTGATTAATTAATAATTAGTCTTATTAATTTATTTTTATTATTTATTTACTTACTATTATTATTATTATTATATATATATTTTTAACCCTTTTCTTTTAACCCATTTTCGTTTTTAGGGACATGGGTCCCGTCTGTCATTGGCCCAGGGGGCCTAGTGGGTTTGCGGGCGCTGGGCGTCGGCGCCCGACTGGGCGAGCGCCCAGATCGACAGGCAGGGGGGCCAGCCACGGGCGTGGCCGCTGGCGCCCACGACGCCGGCCAAGGGAACGGAGGGCGGCGCCGGAGGCGGAGACGGCGCTCAGCGCATGCTGGAGGCGACAGCTCACTGGGGCGGTCGAGGGGGCAGCGGGCGGATGGCCGCCGGAGGTGCAGCGGGGAAGGCGCGTCCACGGCGCGTGCTCGAACACGCACGCAGCCGGCAAGCGCGTAAGCGGGCAAGCGGGAGAAGGGCGGGGTCCTCACCGGAGATCGTGGGGTCTAGGCAGCAGGCGCGGAAGGTCGGGGGACGGCGAGGAAGAGGAGGCGCGTGGAGCTCGGGTGGCGGCGACGAGCAGCGACGCCGCGATGGGGTCGAGCGACAAGGGCGGCGGCCCGCGCAGGAGGAGGAGGACGGGAGTTAGGCGGCGGTGGGGGGGTAGATCTGGCGAAGCGCGATCGTCGAGGCGGGCCCAGCAGGCGACGGCGACGCGTCGTCGAGGCAAGCGCCCGATCCGAATCGAGGTGGGGAGGCGAGGGAGCGTGGCGGTCGTCGGTGGGGTTCGTCCCGATCCAAATCCGGATCGGGAGGCGTGGGGCGACGAGAGGAACGAGGGGAGTGGGGATCGGGGTGGGTTAGGGTTTCCCGTGGGGAAAAGGAGGAGGGTGGGGGGGGGGCATTGGGCGGCTGGCGGCCGATGGCCTCTTGGGCCGTGGCCCAGTGAGGGGGGGGGTCTCTCTCTCTTTATTCTTCTTCTTGTTTTCCTTTTCCTTTTATTTATTTTACCTTTTCTGCTTTAGCTTGATTCCTATTATTTTAGTTTTATTAAAGTACCCACTTAGCATCTAATTTAGTATTTCAACTTAGTCCATAATCACAAAAGTCTAATCCTCAAATAAATTAGTTTGACATTTTATTAATTATAAAGGTATTTAAACAATTGTTTTCACTATTGTTTTAATTGTTTTAGGGCCTTTATACATTTTACCAAAGTTTGGCTTCTCCACCATAATTACCTATGTATTATTTGGTTCACTCCGAACATTTAAATTTTAATATTTGAAAACTTTTATTGTTAGCTCGATTTTGAATTTGAAATCGAACTAGGTCCCGAACTAGCGAGTTTATCCACAAGAACCGAGGTGACGTGGCATCATTAGCAGGGATTACTGTAGCGTATTTACCCGGGCGTCACAATTCTCCTCCACTACAAGAAATCTCGTCCCGAGATTTAAGAGGGGAGTAAGGGGGAAAGGTCTGGTTACGAAATTCTAACGGATCTTCTCGAAGAAGTTAATCCTTCTCGTTGATGTCTTCAATCCTTTATTCCGATGCATCATGATAAACTGGTCATCATTTCTTCGGGAACTCCATCGTACTTACGAAAGATAAGGGGCAGCTCACTACGACATAATGCTTTTATGGGAAACAATCTGGGGTTAACCCATGAATTAGTATAAAATTATCTCTCGAGTTGAACCTATGAAATACCTCGAGAGCAAGGTACGAAGGTACCATAATAGGCTCCAAGCGGGTAGGTAGTTGCTCGAAGCCTGAACCAGAGTGAGAAAGGGGTTCAGAGTAGCGAGAGTAAGTATCACGTCTGATACCAGAATAGATCACTATGACGGTGGCCCGTGAATTACATACGAGTCCACGCGGGAGGAATAACTTTGGGAACAGGGGGTGTACAGGAGAGTCAGGTTTCGATCCTGTGGAACTGTGGGTTATGGGCCCACCATGTGGTTAAAAGTAGAAAGGTTGGTGACATCTTGCACGATCATGTAAGCTAGGCATGTCGGAGGAGAGTCGAGGGTCATGTCGGCAACAACATAGGTACCAAGGCGAGGGACGGAGAGAACCATTTTCCTGCTCGTTGAGCGAGGCGGACCAATAGGCAAGGTTCTCGCCCATCGGTGGTTACCAAATGTCACCAACAATAGTAACAGGGTCTTCTTGGCGGTGTTGTAACACGAGGTGCTTGCACAAGCAAAGGATTATTACTGCTTATATCATATAGATCATAGAAAAGGTTTAAACAAACCAATGGATGGAAAACATGATCATCAAATTAAATGAACAATGGAAAGGAAAATATGTTTAAACACATAATTCAAGGGTATATCCTTCCCAAGGACAAGCGAGCAAGATATCCACGATAGGAGATAATGTAGAAAACCCTTTAGGTAAGGGGAGAGAAATTTCATGTCATTACCCATACAACGGTGTTTGGATAATTGAGCAAGAAACATTTAGCATTGGGCTTGAATGTTCTTGTTGAAAACCGAGTATCACAGACATGCTTGAGATAGCATTGGCATGGTTTTCGGTGAAGATCGGACCTTGGAATCACGAAGGATCCATCAGGAATAACTTGTAGAAACAGTATTACAATTCCCTCATGGATGAAAGGATAACCCTGCTGAAAAGGAATCTATAATGATAGGTCCTCCAGCCGGGGTGCTAGGCATGACATCATGCTACCGGGTCATCAAAGTATCAACATCATAACTCTTGGAAAGTTGTCCCAACCATCATATCTGACCGAGATTCAGATCCGATTGGTGTCAGGATACCTCAGACTTAGGATACCTGAGAATAAAAGGTGCAACGCAAGTTGACGAGATGACATTGTAAGATTCTCGGGGAAATGAACTATGAAGTGATTTCCGTTAACAAGAGTCCATCATTAACCCAAGGAGAGGACAAGGAGGTGTCTGATGAACTCAACGGTAATTCATCGAGATTCCCAAAGATGGGTTTCCACAATTAAGTGAACCAGGAGATAACATTTGTCAGATCAAATGATATAAGGAAGTATGCTCGAGGAAACATACACAAGTAAACATTGGTTGAAGGGTGCGCCCGATGGGTTGGGTTGCACGACCAATGTCAGAATGGTGATTCAATAATCGATAGCCTAAGAATGAACCATCGACCATTAACTTCAAAAAATTAGGGTTGCTAGAAGGAAAGAATCCAAACAACACCGTCCACTTGTTGGAATTAACACGGGGACCAAGAAGGAATGGTGATGGTGAGAAGTATTTCTATGTCAAGAATCCTCAAGAGGTGGAACAATCTCAGAACATCCTTGACATAAAGGATGGTAATTACTCCAAGGTAAAGAAGAACGATTGCTGGGTAGCAAGGAGCTCAAGGTATAACACCAAACACGAACAAGCTTGTGTTGGTGGGAAGGCAATAAAGTTCGATGATAAAGCAGATCATCGAGGGCAAGGATGGTATTTCTCATCATGAACTCATTTGATATCCTGGAAGGGCTCATAAGATTGATGGTGATGACGACACACTTTGTCGAGAAATTTCAAGATGTAATCGATCGGCGATGACATCAAGTCAAATGGATGGTGAAGCGAAAGGTTATTGGAACCAAGGGTATGACACAAACTCGAAACCAAGCTTGTTGTTCAAAGCGAAAGGATACGCCGATGAGGATCGATGTAAGGTTAGTCCATCGTCGAAAATTGCGCTCCGAGAAGAAGGACCGGGTAGCACAGTTAAAATAATCACGACAATGATATAGCCAAACAGGCTAGGAATGGCGTGATCGGGTACAAACTCGTACTTATAGAAGCTTACTGAAGAGTTGTTGAACCGTAGTGCGGACTCGGTTCCGTTATCGGTGTCTTAGAGTGTTTGTTAACTCAGAGCCCGTGAAATTGGAATCAGTGGGAAGGTTGCACTTGATGAATAACTCATGAGAAGTTATGCCGTTCCATGATAATCTCGAGATACCAGGGGGGTAATACTCGACACAAGATCAAGTAAAGGTTGGACTGGTGTATTGATCCATAGAAGACAATTGTTTTAACTTGTCCGAGAAATGAGATCAAAGAAGAACAATCATGGTCGGAACCAAGATTGCAAAAGGCCAGATCCTAGATATAAGATGAACTTATACCGAAGGAATAATTCATTTAAGAGAAGCTTTAATGATAAGATATACATCATGTCCATGGGCATGAACACAAGGTTCAAGGTCGACTCCCACTTCTCCAATGCATAACCTTTCATTCACTCCTCACGTTCGATGAAGTTGCAGTGTTGAAAATTTTATCTGGCGAAGCACCAGAAGAGTATGATTCGTGAAAACTTTCGGGTTCATACGGTTTAGTGAAAGCATATGTTCAACCCATAGGGGCTTCTTGGAACCATATACCGAATCTTTAGAAATAATTAACTCAAGCTCAAGGCGAGCATGGTTGAGAAAGCAGAGGATACAATTTACCAAAGGCATTATGTACGGAGGAAAGGCTCACAAGGTTATTGAATATGAAGGCGTTGTCGGATAAAATCCAACAAAGGATCTGGTGGTCCACAAGGGATCTGAGTGAGCATCAGTACTCAACTAGAGGAAGAAGAATGCAAGGAGATCAAACTATAGAAACAACTGACTAACTCAATTTTCAAATGCAAAGGAATTATGATTCCCAATTCAAGGGATCAGTAGCAATGCTCGATCGGGGATGGATAAGTTGAATAGCCTTAGGGTACAATCAACGACAATTGGATTGGTCGAGAACCAATTCCGGATAAAGAATGGCAGCTCAGCGGAAAAGTAATTTATAAGGATCAATGATGGTTGCGGTATTCAGAAACATATTGAGTCAATAGACTCAAAATGATAATGACAAGGAATGTCAATATGACTACGAGACTTATGGGATTAACCATAATGCAAGCAAGCAAGAATTTCAAGAGCCAAAGGCTCCAGAGGGTTTTCGGGAGATCGAATAGTATTTTGAAGACTTTTGTGAAACACATGAACAAGCTGGGGTTGAGCGGATACTCGACAAGTGCGAGGGTTTATTTGAAGGGGTATTCATGTAGCAAATAACTGCTAGGCAAGTAGGCACAAAGTATTCTCGGAACAATAGAAAACTTGGGTATCTTG
The DNA here is from genome assembly GCA_021605205.1 of Aegilops longissima. NCBI lineage: Eukaryota > Viridiplantae > Streptophyta > Magnoliopsida > Poales > Poaceae > Aegilops > Aegilops longissima. Next base: position 338,013,319 of record CM038680.1, read on the forward strand.
TAATAACAAGATCAATGGGGATGATCGTATGAATGGCAAGTGTGTAAGTAGTTATCCATACGGGTTTATCCGTGGTCGAAATAGCAAAAGTGATGAGCACAAAGTCTCGAGAGAACATCGAGAGTATCTTGGAATCTTGATTAGCGATCGATCATCTGAAGTGAGGGGTTCTCCGGAGAAAGTACTTGCGAGAACCTAAAGTTAGTTTTGTTTTAGCAAATTCATTTAACCCGAATAGAAGGGAGTTCAGAATCCCGAGTAAAGATCGAGGAGTAAAAGATCCTAATACCACCCAATGGCGGCGTGTGGCCATAAGACACACAACCATGTTAGTAAAAGTTTTGCAATGTCTAGACTCGACTTGCCAAGGAGTGTGGAAGGGGATTCCTACAGGCGATGGCTCGATACCAACTTGTGGCGCCCGATTCAATCATACACTAATCATGCACGCAAATGTATGCGATCAAGATCGAGGACTCACGGAAGATATCACAACACAACTCTACAAATAAAATAAGTCATACAAGAATCATAATACAAGCCGAGGGCCTCGAGGGCTCGAATACAAGTGCTCGATCATAGGCGAGTCAGCGGAAGCAACAATATCTAAGTCTGGACATAAGTTAAACAAGTTGCCATAAGATGGCTAGCACAAACCGGGATGCAGATCGAAGAGGAGCAGGCCTCCTGCCTGGATCCTCCTAGGTTACTCCCCGGTCGTCGTCGGTGGGCTGCACGTAGTAGTAGGCACCTCCAGTAGTAGTCGTCATAGGCGGCGGCGTCCGGCTCCTGGGCTCCATCGTCTGGTTGCAGCAATCGAGTAGAGGTAGGGGGGAAAGGGGGAACAAGGCAACCGTGAGTACTCATCCAAAGTACTCGCAAGCAAGGAGCTACACTACATATGCATGGATATATGTGTAAATGGCCATATCAGTGGACTGAACTGCAGAATGCCAGAATAAGAGGGGGATAGCTAGTCTTAACGAAGACTACGCTTCTGGACACCTGTCTTGCAACAGGTAGGAGGGGACAAACTGAAGTCCTCCAAGTAACATCACATAGCAATAATCCTACCCGGCGATCCCCTCCTCATATCCCTGAGCGAGAGCGACCACCGGTTGTATCTGGCACTTGGAAGGGTGTGTTTTATCAAGTATCCGGTTCTAGTTGTCATAAGCTCTGTTGGAAATATGCCCTAGAGGCAATAATAAAAGCATTATTATTATATTTCCTTGTTCATGATAATTGTCTTTATTCATGCTATAAGCTGTATTATCCGAAATCGTAATACACGTGTGAATACATAGACTTCAATCGTCCCTAGTAAGCCTCTAGTTGACTAGCTCGTTGGTCAACAGATAGTCATGGTTTCGACTATGGACATCGATGTCATTGACAACGGGATCACGTCATTAGGAGAATGGCGTGATGGACAAGACAATCCTAAGCATAGCACAAAGATCGTGTAGTTCGTTTTGCTAGAGCTTTTCCAATGTCAAGTATCTCTTCCTTCGACCATGAGATCGTGCAATTCCGGATACCGTAGGAGTGCTTTGGGTGTATCAAACGTCACAACGTAATCGGGTGACTATAAAGGTGCACTACAGGTATCCCGAAAGTAACCATTGGGTTGACACGGATCGAGGCTGGATTTGTCACTCCGTATGACGGAGAGGTATCATCGGCCCACTCGGTAATGCATCATCATAATGAGCTCAAGGTGACCAAGTGTCTGGTCACGGGATCATGCATTGCGATGCGAGTAAAGTGACTTGCCGATAACGAGACTAAGCGAGGTATTGGGATACCGACGATCGAGTCTCGGGCAAGTAACACACCGTCGACAAAGGGAATAGAATACGGGTTGCTTGAACCCTTGACATCGTGGTTCATCCGATGACAACATCGAGGAGCTTGTGGAGCCAACATGGGTATCCAGATCCGCTGTTGGTTATTGACTTGAGGTAGTCTCGGTCATGTGCATGTCTCCGAACCCGTAGGGTCTACACACTAAGGTTCGGTGGCGCTAGGGTTAATAGGAAGACAAGTATGTGATTACGAATGTTGTTGAGTCCGGATGAGATCCCGGACGTCACGAGGAGTTCGGAATGGTCCGGAGGTAAAGATTTATATATGGAAAGTGGTTAAGCGGACTCGGGAAGTTTGGTGGTATGCCGGTAAAATGCAGGGGCCACGGGAGGTTCCGGAGGTCCACCGAGGGGCCACCTCTCCGGGGGCCACATGGGCTAAGTGGGAGAGGAACCAGCCCCTGGTGGGCTGGGTGCGCCTCCCACCTAGGCCCATGCGCCTAGGGTTTGGGAGGAGGAACCCTAAAGGGCGCCCCAGCTTGGGGGCAAGCCACCTCCTCCCTCCTCCTTGGCCGCCGCCCCTAGGGTTTGCCCTAGAGGGCGGCCCCCTGACCCTCTCCTCCTATAAATAGAGGGTGGGGGAGGCTGCCAACACAGTTGTGGCGCAGCCCTCCCTCCCAACACCTCTCTTTCTCACGCAAGCTTGGCGAAGCCTGCGCCGAGAACTACCGTGACTGCTGCACCACGCCGTCGTGCTGCCATCGGGATTGTCTTCTTCAACCTCTCCTTCACTCTTGCTGGATCAAGGCGGAGGAGACGCCATCGTCCCGTCGTGTGTTGAACACGGAGGTACTGTCCTTTCAGACTTTGGTCATCGGTGATCGGAATCACGTTGGGAGCGTCTTCGTCATCACCACTCTCAAGAACGCTTCCGTATTCGATCTACAAGTGGTATGTAGATGCAAACTCTCTCTCGTTACTCGTTGCATGGTAGAACTCATAGATGGATCTTGGTGAAACCGTAGGAAAAATTTTAATTTTCTGCAACGTTCCCCAACAAAGGGCATCATGAGCTAGGTCTATCGTAGTTCTTGCACACGAGTAGAACACAATTTTGTTGTGGGCGTGGATCTTGTCAACTTACTTGCCGTTACTAGTTGTTTCTTGCTTCCGCGGTATTGTGGGATGAAGCGGCCCGGACCAACCTTACACGTACTCTTACGTGAGACCGGTTCCACCGACTAACATGCACTAGTTGCATAAGGTGGCTGGCGGGTGTCTGTCTCTCCTACTTTAGTGGGAGCGGATTCGATGAACAGGGTCCTTATGAAGGGTAAATAGAAGTTGACAAGATCACGTTGTGGTTATTCGTAGGTAAGAAAACGTTCTTGCTAGAACCCAATTGCAGCCACGTAAAAGATGCAACAACAATTAGAGGACGTCTAACTTGTTTTTGCAGCAATTGTCATGTGACGTGATATGGCCAAGTTGTGATGAATGATGATATATTGTGATGTATGAGATCATGTTCTTGTAATAGGAATCACGACTTGCATGTCGATGAGTATGACAACCGGCAGGAGCCATAGGAGTTGTCTTTATTTTTGTATGACCTGCGTGTCATTGAAGAACGCCATGTAATTTACTTTACTTTATTGCTAAACGCGTTAGCCATAGAAGTAGAAGTAGTCGTTGGCGTGACAACTTCATGGAGGCACGATGATGGAGATCATGATGATGGAGATCATGGTGTCATGCGGTGACAGGATGATCATGGAGCCCCAAGATGAAGATCAAAGGAGCTATATGATATTGGCCATATCATGTCACTACTTTATAATTGCATGAGATGTTTATTATAATTATGCATCTTGTTTACTTAGAACGACGGTAGTAAATAAGATGATCCTTACAACAATTTCAAGAAGTGTTCTCCCTAATCGTGCACCGTTGCTACAGTTAAGTAAGCTTCTAAGCACCACGTGATGATCGGGTGTGATGGATTCTTACGTTCACATACAACGGTGTAAGACAGATTTACACACGCAAAACACTTAGGGTTAAACTTGACGAGCCTAGCATGTACGACATGGCCTCGAACACGGAGACCGAAAGGTCGAACACGAGTCGTATGGAAGATACGATCAACATGAGAATGTTCACCGACGATGACTAGTCCGTCTCACGTGATGATCGGACACGGCCTAGTCGACTCGGATCGTGTATCACTTAGATGACTAGAGGATGTCTAATCTGAGTGGGAGTTCATTAATAATTTGATTAGATGAACTTAATTATCATGAACTTAGTCTAAAACTTTTGAATTATATGTCTTGTAGATCAAATGGCCAACGCTCATGTCAACTTGAACTTCAACGCTCCTAGAAAACCAAGCTGAAAGATGGCGGCAGCAACTATACGGACTGGGTCCGGAACACGAGATCATCCTCATAGCTGCCAGAAACAATACGTCCTAGAAGGACCGCTAGGTGAAGCTCCGTCCCGAGAACCAAGACATTATGAATGCTTGGCAGTCTCGTCTTGATGATTACTCCCTCGTTCGGTGCGGCATGCTTTACAGCTTAGAACCGGGCTCCAAAGGCGTTTTGAGCACCACGGAGCATATGAGATGTTCGAGGAGCTGAAACTTGTTTTCCAAGCTCACGCCGGGTCGAGAGATATGACATCTCCGACAAGTTCTATAGTTGTAAGATGGAGGAAAACAGTTACACAAGTGAACACATTACGAAGATGTGCAGGTTGCACAACCGTATGACCCAGCTGAATATTAACCTCCACGATGAGGCGGTCATTGACAGAATCCTCGATCGCTCCCACCAAGCTACAAGAGCTTTGTGATGAACTACAACATGCATGGGATGGTAAAGACCATTCTGAAGTGTTCTCTATCTTTGAAGTCAGCCGAGGTTGAAATCAAGAAAGAACATCAAGTGTTGATGGTCAATAAGACCACTAAGTTTAAGAAGGGCAAGGGCAAGAAGAACTTCAAGAAGGATGGCAAGGAGATTGCCGCGCCCGCAAGCAAGTTGCGGGAAGAAGTCAAAGAATGGACCCAAGCACGAGACCGAGTGTTTTTATTGCAAGGGAAGGGTCCTTTGGGCGGAACTGTCCCAAATACTTAGCGGATAAGAAGGCGGCAACACTAAAGGTATATTTGATATACATGTAATTGATGTGTACCTTACCAAGAATCGTAGTAACTCCCGGGTATTTGATACCGTGCCGTTGCTCATATTTGTAACTCACAGCAGGAGCTGCGGAATAAGCGGAGATTGGCGAAGGGCGAGGTGACGATCTTGGCGTCGGGAATGGTTCCAGAGTCGATGTGATCGCCGTCGACGCTACCTCTTCATTTACCCACGGGATTAGTTATGAACCTTAATAATTGTTATTTGGTGCCAAGTTTGAGCATGAATATTGTATCCGGATCTCGTTTAATGCGAGATGGCTACTCATTTAAATCCGAGAATAATGGTTGTTCTATTTATATGAGAGATATGTTTTATGGTCATGCTCCGATGGTCAATGGTTTATTCTTAATGAATCTCGAGCGTAGTATTACACATGTTCATAACGTGAATACCAAAAGATGTAAAGTTGATAACGATAGTCCCACATACTTGTGGCACTGCCGCCTTGGTCACATTGGTGTCAAGCGCATGAAGAAGCTCCATGCTGATGGACTTTTGGAGTCTCTTGATTATGAATCATTTGACACATGCGAACCATGCCTCATGGGCAAAATGACCAAGACTCCATTCTCGGAACAATGGGCGAGCAACCAACTTATTGGAAATCATACATACCGATGTATGCGGTCCAATGGCGTTGAGGCTCATGGAGGATATCGTTATGTTCTCACTCTCACGAGATGACTTGAGTAGATATGGGTATGTCTACTTGATGAAACACAAGTCTGAGACCTTTGAAAAGTTCAAGGAATATCAGAATGAAGTAGAGAATCAACGTGACCGAAAGATAAAATTCTTACGATCAGATCGTGGAGGAGAATATTTAAGTCACGAATTTGGTACACACTTAAGAAAATGTGGAATCGTTTCACAACTAACGCCGCTGGAACACCTCAACGTAATGGTGTGTCCGAGCGTCGTGTCGCACTCTATTGGATATGGTGCGGTCTATGATGTCTCTTACTGATTTACGCTATCATTTTGGGGATACGCTCTAGAGACAGCTACATTCACTTTAAATAGGGCACCGTCTAAGTCCGTTGAGACGACACCGTATGAATTATGGTTTGGGAAGAAACCTAAGCTGTCGTTTCTAAAAGTTTGGGGATGCGATGCTTATGTCAAGAAACTTCAACCTGAAAAGCTCGAACCCAAGTCGGAAAATCGTCTTCATAGGATACCCTAAGGAAACCGTGGGTATACCTTCTACTTAAGATCCGAGGGCAAGATCTTTGTTGCCAAGAATGGATCCTTTACGGAAAAGAGTTTCTCTCGAAAGAAGTAAGTGGGAGGAAAGTAGAACTTCGATGAAGTACTACCTCTTGAACAGGATAGTAGTGCAGCTCGGAAAATGTTCTGTGATGCCTACACCAACCGAAGAGGAAATTCATGATGATGATCAAGGTACTTCGGATCAAGTTGCTCTTGAACCCGTGGGTCCACTAGGACACGTTCCGCACTGAGTGGTACGGCAACCCTGTCACGGAAATCATGTTGTTAGACAACAATGAACCTTGAACTATGAAGAAGCAATGGCGGGCCCAGATTCCAACAAATGGCTAGAAGCCATGAAGTCCGAGATAGAATCCATGTATGAAAACAAAGTGTGGACTTTGGTGACTTGCCCGATGATCGGCGAGCGATAGAAAACAAATGGATCTTTAAGAAGAAGACGGACGCGGATGGTAATGTCACCATCTATAAAGCTCGACTTGTCGCTAAGGGTTATCGGCAAGTTCAAGGGATTGACTACGATGAGACTTTCTCTCCGTGGCGAAGCTTAAGTCCGTCCGAATCATGTTAGCAATTGCCGCATACTATGATTATGAGATATGGCGATGGACGTCAAAACAGCGTTCCTTAACGGCTATCTTAAGGAAGAGCTGTATATGATACAGCCGAGGGTTTTGTCGATCCTAAGAACGCTAACAAAGTATGCAAGCTCCAGCGATCCATTTATGGGCTGGTGCAAGCATCTCGGAGTTGGAACATTTGCTTTGATGAGATGATCAAAGCGTTTGGGTTTATCTTGCAGACTTATGGAGAAGCCTGCGTTTACAAGAAAGTGAGTGGGAGCTCAGTAGCATTTCTCATATTATATGTAGATGACATACTTTTGATGGGAAATGATATAGAATTCTTGGACAGCATTAAGGCCTACTTGAATAAGTGTTTTTCAATGAAGGACCTTGGAGAAGCTGCTTATATATTAGGCATCAAGATCTATAGAGATAGATCGAGGCGCCTCATAGGTCTTTCACAAAGCACATACCTTGATAAGATTTTGAATAAGTTCAAAATGGATCAGTCTAAGAAGGGTTCTTGCACAGTTGCAAGGTGTGAGATTGAGCTCAGCTCAATGCCCGACCACGGCAAAAGATAAAGAAGAGATGAGTGTCATCCCTATGCCTCAGCCATAGGATCTATTATGTATGCCATGCTGTGTACGGACCTGATGTAAACCTTGCCGTAAGTTTGGTAGGAAGGTACCAAAGTAATCCCGCAAGGAACACCGGACAGCGGTCAAGAATATCCTGAAGTACCGAAAAGGACAAAGGACATGTTTCTCGTTTATGGAGGTGACGAAGAGCTCGTCAGAACAGTTACGTCGGCGCTAGCTTCGACACAGATCTGATGACTCTAAGTCACAAACCGGATCGTGTATATGTTGAATGGTGGAGCGATGGCTGGTGCAGCTGCAAGCGAGCGTCGTGGCGGGATCTACATGTGAAGCGGAGTACATGGCAGCCTCGGAGGCAGCGCATGAAGCAATTTGGGTGAAGGAGTTCATCACCGACCTAGGAGTCATACCCAATGCGTCGGGCCGATCAAACTCTTCTGTGACAACACCGGAGCTATTGCCCTTGCCAAGGAGCCCAGGTTTCACAAGAAGACCAGGCACATCAAGCGTCGCTTCAACTCCATCCGTGAAAATGTTCGAATGGAGACATAGAAATTTGTAAAGTGCATACGGATCTGAATGTCGCAGATCCGTTGACTAAACCTCTTCATGGGCAAAACATGATCAGCATCGAACTCTATGGGTGTTCGATTCATCACAATGTAAACTAGATTATTGACTCTAGTGCAAGTGGGAGACTGTTGGAAATATGCCCTAGAGGCAATAATAAAAGCATTATTATTATATTTCCTTGTTCATGATAATTGTCTTTATTCATGCTATAAGCTGTATTATCCGGAAATCGTAATACACGTGAATACATAGACTTCAATCGTCCTAGTAAGCCTCTAGTTGACTAGCTCGTTGGTCAACAGATAGTCATGGTTTCGACTATGGACATCGATGTCATTGACAACGGGATCACGTCATTAGGAGAATGACGTGATGGACAAGACAATCCTAAGCATAGCACAAAGATCGTGTAGTTCGTTTTGCTAGAGCTTTTCCAATGTCAAGTATCTCTTCCTTCGACCATGAGATCGTGCAATTCCGGATACCGTAGGAGTGCTTTGGGTGTATCAAGCGTCACAACGTGGCGGGTGACTATAAAGGTGCACTACAGGTATCCCGAAAGTAACCATTGGGTTGACACGGATCGAGATGGATTTGTCACTCCGTATGACGGAGAGGTATCACCGGGCCCACTCGGTAATGCATCATCATAATGAGCTCAAGGTGACCAAGTGTCCGGTCACGAGATCATGCATTGCGATACGAGTAAAGTGACTTGCGATAACGAGACTAAGCGAGGTATTGGGATACCGACGATCGAGTCTCGGGCAAGTAACACACCCCGACAAAGGGAATAGAATACGGGGTTGCTTGAACCCTTGACATCGTGGTTCATCCGATGACAACATCGAGGAGCTTGTGGGAGCCAACATGGGTATCCAGATCCGCTGTTGGTTATTGACTTGAGGTAGTCTCGGTCATGTCGCATGTCTCCCGAACCCGTGGGGTCTACACACTTAAGGTTCGGTGGCGCTAGGGTTAATAGGAAGACAAGTATGTGATTACGAATGTTGTTGAGTCCGGATGAGATCCCGGACGTCACGAGGAGTTCGGAATGGTCCGGAGGTAAAGATTTATATATGGAAAGTGGTTAAGCGGACTCAGGAAGTTTGGTGGTATGCCGGTAAAGTACAGGGGCCACCGGAGGGTTCCGGAGGTCCACCGGAGGCCACCTCTCCGGGGGCCACATGGGCTAAGTGGGAGGGAACCAGCCCCTGGTGGGCTGGGTGCGCCTCCACCTAGGCCCATGCGCCTAGGGTTTGGGAGGAGGAAACCTAAAGGGGCGCCTCCTGGCTTGGGGGCAAGCCACCCTCCTCCCTCCTCCCTGGCCGCCGCCCCCTAGGGTTTGCCCTAGAGGGCCGGCCCCTTGACCCTCTCCTCCTATAAATAGAGGGGTGGGGGAGGGCTGCCAACACAGTTGTAGGCGCAGCCCTCCCTCCCAACACCTCTCTTTCTCGCAAGCTTGGCGAAGCCTGCCGGAGAACTACTGTACTGCTGCACCACGCCGTCGTGCTGCCATCGGGATTGTCTTCTTCAACCTCTCCTTCACTCTTGCTGGATCAAGGCGGAGGAGACGCCATCGTCCCGTCGTGTGTTGAACACGGAGGTACTGTCCTTTCAGACTTTGGTCATCGGTGATCGGAATCACGTTGGGAACGTCTTCGTCATCACCACTCTCAAGAACGCTTCCGTATTCGATCTACAAGTGGTATGTAGATGCAAACTCTCTCTCGTTACTCGTTGCATGGTAGAACTCATAGATGGATCTTGGTGAAACCGTAGGAAAAATTTTAATTTTCTGCAACGTTCCCCAACAAGCTCAAGGTACAACTCCAAGTCGTCCTGTTACCGAAGATCACGGCTATCCGAATAGATTAACTTCCCTGCAGGGGTGCACCATCTTACCCAGCACGCTTGATCCCATTTGGCCGGACACACTTTCCGGGGTCATGCCCGGCCGCGGAAGATCAACACGTCGCAGCCCCACCTAGGCACAACAGAGAGGCCAACACGCCGGTCTAAACCTAAGCGCCAGGGTGCAGGCCCATCGCCTGAGCACACACTGCACGCTCTGTGACGCGGACGAAGCAGACCTAGCCCATCAGCGTTCCAGTCCAATCCGGCGCGCCGCTCCGTCACGACGTCTGAAGTGCCGGCGATACCACGACGCGGGATACCCATAACTACTCCCGCGTAGATGGTTAGTGCGTATAAGCTCAGAGCCAACTCAGATCAAATACCAAGACCTCCTTAAGCGTGTTAAGTAACCGCGAGCGCCGAACAGGCCAGGCCCACCTCTCTCTAGGCGGTCTCAACCTGCCTGTCGCTCGCCACAAAGTAACAATCGGGGCCGTCGGGAACCCAGCCCACCTCTACGGGATGGAGCCACCCGTCCTTTCAGCCCCATCTCCGAGCAGTACCACCGTATTGTAATAGTGTAAAGTATATAGTATATACCCGTGATCACCTCTCGAGTGATCACGGCCCGATAGTATAGCACGGCAGACGGACAAGGATGTAGGGCCACAGATGAAAGTACTAGCAACCTATACTAAGCATATAGGATTGCGGTAAGGTAACAATGTAGTAACAAGGACGAAGCTATGCAGCGGTATAGGAGTATCTGAAAATAAGAACATGCTACACTACTCTAATGCAAGTAGTATAGAGAAGAGTAGGCGATATCTGGTGATCAAGGGGGGGGCTTGCCTGGTTGCTCGGCAAGAGAGAGGGTCGTCGGTGGCGTAGTCGATCACGAGGACATCGACATCGGTCTCGGGGTCTATCGAGAGAAGAGGGGAAGAACGGTAAATACATAGCGAGCAAGTGCATAACAGACAACGAGCATGAGCTAGACGTGTTCTAACGCAGCGCTAAGCGATCTTGGCGAAGGGAAAACATCCGGAAAGTTTTCCGGTTCGAGACGTCTGTCGATGTGATGAACCGAGAGGAAAGTTTGCAGGTTCGATAGGTTAGGGGTGGGTGGCGGACGAACGGATTGCGTATCCGGATTCGTCTCGTCGTTTTGAGCAACTTTCATGTTGAAAATATTTTAATCCGAGTTACGGATTAAAAGATATGATTTTCTAAAGATTTTATTAATTTCTGGAATTTAATTAATTATTTATTTAATTCGAAAATGATTTAATGACATCAGCATGATGTCATGCTGATGTCAGCAGTCAACAGTGGTTGGTCGGGTCAAAGCGACGCGTGGGTCGTGGGACCCATCATCATACTGCTTAGGTTAATTAGAGTTTAGTTAAACTAACTCTTGCTTTTAAATAAACTAACGAGTTAATTAGATTAATTAATTAGGATTAATTAACTTAATTAATACAATGATTAATTAATAATTAGTCTTATTAATTTATTTTTATTATTTATTTACTTACTATTATTATTATTATTATATATATATTTTTTAACCCTTTTCTTTTAACCCATTTTCGTTTTTAGGGACATGGGTCCCGTCTGTCATTGGCCCAGGGGGCCTAGTGGGTTCTTGGGGCTGGGCATCGGCGCCCGATCGGGCGGTAGCGCCAGATCGGCAGTGGGGGCCAGCCACGGCGTGGCGCCCGGCGCCCACGACGCCGCCAAGGAACGGAGGCGGCGCCGGGAGGCGAGACGGCGCTTCAGCGCATGCGGAGCAGCGGGAGGCGGCGTCTCACGGGGGGCGGTCGAGGGGGGCGGGCGGATGGCCCGGAGGTGCAGCGGGGGGGGCGCGTCCACGCGTGCTCGGGCACGAGACGGCGCGGGCGCGTAGAGCGGGCAACGGGAGTAGTGGCGGGGTCCTCACCGAGATCGTGGGGTCTAGGCAACGGGCGCGGGAAGGTCGGGGGACCGCGAGAAGAGGAGGCGTGGAGCTCGGGTGGCGGCGACGAGCAGCGACGGCGCTGATGGGGTCGAGCGACAAAGGGCAGGGCGGTCCGCAGGAGGAGGACTGAGGAGGCGGGCGTTGGCGGTGGGGGTGATGCGGGCGCGCGCAGCTGCGGGCGAGGGGCTCACAGGGCGACGGCGACGCTGTCGTCGTCGGCAAGCGCCCGATCCAAATCGAGTGGGGAGGCGAGGAGCGTGGCGGTCGTCGGTGGGGTTCGTCCCGATCCAAATCCGGATCGGGAGGGCGGGGGCGACGAGAGGAACGAGGGGAGTGGGGATCGGGGTGGGTTAGGGTTTCCCACAGTGGGGAAAAGGAGGAGGGTGGGGGTCCACTGGGCGGCTGGCGGCCGATGGCTCTCGCTGGGCCGTGGCCCAGATGAGGGGTGGGGGTCTCTCTCTCTTTATTCTTCTTCTTGTTTTCCTTTTCCTTTTATTTATTTTACCTTTTACGCTTTAGTTTGATTCCTATTATTTTAGTTTTATTAAAGTACCCACTTAGCATCTAATTTAGTATTTCAACTTAGTCCATAATCACAAAAGTCTAATCCTCAAATAAATTAGTTTGACATTTTATTAATTATAAAGGTATTTAAACAATTGTTTTCACTATTGTTTTAATTGTTTTAGGGCCTTTATACATTTTACCAAAGTTTGGCTTCTCCACCATAATTACCTATGTATTATTTGGTTCACTCCGAACATTTAAATTTTAATATTTGAAAACTTTTATTGTTCGCTCGATTTTGAATTTGAAATCCGAACTAGGTCCCGAACTAGCGCGAGTTTATCCACAGTAACCGAGGTGACGTGGCATCATTAGCGGGGATTACTGTAGCGTAGTTACCCGGGCGTCACATGGTCCAAAAATAATCTCCGTCAAATTTCAGGTCAATTGGACTCCGTTTGGTTTCCTTTTCTGCGAAACTCAAAAACAAGGAAAAAACAAAAACTGGCACTGGGCTCTAGGTTAATAGGTTACTCCCAAAAATCATATAAAATAGCATATAAATGCATATAAAACATCCTAGATGGATAATATAATAGCATGGAACAATCAAAAATTATAGATACGTTGGAGATGTATCAACTGCCTTAAGAAACTTGTGCTCTATACAACTATCATCTGAGTCCTTTCTTCATTGATCTCTCAATGAAACCGCTATTGCCTTCAACCGACGGTAGAGTTCTTCCGGGGTTTTGTACTCATTCATGACAAACTCGTCGGCTTCATCTTAGACAAGATCAAACTCTACGCATTGAATGCTTGGGCCGCCCTTGAACAAAGTGTTGAGATGATCCCAAGCATCCTTAGTGGTCACAAAAACATAGATGTGAGGAAGGTCCTCAGGTGATAAGGACTTTTGAATGATGAATAAGGCAGACACATTGAGTTGCTCGTCCACACCACTTTTTTTGGTTTTGAATTCCTTGGATCATAGGGGTTGAACCCCTCTTCGATGATTCTCCATAATTGCATTGAAGATCTACTAATATGATACTTCATAAAAATAGAATTATAAAGATTTCAAGCATAAAATTGAGGAGGAGGGCCAAGATATGTGTGATAGGCATAGAAATGTGGGAGGACCAAAAGCTGTCGGTGGAGGTAACACCGAATTGGCACCTAATCCATCCTTCCCTTGGGGGGGGGGGGGTCATAGGTGTCACACTACTAGCCGTCTCCTTGGAGAGGAGTTGCATTAGCATCTGAGGAAATAGCATCACCTACTTTCTCGAGGGTGGTGGTGGTTTTTGACATGCCTACAAGGAATTTATCCAACATGTCTTGCACTTTGTCCACCACAAATGTTTTAAGTCGTGAGATGGTTTCATTTAACTCATCTCTAGCGATTGAAGTACTAGCCACAGCCGCAAAGATTCACCTTCATGTTCCTTTGTGTTGGCCATACTCTTTAGGCGGTAAAGCCCTTAATAAAGAGAGGATGCTCTTATATCAATTGAAATGATCAATATGGTCGACTGGGTGGATGAATAGGCGACTAACAATTTTTAACTTCATTTCCAAGTTTAAAATCACAATAGGAATATAGGTTCTCTAGATATGCAACTAAGTGGACAACCTATATACAAATCTCAACAAGGTAGCTACAAGCTAGAATATAAGCACACTAATACAAGCTAGAGCAAAGTAAGTGAAGGAAGAATAAACCGCAAGTGGGGATGATAAGGTTGTTGCTGAAGTTCCCTCCTTGTGAGGAGGTACGTGATACGTCTCCAACGTATCTATAATTTTTGTTTGTTCCATGCTATTATATTATCCATCTAGGATGTTATATATGCATTTATATGCTATTTTGTATGATTTTTGGGACTAACTTATTAACCTAGAGCCCAGTGACAGTTTCTGTTTTTTCCTTGTTTTTGAGTTTTACAGAAAAGGAATACCAAACGGAGTCCAATTGACGTGCCAATTTTTGATGATTTTTTATGGACCAAAAGAAGCCCCCGGAGTAAAAGAGTTGGGCCAGAAGAGTCTCGGGCTGTCCACGAGGGTGGGGGGCGCGCACTACCCCCCTGGGCGTGGACCCCTATCTCATGGATGACTCGGAGACCCCCCTGACGTGAGACCGACGCCAAAAATTTCTATAAATACATAAACCTCCAGAACATAACCTAGATCGGGAGTTCCGCCGCCGCAAGCCTTTGTAGCCACCAAAAACCAATCGGGACCCTGTTCCGACACCCTGCCGGAGGGGGGATCCCTCAAAGCTGGCCATCTTCATCATCCCGGCGCTCTCCATGACGAGGAGGGAGTAGTTCACCCTCGGGGCTGAGGGTATGTACCAGTAGCTATGTGTTTGATCTCTCTCTCTCTCTCTCATGTTCTTGATTTGGCACGATCTTGATGTATCGCGAGCTTTGCTATTATAGTTGGATCTTATGATGTTTATCCCCCTCTACTCTCTTGTAATGGATTGAGTTTTCCCTTTGAAATTATCTTATCGGATTGAGTTCTTAAGGATTTGAGAACACTTGATGTATGTCTTGCGTGGGATACCCGTGGTGACAATGGGGTATTCTATTGATTCACTTGATGTATGTTTTGGTGATCAACTTGCGGGTTCCGTGACCTTGGGAATCTATGCATAGGGGTTGGCACACGTTTTCGTCCTGACTCTCCGGTAGAAACTTTGGGGCACTCTTTGAAGTTCTTTGTGTTGGTTGAATAGATGAATCTGAGATTGTGTGATGCATATCGTATAATCATACCCACGGATACTTGAGGTGACATTGGTGAAGGAAATATGCCCTAGAGGCAATAATAAAGTTATTATTTATTTCCTTATATCATGATAAATGTTTATTATTCATGCTAGAATTGTATTAATCGGAAACATAATACATGTGTGAATACATAGACAAACAGAGTGTCACTAGTATGCCTCTACTTGACTAGCTCGTTAATCAAAGATGGTTATGTTTCCTAACCATAGACATGAGTTGTCATTTGATTAACGGGATCACATCATTAGGAGAATGATCTGATTGACATGACCCATTCCGTTAGCCTAGCACTTGATCGCTTAGTATGTTGCTATTGCTTTCTTCATGACTTATACATGTTCCTGTAACTATGAGATTATGCAACTCCGCTTACGGAGGAACACTTTGGTGCTACCAAACGTCACAACGAATCGGGTGATTATAAAGGAGTACTACAGGTGTCTCCAAAGGTACATGTTGGGTTGGCGATTTCGAGATTAGGTTTTGTCACTCCGATTGTCGGAGAGGTATCTCTGGGCCCTCTCGGTAATGCACATCACTATAAGCCTTGCAAGCAATGTAGCTAATGAGTTAGTTACGGAATGATGCATTACGAACGAGTAAAGAGACTTGCGGTAACGAGATTGAACTAGGTATTGGATACCGACGATCAAATCTCGGGCAAGTAACATACCGATGACAAAGGAACAAAGTATGTTGTTATGCGGTTTGACCGATAAAGATCTTCAGAGAATATGTAGGAGCCAATATGGGCATCCAGGTTCCGCTATTGGTTATTGACCGAGAATAGTTCTAGGTCATGTCTACATAGTTCTCGAACCCGTAGGGTCCGCACGCTAAGGTTTCGATGATGCTTATATTATGAGTTTATGAGTTTTGATGTACCGAAGGAGTTCGAGTCCCGGATGAGATCGGGGACATGACGAGGAGTCTCGAAATGGTCGAGACGTAAAGATCGATATATTGGACGACTATATTCGAGTTCGGAAAGGTTCGAATGATTCGGTATTTTTCGGAGTACCGAGAGTTACGGGAATTCGCCGGGAGAGTATTGGGCCTTATTGGGCCCTGCGGGAAAGAGAGAGGGCTGCCTAGGGCAGGCGCGCCCCAAGGCCTAGTACGAATTGGACTAGGGGAGGGCCGCCCCTTCCTCCCTTCCCTTCCTACTCTCCTACTCCTACTAGGAAAGGAGGAGTCCTACTCCCGGTGGGAGTAGGACTCCCCCTGGTGCGCCCCCCTAGGCCGGCCACCTCCTCCCTTGCTCCTTTATATACGGGGCAGGGGGCACCCCATGACACAAGTTGATCTACAGATCGTTCCTTAGCCGTGTCGGTGCCCCTTCACCATATTCCACTTCGGTCATATCGTCATGAGCTTAGGCGAAGCCTGCGCCGGTGAAGTCATATCTTCACGGAGCTTAGGCGAAGCTCTGCATCGGTGGAGCATCATCATCGCCACCACGCCGTCGTCGACGGAACTCATTCCCGACGCTTTGCTGGATCGGAGCCGGGGATCGCCATCGAGCTGAACGTGTGCTGAACACGGAGGTGCCGTCGTTCGGTACTTGGATCGGTCGGATCGTGAAGACGTCGACTACATCAACAGCGTTGTTATAACGCTTCCGCTTTCGGTCTCACGAGGGTACGTGGACGACACCTCTCCCTCTCGTTGCTATGCCATCACCATGGTCTTGCGTGCGTAGGAAATTTTGAAATTACTACGCTCCCCAACAGTGGCATCCGAGCCTGGTTTTATGCGTTGATGTCATGTGCACGAGTAGAACACAAGTGAGTTGTGGGCGATATAAGTCATACTGCTTACCAGCATGTCATACTTTGGTTCGGCGGTATTGTGAGATGAAGCGCCCGGACCGACATTACGCCAGACGCTTATGCGAGACTGGTTTCACCGCTTGAGCACTAGTTGCTTAAAGGTGACCGGCGGGTGTCGGTTTCTCTCACTTTAGTTGAACTGAGTGTGGCTACGCCCGGTCCTTGCGAAGGTTAAAACAGCACCAATTTGACAAACTATCGCTGTGGTTTTGATGCGTAGGTAAGAACGGTTCTTGCTCAGCCCGTAGCAGCCACGTAAAACTTGCAACAACAAAGTAGAGGACGCCTAACTTGTTTTTGCAGGGCATGTTGTGATGTGATGTGGTCAAGACGTGATGCTATATTTTGTTGTATGAGATGATCATGTTTTGTAACCGAGTTATCGACAACCGGCAGGAGCCATATGGTTGTCGCTTATTGTATGAAATGCAACGCCATGTAATTGCTTTACTTTATCACTAAGCAGTAGCGATAGTCGTAGAAGCAATAGTTGGCGAGACGACAACGATGCTACGATGGAGATCAAGGTGTCGCGCCGGTGACGATGGTGATCATGACGGTGCTTGGCGATGGAGATCACAAGCACAAGATGATGATGACCATATCATATCACTTATATTGATTGCATGTGATGTTTATCCTTTATGCATCTTATCTTGCTTTGATTGACGGTAGCATTATAAGATGATCTCTCACTAAAATTATCAAGAAGTGTTCTCCACGAGTATGCACCGCTGCCAAAGTTCGTAGTACCCGCACACCACGTGATGATCGGGTGTGATAAGTTCTCGTCCATCTACAACGGGTGCAAAACAGTTGCACACGCGAATACTCAGGTTAAACTTGACGAGCCTAGCATATAACAGATATGGCCTCGGAACACGGAGACCGAAGGTCGAGCGTGAATCATATAGTAGATATGATCAACATAGTGATGTTCACCATTGAAACTACTCCATCTCATGTGATGATCGGACATGGTTTAGTTGATTTGGATCACGTAATCACTTAGATGACTAGAGATGTCTGTCTAAGTGGGAGGTTTTAATATGATTAATTAAACTTTAATTTATCATGAACTTAGTCCTGGTAGTATTTTGCAAATTATGTTGTAGATCAATAGCTCGCGTTGTTGCTTCCCTATGTTTTTATATGTGTTCCTAGAGAAAATTGTATTGAAAAATGTTAGTAGCAATGATGCGGATTGGATCCGTGATCTGAGGTTTATCCTCATTGCTGCACGTAAGAATTATGTCCTTAATGCACCGCTAGGTGACAGACCTATTGCAGGAGTAGATGCAGACGTTATGAACGTTTGGCTAGCTCAATATGATGACTACTTGATAGTTTAGTGCACCATGCTTAACGGCTTAGAATCGGGACTTCAAAGACGTTTTGAACGTCACGGACCATATGAGATGTTCCAGAATTGAAGTTAATATTTCAAGAAAATACCCGAGTTGAGAGATATGAAGTCTCCAACAAGTTCTATAGCTAAAAGATGGAGGAGAATCGCTCAACTAGTGAGCATGTGCTCAGATTGTCCAGGTACTTCAATCGCTTGAATAAAGTGGGAGTTAATCTTCCGATAAGATAGTGATTGACAGAATTCTCTAGTCACCATCACCAAGTTAGTAGAACTTCGTGATGAACTATAATATGCAAGGGATGACAAAAGTAATTCCCAAGCTCTTCGTGATGCAGAAATCGACGAAGGTAGAAATCAAGAAAAGAGCATCAAGTGTTGATGATTGACAAGACCACTAGTTTCAAGGAAAAGGGCAAAGGGAAGAAGGGGAACTTCAAGAAGAACGGCAAGCAAGTTGATGTTCGAGTGAAGAAGCCCAAGTCTGGACCTAAGCCTGAGACTATGTGTTTTTTCTGCAATGGAACTGGTCACTGGAAGCGGAACTACCCCAAGTATTTGGCGGATAAGAAGGATGGCAAATTGAACAAGAGTATATTTGATATACAGGTTATTGATGTGTGCCTTACTAGTGTTTATAGTAGCCCCTGAGTATTTGATACTTGTTCGGTTGCTGAGATTAGTAACTCGAAATAGGAGTTACAGAATAAACAGAGACTAGTTGAAGGGGAAGTGACGATGAGTGTTGGAAGTAGTTCCAAGATTGATATGATCATCATCGCACACTCCCTATACTTTCGGGATTAGTGTTAAACCTAAATAAATGTTATTTGGTGTTTGCGTTGAGCATGAATATGCTTTGATCATGTTTATTGCAAAACGGTTATTCATTTAAATTCAAAGAATAATTGTTGTTCTGTTTAAATGAATAAAACCTTTGATGGTCATACACCCAATGAAAATAGTTTTCAAAACGGTTATTCATTTAAAATCAAAGAATAATTGTTGTTCATTTAAATGAATAAAACCTTCAATGGTCATACACCCAATAAAAATAGTTTGTTGGATCTCGACCGTAGTGATACACATATTCATAATATTGATGCCAAAAGATGCAAAGTTAATAATGATAGTGCAACTTATTTGTGGCAATCGCCGTTTAGGTCATATTGGTGTAAAGCGCATGAAGAAACTCCATGCTGATGGGATTTTGGAATCACTTGATTATGAATTACTTGATGCTTAAGAACCATGCCTTATGGGCAAGATGACTAAAGACTCGCTTCTCCGGAACAATGGAGCGAGCAAATGACTTATTGGAAATAATACATACCGATGTATGCGGTCCGATGAGTGTTAAAGCTCACGGCAAGTATCGTTATTTTCGACCTTCACAAGATGATTTGAGCAGATATGAGTATATCTACTTAATGAAGCACAAGTCTGAAACATTTGAAAAGTTCAAATAATTTCAGAGTGAAGTGGAGAATCATCGTAATAAGAAAATAAAGTTTCTACGATCTGATCGTGGAGGAGAATATTTGAGTTACGAGTTTGGCCTTCATATAAAACAATGTGGAATAGTTTCACAGCTCACGCCACATGGAACACCATAACGTAATGGTGTGTCCGAACATCATAACCGCACTTTATTTGATATGGTGCGATCAATGATGTATCTTGCCGATTTACCACTATCGGTTTGGGGTTATGCATTAGAGACAGCTGCATTCACGTTTAATAGGGCACCATCTAAATCCGTTGAGATGACACCGTATGAACTATGGTTTAGCAGTAAACCTAAGCTGTCGTTTCTTAAAGCTTGGAGTTTCGATGCTTATATGAAAAGGTTTCAACCTGATAAGCTCGAACCCAAATCGGAAAAGTGCGTCCTCATAGAATACCCAAAGGGAACTATTGGGTACACCTTCTATCACAGATCCGAAAGCAAGATATTTGTTGCTAAGATGGATCCTTTCTAGAGAAGAAGTTTCTCTCGAAAGAAGTGAGTGGGAGAAAAGTAGAACTTGATGAGGTAATTGTACCTTCTCCCTTATTGGAAAGTAGTTCATCACGAAATCAGTTCCAAAGTGATTCCTACACCAATTAGTGAGGAAGTTAATGATGATGATCATGAAACTTCAGATCAAGTTGCTACCAAACCTCGTAGGTCTTCCAGAGTAAAATCCGCACTGAGTGGTACGGTAATCGTGTTCTAGAAGTCATGTTACTAGACCATGATGAACCTACGGACTATGAGGAAGCGATGATGAGCCCAGATTCATGCGAAATGGCTTGCGGCCATGAAATCTGAGATAGGATCCATGTATGAGAACAAAGTATGGACTTTGATTGACTTGCTCGATGATCAGCAAGCCATGTTTAAATAAATGGATCTTCAAGAGGAAGACGGACACAGATAGTAGTGTTACTATCTACAAAGCTCTACTTGTCACAAAAAGGTTTTCGACAAGTTCAAGGTGTTGACTACAATGAGATTTTATCAACTGTAGCGATGCTTAAGTCTGTCCGAATCATGTTAGCAATTGCCACATTTTATGAAATCTGGCAAATGGATGTCAAAACTACATTCTTTAATGGATTTATTAAAGAAGAGTTGTATATGATGCAACCAGAAGGTTTTGTCAATCCTAAAGGAGCTAACAAAATGTGCAAGCTCCAATGATCCATCTATGGACTGGTGCAAGCATCTCGAGTTGGAATAAACGCTTTGATAGTGTGATCAAAGCATATGGTTTTATACAGACTTTTGGAGAAGCCTGTATTTACAAGAAAGTGAGTGGGAGCACTACAACATTTCGATAAGTATATGTGAATGACATATTGTTGATCGGAAATAATGTAGAATTATTCGCAAAGCATAAAGGAGTATTTGAAAGGAGTTTTTCAAAAAGGACCTCGGTGAAGCTGCTTACATAGTGAGCATCAAGATCTATAGAGATAGATCAAAGACGCTTGATAAGTTTTTCAATGAATACATACCTTGACAAGATTTTGAAGTAGTTCAAAATGGAACAGTCAAAGAAAGAGTTCTTGCCTGTGTTACAAGGTGTGAGATTGAGTAAGACTCAAAACCCGACCACGGCAGAAGATAGAAAGAGAATGAAAGTCATTCCCTATGCATCAGCCATAGGTTCTATAAAGTATGTCATGTTGTGTACTGGATCTATTGCATACCCTACCACTAAGATTGGCAAGGAGTGCAATAGTGATCTAGGAGAAGATCAATGGACAGCGGTCAAAATTATCCTTAGTAGAATAAGGATATGTTTCTCGATTATGGAAGTGAAAAAAGGTTCGTCAGTAAGGGTTACATCGATGCAAGTTTTAACACTAATCTAGATGACTCGAGTCTCAATCTGGATACATATTGAAAGTGGGAGCAATTAGCTAGAGTAGCTCCGTGCGAGCATTGTAGACATAGAAATTTGCAAAATACTTACGGCTCGAATGTGACAGACCCGTTGACTAAAATTATCTCACAAGCAAAACATGATCACACCTTAGTACTCTTTGGGTGTTAATCACATAGCGATGTGAACTAGATTACTGACTCTAGTAAACCCTTTGGGTGTTGGTCACATGTCGATGTGAACTATGGGTGTTAACCACATATAGATGTGAACTATTGATGTTAAATCACATGGCGATGTGAACTAGATTATTGACTCTAGTGCAAGTGGGAGAGTGAAGGAAATATGCCCTAGAGGCAATAATAAAGTTATTATTTATTTCCTTATATCATGATAAATGTTTATTATTCATGCTAGAATTGTATTAACCGGAAACATAATACATGTGTGAATACATAGACAAACAGAGTGTCACTAGTATGCCTCTACTTGACTAGCTCGTTAATCAAAGATGGTTATGTTTCCTAACCATAGACATGAGTTGTCATTTGATTAACGGGATCACATCATTAGGAGAATGATCTGATTGACATGACCCATTCCGTTAGCCTAGCACTTGATCGCTTAGTATGTTTCTATTGCTTTCTTCATGACTTATACATGTTCCTGTAACTATGAGATTATGCAACTCCGTTTACGGAGGAACACTTTGGTGCTACCAAACGTCACAACGTAATCGGGTGATTATAAAGGAGTACTACAGGTGTCTCCAAAGGTACATGTTGGGTTGGCGATTTGAGATTAGGTTTTGTCACTCCGATTGTCGGAGAGGTATCTCTGGCCCTCTCGGTAATGCACATCACTATAAGCCTTGCAAGCAATGTAGCTAATGAGTTAGTTACGAAATGATGCATTACGTAACGAGTAAAGAAACTTGCCGGTAACGAGATTGAACTAGGTATTGGATACCGACGATCAAATCTCGGGCAAGTAACATACCGATGACAAAGGAACAAAGTATGTTGTTATGCGGTTTGACCGATAAAGATCTTCGTAGAATATGTAGGAGCCAATATGGGCATCCAGGTTCCGCTATTGGTTATTGACCGAGAATAGTTCTAGGTCATGTCTACATAGTTCTCGAACCCGTAGGGTCCGCACGCTTAAGGTTTCGATGATGCTTATATTATGAGTTTATGAGTTTTGATGTACCAAGGAGTTCGAGTCCCGGATGAGATCGGGGACATGACGAGGAGTCTCGAAATGGTCGAGACGTAAAGATCGATATATTGGACGACTATATTCGAGTTCGGAAAGGTTCGAATGATTCGGTATTTTTCGGAGTACCGGAGAGGTACGGAATTCGCCGGGAGAGTATTGGGCCTTATTGGGCCCTGCGGGAAAGAGAGAGGCTGCCTAGGGCAGGCCGCGCCCCAAGGCCTAGTCCGAATTGGACTAGGGGAGGCCGCACCCTTCCTCCCTTCCCTTCCTACTCTCCTACTCCTACTAGGAAAGGAGGAGTCCTACTCCCGGTGGGAGTAGGACTCCCCCTGCGCGCCTCCCTAGGCCGCCACCTCCTCCCTTGCTCCTTTATATACGGGGGCAGGGGGGCACCCCATGACAGACAAGTTGATCTACAGATCGTTCCTTAGCCGTGTGCGGTGCCCCCCTCCACCATATTCCACTTCGGTCATATCGTCGCGGAGCTTAGGCGAAGCCCTGCGCCGGTGAAGTCATATCTTCACGGAGCTTAGGCGAAGCTCTGCATCGGTGGAGCATCATCATCGTCACCACGCCGTCGTGCTGACGGAACTCATTCCCGACGCTTTGCTGGATCGGAGCCCGGGGATCGTCATCGAGCTGAACGTGTGCTGAACACGGAGGTGCCGTACGTTCGGTACTTGGATCGGTCGGATCGTGAAGACGTACGACTACATCAACCGCGTTGTTATAACGCTTCCGCTTTCGGTCTACGAGGGTACGTGGACAGACACTCTCCCCTCTCGTTGCTATGCCATCACCATGGTCTTGCGTGTGCGTAGGAAATTTTTGAAATTACTACGTTCCCCAACAATTGGAGTATCTATGTGACATTAGGGTTTTGGTTGATTTGTGTCTTAAGGTGTTATTCTAGTACGAATTCAATGATAGTTTGAACGGAAAGAATAGCTTCGTGGTATTTTACTACGGACTCTTGAATAGATCGATCAGAAAGAATAACTTTTAGGTGGTTTTGTACCCTACAATAATCTCTTCGTGTGTTCTCCGCTATTAGTGACTTTGGATTGACTCTTTGTTGCATGTTGAGGCATAGTTATATGATCCAATTATGTTATTATTGTTGAGAGAACTTGCACTAGTGAAAGTATGAACCCTAGGCCTTGTTTCAACGGATTGTAATACCGTTTACGCTCACTTTTATCATTAGTTACCTTGCTGTTTTTATATATTCAGATTACAAAAACCTATATCTACCATCCATATTGCACTTGTATCACCATCTCTTCGCCGAACTAGTGCACCTATACAATTTACCATTGTATTGGGTGTGTTCGGGACACAAGAGACTCTTTGTCATTTGGTTGCAGGGTTGTTTGAGAGAGACCATCTTCATCCTACGCCTCCCACGGATTGATAAACCTTAGGTCATCCACTTGAGGGAAATTTGCTACTGTCCTACAAACCTCTGCACTTGGAGGACCAACAACGTCTACAAGAAGAAGGTTGTGTAGTAGACATCAAGCAGTTTCTGGCGCCGTTGTCGGGGAGGCAAGGTAAGCGGCACTAACACCCCGTCAACTAAGCAATTTCTGGTGTAGTTGCAGGGGAGGTTAGTGCTTGAAGGTATATCTTTAGATCTTGCAATCGAATATTTTAGTTTCTTGTTTTATCAGTAGTTTAGTTTATAAAAGAAAACTACAAAAAAAATGGAATTAAGGTTGCCTCATATGCTTCATCTTTTTAATGTCTTTCGTGGAAATGATGGGAAGGAAAATTGTGCTCAAGTACTAGAAGAAGAATTACATAGAATGCTTGGCATAAAATATGTGAATGATGAGAATGATTGAAATGTTGTTAGTATGAATTCTTTGAGTACCCATGACGCTAATGATATGCAAAGCCACAAGCTTGGGGATGCTATATTTGATGAAGATGATATGTTTTGTCCCCCAAGTTTTGATGAGAACATTTATTATGATGAAAGCATGCCTCCTATTTATGATGATTATATTGATGAAAGTGGGTTTGGAAGAGTGTAAACTTTAGGAAGTAATGATCCCACTATTTTGGAGGGTGTTGAATCTTATTGTGATAATTATGAATGTGGATCTGGAGAGGTCATGACTTTATTTAGTGATGAATCCACTATTTCGAAAGAGGTTCCAATTGATTATGAGAATAAAGTTGCTATCTATGATGATTATTGTGATGACTTGTATGCTATTAAGAATAATGGTAACCATGAAACTTTTCATCTTGATTTTAATTTTCAATTGGATTATGCCTCACATGATAGTTATTTTGTTGAGTTTGCTCCCACTTCTATTCATGAGAAGAAATTAGCTTATGTGGAGAGTAATAAAAATTATATGCTTGTAGATCATGAAAAGAATGCTTTATGTGATGGTTATATTGTTGAATTCATTCATGATGCTAGTGAAAATTATCATGAGGGAGGAATATACACTTGTAGGAATTGCAATAATCTCAAGTTTCCTCTCTATGTGCTTAAATTTTTAAAGTTTTGCTTGTTTTGCCTTCCTATGCTAGTTGGTTATTGTTCCCATAAGTTGTTTGCTCACAAAATCCCTATGCATAGGAAGTGGGATATACTTAAATGTGTTAGTAATATTCTTCATGATGCTCTCTTTATGTTTCAATTCTTATCTTTTAGTTGAGCATCATTGAAATCATCATGCCTAGCTAGGGGCGTTAAACGTTAGCACTTGTTGGGAGGCAACCCAATTTTATTTTTGTTCTTTGAATTTTGATCCTGTTTAGTAATAAAAATGATTCATCTAGCCTCTGTTTAGATGTGGTTTTATATTTTAATTAGTGTTTGTTCCAAGTAGAACCTTTGGGAAGACTTGGGTGAAGTCTTTGCGATCTTGCTGTAAAAAACAGAAACTTTTGCGCTCACGAGATTAGCTGCCATTTTTTACTGGAGAGTGATTTTAGGTTGATTCTTTTTGAAGATGATTAATAGACGAATTACTCAGGTCCATCAATTTATTTCAGAATTTTCGGAGTTACAGAAGTATTCGAATGATACAGATTACTACAGATTGTTCTGTTTTGACAGATTCTATTTTCTATGTGTTGGTTGCTTATTTTGATGAATCTATGAGTAGTATCGGATGGTATGAACCATAGAGAAGCTGGAATACAGTAGAAATTGCACCAATATGAATTTAGGATGAGTTTACAACAGTACCTAAAGTGGTGATTTATTTTCTTATACTAACGGAGCTTACGAGTTTTCTGTTGAGTTCTGTGTTGTGAAGTTTCCAAGTTTTGGGTAAAGATTCGATGGACTATGGAATAAGGAGTGGCAAGAGCCTAAGCTTGGGTATTCCCAAGGCACCCCAAGGTAATATTCAAGGACAACCAAGAGCCTAAGCTTGGGGATGCCCCGGATGGCATCCCTCTTTCTTCTTCGTTCATCGGTAACTTTACTTGGAGCTATATTTTTATTCACCACATGATATGTGTTTTGCTTGGAGCATTGATACGTCTCCAATGTATCTATAATTTTTGATTGCTCCATGCTACTTTATATACGGTTTTAGGCAATATTGGGCTTTATTATCCACTTTTATATTATTTTTGGGCCTAACCTATTAACCGGAGGCCCAGCCCGGATTTGTTGTTTTATGCCTATTTCAGTGTTTCGAGGAAAAGGAATATCAGACGGAGTCAAAACGGAACGAAATCAACTGGAGAAGTTATTTTTGGAAGGAAACCACCTAATGGACTTGGACCCCATGTCAGAAGATACGGGAGGTGCTCACGAGGGTGGGGGCGCGCCAACCCCCCCTGGGCGCGCCCCCCTGCCTCATGGGGCCCCCGTAGCTCCACCGACGTACTCCTATCACCCATATATACCTACGTACCCTAAAACTTCCAGAACAGAAGATAGATCGGGAGTTCCTCCGCCGCAAGCCTCTGTAGCCCCAAAAACCAATCGGGACCCCTTTCCGGTACCCTGCCGGAGGGGGGATCCATCACTGGTGGCCATCTTCATCATCCCAGCGCTATCCATGACGAGGTGGGAGTAGTTCACCCTCGGGGCTGAGGGTATGTACCAGTAGCTATGTGTTTCATCTCTCTCTCTCTTGTGTTCTCTCTCGTGTTCCTCTATGGCACGATCTTGATGTATCCCGAGCTTTGCTATTGTAGTTGGATCTTATGATGTTTCTCCCCCTCTACTCTCTTGTGATGAATTGAGTTTCCTCTTTGAATTTATCTTATTGAATTGAGTCTTTATGAGAACACTTGATGTATGTCTTTGATGTATGTTTTGGTGATCAACTTGCGGGTTTCGTGACATTGGGAACCTATGCATAGGGGTTGGCACACGTTCTTGACTCTCCGGTAGAAACTTTGGGGCACTCTTTGAAGTACTTTTTGAAGGAAATATGCCCTAGAGGCAATAATAAAGTTATTATTTATTTCCTTATTTCATGATAAATGTTTATTATTCATGCTAGAATTGTATTAACCGGAAACATAATACATGTGTGAATATATAGACAAACAGTATGTCACTAGTATGCCTCTACTTGACTAGCTTGTTAATCAAAGATGGTTATGTTTCCTAACCATGAACAAGGAGTTGTTATTTGATTAACAAGGTCACATCATTAGTTGAATGATCTGATTGACATGACCCATTCCGTTAGCCTAGCACTTGATCGCTTAGTATGTTGCTATTGCTTTCTTCATGACTTATACATGTTCCTGTAACTATGAGATTATGCAACTCCGCTTTACGGAGGAACACTTTGGTGCTACCAAACGTCACAACGTAATCTGGGTGATTATAAAGGAGTACTACAGGTGTCTCCAAAGGTACATGTTGGGTTGGCGATTTGAGATTAGGTTTTGTCACTCCGATTGTCGGAGAGGTATCTCTGGCCTTCTCGGTAATACTCATCACCTAAGCCTTGCAAGCATTGTAACTAATGAGTTAGTTATGAGATGATGTATTACGGAACGAGTAAAGAGACTTGCGGTAATGAGATTGAACTAGGTATTGGATACCGATGATCGAATCTCGGGCAAGTAACATACCGATGACAAAGGGAACAAAGTATGTTGTTATGCGGTTTGACCGATAAAGATCTTCGAGAATATGTAGGAGCCAATATGGGCATCCAGGTTCCGCTATTGGTTATTGACCAAGAATAGTTCTAGGTCATGTCTACATAGTTCTCGAACCCGTAGGGTCCGCACGCTTAAGGTTTCGATGATGCTTATATTATGAGTTTATGAGTTTTGATGTACCAAGGAGTTCGAGTCCCGGATGAGATCGGGGACATGACGAGGAGTCTCGAAATGGTCGAGACGTAAAGATCGATATATTGGACGACTATATTCGAGTTCGGAAAGGTTCGAATGATTCGGTATTTTTCGAGTACCGAGAGTTACGGGAATTCGCCGGGAGAAGTATTGGGCCTTATTGGGCCCTGCGGGAAAGAGAGAGGGCTGCCTAGGGCAGGCCGCCCCAAGGCCTAGTCCGAATTGGACTAGGGAGGGGCCGCACCTTCTTCTCTTCCCTTCCTTCTCTCCTACTCCTACTAGGAAAGGAGGAGTCCTACTCCCGTGGGAGTAGGACTCCCCCTGGTCGCGCCTCCCAGGCCGCCACCTCCTCCTTGCTCCTTTATATCTGGGGCAGGGGGCACCCTAGGACACACAAGTTGATCTACGGATCTTTCCTTAGCCGTGTGCGGTGCCCCTTCCACCATATTCCACTTCGGTCATATCGTCATGAGCTTAGGCAAAGCCCTGCGCCGGAGAAGTCATATCGTCACGGAGCTTAGGCGAAGCCCTGCGTCGGTGGAGCATCAACATCGTCCACCACGCCGTCGGTTGACGGAACTCATCCCGACACTTTGCTGGATCGAGTCCGGGATCGCCATCGAGCTGAACGTGTGCAGAACTCGGAGGTGCCGTACGTTCGGTGCTTGGATCGGTCGGATCGTGAAGACGTACGACTACATCAACCGCGTTGTTATAACGCTTCCGCTTTCGGTCTACGAGGGTACGTGGACAGACACTCTCCCTCTCGTTGCTATGCCATCACCATGGTCTTGCGTGTTCGTGGGAAATTTTTGAAATTACTACGTTCCCCAACAGTGGCATCCGAGCCTGGTTTTATGCGTTGATGTCATGTGCACGAGTAGAACACAAGTGAGTTGTGGGTGATACAAGTCATACTGCCTACCAGCATGTCATACTTTGGTTCAGCGGTATTGTGAGATGAAGCGGCCGGACCGACATTACGCGTGACGCTTACGCGAGACTGGTTTCACCGCCCGAGCACTCGTTGCTTAAAGGTGACCGCGGTGTCTGTCTCTCTCACTTTAGTTGAACCGAGTATGACTACGCCCGGTCCTTGAGAAGGTTAAACGAGTCTATTTGACAAACTATCGTTGTGGTTTTGATGCGTAGGTAAGAACGGTTCTTGCTCAGCCCGTAGCAGCCACGTAAAACTTGCAACAACAAAGTAGAGGACGTCTAACTTGTTTTTGCAGGGCATGTTGTGATATGATGTGGTCAAGACGTGATGCTATATTTTATTGTATGAGATGATCATGTTTTGTAACCGAGTTAACGGCAATGGCAGGAGCCATATGGTTGTCGCTTATTGTATGAAATGCAACGCCATGTAATTGCTTTACTTTATCACTAAGCAGTAGCGATAGTCGTAGAAGCAATAGTTGGCGAGACGACAACGATGCTACGATGGAGATCAAGGTGTCGCGCGGGTGACGATGGTGATCATGACGGTGCTTGGCGATGGAGATCACAAGCACAAGATGATGATGACCATATCATATCACTTATATTGATTGCATGTGATGTTTATCCTTTATGCATCTTATCTTGCTTAGATTGACGGTAGCATTATAAGATGATCTCTCACTAAAAATTATCAAGACGTGTTCTCCCTGAGTATGCACCGTTGCCAAAGTTCGTAGTACCCAGACACCACGTGATGATCGGGTGTGATAAGTTTTACGTCCATCTACAACGGGTGCAAAACAGTTGCGCACGCGGAATACTCAGGTTAAACTTGACGAGCCTAGCATATAACAGATATGGCCTCGAACACGGAGACCGAAGGTCGGCGTGAATCATATAGTAGATATGATCAACATAGTGATGTTCACCATTGAAACTACTCCATCTCACGTGATGATCGGACATGGTTTTGTTGATTTGGATCACGTAATCACTTAAGATGACTAGAGAGATGTCAGTCTAAGTGGGAGTTCTTAAGTAATATGATTAATTGAACTTTAATTTATCATGAACTTAGTCCCGTAGTATTTTGCAAATTATGTTGTAGATCAATAGCTCGCGTTGTTGCTTCCCTATGTTTTTATATGTGTTCCTAGAGAAATTGTATTGAAAGATGTTAGTAGCAATGATGCGGATTGGATCCGTGATCTGAGGTTTATCCTCATTGCTGCACGTAAGAATTATGTCCTTAATGCACCGCTAGGTGACAGACCTATTGCAGGAGCAGATGCGCGTTATGAACGTTTGGCTAGCTCAATATGAGCAAATCTGACGTTATGAGCGTTTGGCTAGCTCAATATGATGACTACTTGATAGTTTAGTGCACCATGCTTAACGGCTTAGAATCGGGACTTCAAAGGCGTTTTGAGCGTCATGGACCATATGAGATGTTCCAGGAATTGAAGTTAATATTTTAAGCAAATACCCGAGTTGAGAGATATGAAGTCTCCAACAAGTTCTATAGCTAAAAGATGGAGGAGAATCGCTCAACTAGTGAGCATGTGCTCAGATTGTCTGAGTACTTCAATCACTTGAATCAAGTGGGAGTTAATCTTCCAGATAAGATAGTGATTGACAGAATTCTCTAGTCACCATCACTAAGTTAGTAGAACTTCGTGATGAACTATAGTATGCAAGGGATGACGAAAAAGATTCTCGAGCTCTTCGCGATGCTAAAATCGGCGAAGGTAGAAATCAAGAAAAACATCAAGTGTTGATGGTTGACAAGACTATTAGTCTCAAGGAAAATGGCAAAGGAAGAAGGGAACTTCAAAAGGAACGGCAAGCAAGTTGCTGCTCGAGTGAAGAAGCTCAAGTCTAGACCTAAGCACGAGACCGAGTACTTTTGCGGCAATGGAACTGGTCACTGGAAGCGGAACTACCCCTGAATATTTGGTGGATAAGAAGGATGGCAAAGTGAACAAGGTTATATTTGATATACAGGTTATTGATGTGTACCTTACTAGTGTTTATAGTAGCCCCTGAGTATTTGATACTGTTCGGTTGCTAAGATTAGTAACTCGAAACAGGAGTTCTGAGAATAAACAGAGACTAGTTGAAGGGAAGTGACGATGAGTGTTGGAAGTAGTTCCAAGATTGATATGATCATCATCGCACACTCCCTATACTTTCGGGATTAGTGTGGAACCTAAATAAGTGTTATTTGGTGTTGAGCATAAATATGATTTGATCATGTTTATTGCAATACGGTTATTCATTTAAGTAAGAGAATAAATTGTTGTTCTGCTTACATGAATAAAACCTTATATGGTTACACACCCAATGAAAATGGTTCATTGGATCTCGATCATAGTGATACACATATTCATAATATTGAAACCAAAAGATGCAAAGTTAATAATGATAGTGCAACTTATTTGTGGCACTTGCCGTTTAGGTCATATTGGTGTAAAGCGCATGAAGAAACTCCATGCTGATGGGATTTTGGAATCACTTGATTATGAATCACTTGATGCTTGCGAACCATGCCTTATGGGTAAGATGACTAAAGACTCTGTTCTCCGGAACAATGGAGCGAGCAAATGACTTATTGGAAATAATACATACTGATGTATGCGGTCCGATAAGTGTTAAAGCTCACGGCAAGTATCGTTATTTTCTGACCTTCACAAGATGATTTGGGCAGATATGAGTATATCTACTTAATGAAGCACAAGTCTGAAACATTTGAAAAGTTCAAATAATTTCAGAGTGAAGTGAAGAATCATCGTAATAAGAAAATAAAGTTTCTACGATCTGATCGTGGAGGAGAATATTTGAGTTACGAGTTTGGCCTTCATATAAAACAATGTGGAATAGTTTCACAGCTCACGCCACATGGAACACCATAACGTAATGGTGTGTCCGAACGTCATAACCGTACTTTATTTTGACATGGTGCGATCAATGATGTCTCTTACCGATTTACCAATATCGTTTTGGGGTTATGCATTAGAGACAACTGCATTCACGTTTAATAGGGCACCATCTAAATCCGTTGAGATGACACCGTATGAACTATGGTTTAGCAGTAAACCTAAGCTGTCGTTTCTTAAAAGTTTGGAGTTGTGATGCTTATGTGAAAAAGTTTTCACCTGATAAAGCTCGAACCCAAATCGGAGAAGTGCGTCTTCATAGAATACCCAAAGGTAACTATTGGGTACACCTTCTATCACAGATCCGAAGGCAAGTTTTTCGTTGCTAAGATGGATCCTTTCTAGAGAAGAAGTTTCTCTCGAAAGAAGTGAGTGGGAGGAAAGTAGAAACTTGATGAGGTAATTGTACCTTCTCCCTTATTGGAAAGTAGTTCATCACAGAAATCAGTTCCAGTGATTCCTACACCAATTAGTGAGGAAGTTAATGATGATGATCATGAAACTTCAGATCAAGTTGCTACCAAACCTCGTAGGTCTTCCAGAATAAGATCCGCACTAGAGTGGTACGGTAATCGTGTTCTGGAAATCATGTTACTAGACCATGATGAACCTACAAACTATGAGGAAGCGATGATGAGCCCAGATTCCGCGAAATGGCTTGAGGCCATGAAATCTGAGATGGGATCCATGTATGAGAACAAAGTATGGACTTTGATGGAGTTGCCCGATGATCGGCAAGCCATGTTATATAAATGGATCTTCAAGAGGAAGACAGATGCTGATAGTAGTGTTACTATCTACAAAGCTCGACTTGTCGCAAAAAGGTTTTCGACAAGTTCAAGGTGTTGACTACAATGAGATTTTCTCAAACTGTAGCGATTCTTAAGTCTGTCCGAATCATGTTAGCAATTGCCACATTTTATGAAATCTGGCAAATGGATGTCAAAACTACATTCTTTAATGGATTTATTAAAGAAGAGTTGTATATGATGCAACCAGAAGTTTTTGTCAATCCTAAAGGAGCTAACAAAATGTGCAAGCTCCAGCGATCCATCAATGGACTGGTGCAAGCATCTCGAGTTGGAATATACGCTTTGATGTGTTGATCAAAGCATATGATTTTATACAGACTTTTGGAAAGGCCTGTATTTACAAGAAAGTGAGTGGGAGCACTACAACATTTCGATAAGTATATGTGAATGACATATTGTTGATCGGAAATGATGTAGAATTATTCTGCAAAGCATAAAGGAGTGTTTGAAAGGAGTTTTTCAAAGAAGGACCTCGTGAAACTGCTTACATATTGAGCATCAAGATCTATAGAGATAGATCAAGACGCTTGATAAAGTTTTTCAATAAATATATACCTTGTCAAGATTTTGAAGTAGTTCAAAATGGAACAGTCAAAGAAAAGTTCTTGCCTGTTTGCAAAGGTGTGAAATTGAGTAAGACTCAAATCCCGACCACGGCAGAAAATAGAAAAGAGAATGAAAGTCATTCCCTATGCCTCACCATAGGTTCTATAAAGTATGCTATGCTATGTACCAGACCTATTGTATACCTTGCTCTGAATTTGGCAAGGGAGTACAATGGTGATCTAGGAGTAGATCACTGGACATTGGTCAAGAACATCCTTAGTGAGGACTAAGGAAATATTTCTCGATTATGGAGGTGATAAAAAGGCCCGTCGTAAAGAGTTACATCGATGCAAGCATTTTACACTAATCCAGATGACTCTAAGTCTCAATCTGGATACATATTGAAAGTGGGAGCAATTAGCTAGAGTAGCTCCGTGCAGAGCTTTGTAGATATAGAATATTTGCAAAATAGATACGGCTCTAAATGTGACAGACCCGTTGACTAAGCTTCTCTCACGAGCAAAACATGATCATACCTTAGTACTCTTTGGGTGTTAATCACATAACGATGTGAACTAGATTATTGACTCCAGTAAACCCTTTGGGTGTTGGTCACATGACGATGTGAACTATGGGTGTTAATCACATACAGATGTGAATATTAGTGTTGAATCACATGATGATGTGAACTAGATTATTGACTCTAGTGCAAGTGGGAGACTGAAGGAAATATGCCCTAGAGGCAATAATAAAGTTATTATTTATTTCCTTATTTCATGATAAATGTTTATTATTCATGCTAGAATTGTATTAACCGGAAACATAATACATGTGTGAATATATAGACAAACAAAGAAGTCACTAGTATGCCTCTACTTGACTAGCTTGTTAATCAAAGATGGTTATGTTTCCTAACCATGAACAAGGAGTTGTTATTTGATTAACAAGGTCACATCATTAGTTGAATGATCTGATTGACATGACCCATTCCGTTAGCCTAGCACTTGATCGTTTAGTATGTTGCTATTGCTTTCTTCATGACTTATACATGTTCCTGTAACTATGAGATTATGCAACTCCGTTTACGGAGGAACACTTTGGTGCTACCAAACGTCACAACGTAATGGGTGATTATAAAGGAGTACTACAGGTGTCTCCAAAGGTACATGTTGGTTTGGCGTATTTCGAGATTAGGTTTTGTCACTCCGATTGTCGGAGAGGTATCTCTGGGCCTTCTCGGTAATACTCATCACCTAAGCCTTGCAAGCATTGTAACTAATGAGTTAGTTATGAGATGATGTATTACGGAACGAGTAAAGAGACTTGCCGTAACGAGATTGAACTAGGTATTGGATACCGACGATCGAATCTCGGGCAAGTAACATACCGATGACAAAGGGAACAAAGTATGTTGTTATGCGGTTTGACCGATAAAGATCTTCGAGAATATGTAGGAGCCAATATGGGCATCCAGGTTCCGCTATTGGTTATTGACCAAGAATAGTTCTAGGTCATGTCTACATAGTTCTCGAACCCGTAGGGTCCGCACGCTTAAGGTTTCGATGGCGAGTTATATTATGAGTTTATGAGTTTTGATGTACCGAAGGAGTTCAGAGTCCCGGATGAGATCGGGGACATGACGAGAGTCTCGAAATGGTCGAGACGTAAAGATCGATATATTGGACGACTATATTCGAGTTCGGAAAGGTTCGAATGATTCGGTATTTTTCGAGTACCGAGAGTTACGGAATTCGCCGGGAGAAGTATTGGGCCTTATTGGGCCCTGCGGGAAAGAGAGAGGGCTGCCTAGGGCAGGCCGCGCCCCAAGGCCTAGTCCGAATTGGACTAGGGAGGGGCCGCACCCTTCTTCTCTTCCCCTTCCTTCTGTCCTACTCCTACTAGGAAAGGAGGAGTCCTACTCCCGTGGGAGTAGGACTCCCCCCTGGCGCGCCCCTCCTGGGCCGCCACCTCCTCCTTGCTCCTTTATATACGGGGCAGGGGCACCCTAGGACACACAAGTTGATCTACGGATCTTTCCTTAGCCGTGTCGGTGCCCCCTTCCACCATATTCCACTTCGGTCATATCGTCGCGGAGCTTAGGCGAAGCCCTGCGCCGGAGAAGTCACATCGTCACGGAGATTAGGCGAAGCCCTGCGTCGGTGGAGCATCAACATCGTCCCACGCCGTCGTGGTTGACGGAACTCATCCCGACACTTTGCTGGATCGAGTCCGGGATCGCCATCGAGCTGAACGTGTGCAGAACTCGGAGGTGCCGTCGTTCGGTGCTTGGATCGGTCGGATCGTGAAGACGTACGACTACATCAACCGCGTTGTTATAACGCTTCCGCTTTCGGTCTACGAGGGTACGTGGACAGACACTCTCCCCTCTCGTTGCTATGCCATCACCATGGTCTTGCGTGTTCGTAGGAAATTTTTTGAAATTACTACGTTCCCCAACACTTTTATGTTGGTTGGATAAATCTGAGATTGTGTGATGCATATCGTATAATCATGCCCACAGATACTTGAGGTGACAATGGAGTATCTAGGTGACATTAGGGTTTTGGTTGATTTGTGTCTTAAGGTGTTATTCTAGTACGAACTCTTTTATAGATCGATCCGAAAGAATAGCTTTGTGGTGGTTTCGTACCCGACCATAATCTCTACGTTTGTTCTCCGCTATTAGTGTCTTCGGAGTGACTCTTTGTTGCATGTTGAGGGCTTGTTATATTATCTATCTATGTTATTATTGTTGAGAGAACTTGCACTAGTGAAAGTATGAACCCTAGGCCTTGTTTCCTATCATTGCAATACCGTTTACGCTCACTTTTACCACTCGCTACCTTGCTGTTTTTATATTTTCAGATTACAAAAACCTATATCTACCATCCATATTGCACTTGTATCACCATCTCTTCGCCGAACTAGTGCACCTATACAATTTACCATTGTATTCGGTGTGTTGGGGACACAAGAAACTCTTTGTTATTTGGTTGCAGGGTTGCTTGAGAGAGACCATCTTCATCCTACGCCTCCCACGGATTGATAAACCTTAGGTCAACCACTTGAGTGAAATTTCTACTGTCCTACAAACCTGTGCACTTGCAGGCCCAACAACGTCTACAAGGAGAAGGTTGCGTAGTAGACATCAAGCTCTTTTCTGGCGCCGTTGCCGGGGAGGCTAGGTAAGTGAAGGTATATCTTTAGATCTTGCAATCGAATCTTTTTTTTCTTGTTTTAGCACTAGTTTACTTTATAAAAGAAAACTACAAAATAATGGAATTGAGTTTGTCTCATACGCTTCATCTTTTTAATATCTTTCGTGAGTATGATGGAAAAGAAAATTGTGCCAAAGTGTTAGAAGAAGAATGCATTAAAATGTTTGGCACTAAATCTTTGAATGATGAGCATGATTGCAATGTTGTTAGTATGAATTCCTTGAATATCCATGATGCTAATGATATGCAAAGCCACAAGCTTGGGGAAGCTATGTTTGATGAAGATGATATTTTTTGTCCCCCAAGTTTTGATGAGCAAATTTACTATGATGAAAGAATGCCTCCTATCTATGATGATTATTGTGATGACACGTTTGCAATAAAGAATAATGATAACCATGAAACTTGTCATCTCGATCTTAATTTTCAATCACTTGATAGTTATTTTGTTGAGTTTGCTCCCACTACTATTCACGAGAAGAAATTTGCTTATGTGGAGAGTAGTAAATTTTCTATGCAAGTAGATCATGAAAAGAATGATTTAGGTGATGTTTATATTGTTGAATTCATTCATGGTGCTACTGAAAAATATTATGAGGGAGGAACATATGCTTCTACATATTGCAATAATATCAAGTTTCCTCTCTATGTGCTTAAAGTTTTCAAGTTATGCTTGTTTTACCTTCCTATGAAAGTTGATTATTGTTCCCATAAGTTGTTTGCTCACAAAATCCCTATGCATAGGAAGTGGGTTAGACTTAAATGTGCTAGTAATATTCTTCATGATGCTCTCTTTATGTTTCAATTCTTATCATTATGTGAGCATCATTGAAATCATAATGCCTAGCTAGGGGCGTTAAACGATAGCGCTTGTTGGGAGGCAACCCAATTTTATTTTAGTTTCTTGCTTTTTGGTTCTGTTTAGGAATAAATAATCCATCTAGCTTCTTTTTAGATGTGGTTTTATGTTTTATTTAGTGTTTGTGCCAAGTAGGACCTTTGGGAAGACTTGGGTGAAGTCTTTATGATCATGCTGTAAAAAACAGAAACTTTAGCGCTCACGAGATTAGCTAGAACCTTTTACTGGAGATTGCTATTTAGTTTATTATTTTTGCAGATGATTACTAGACAAATTCCTCAGGTCCACCAATTTATTTTAGAATTTTTGGACTTCCAAAAGTTTGCGTTAGTTACAGATTACTACAGACTGTTCTGTTTTTGACAGATTATGTTTTCATTATGTTGTTTGCTTATTTTGATGAATCTATGGCTAGTAAAATAGTTTATAAACCATAGAGAAGTTGTAATACAGTAGGTTTAACACCAATATAAATAAAGAATGAGTTCATTACAGTATCTTGAAGTGGTGTTTTGTTTTCTTTCGCTAACGGAGCTCACGAGTTTTTTGTTAAGTTTTGTGTTGTGAAGTTTTCAAGTTTTGGGTAAAGATTCGATGGACTATGGAATAAGGAGTGGCAAGAGCCTAATATTGGGGATGCCCAAGGCACCCCAAGGTAATATTCAAGGATAACCAAGCGTCTAAGCTTGGGGATGCCCCGGAAGGCATCCCCTCTTTCGTCTTCGTTCATCGGTAACTTTACTTGGAGCTATATTTTTATTCACCACATGATATGTGTTTTGCTTGGAGCGTCATGTAATTTTATTTTGTTTTTCTTGCTGTTCAAATAAAGTATCAAGATCTGAAGTTCTTAAATGTTAGAGAGTCTTCACATAGTTGCGTAATCATCCGACTACTCATTGATCTTCACTTATATCTTTCGGAGTAGTTTGTCATTTGCTCTAGTGCTTCACTTATATCTTTTAGAGCATGGTGGTAGTTTTATTTTGAAGAAATAGATGAACTCTCATACTTCACATATATATTTTGAGAGTCTTAAATAGCATGGTAATTTGCTTAAATAATCCTAATATGCTAAGCATACAAGATTTGTAAGAATTCTTATGAGTGCGTTGAATACTAAGATAAGTTTGATGCTTGATAATTTTTTTGAGATATGGAGGTGATAATATTAAACTCATGCTAGTTGAGTAGTTGTGAATTTCAGAAATGCTTGTGTTGAAGTTAGCAAATCCTGTAGCATGCACGTATGGTTAAAGTTGTGTAACAAATTTGAAACATGAAGTGTACCTAGCTTGTCCATCCTTATGAGTGGCGGTCGGGGACGAGCGATGGTCTTTTCCTACCAATCTATCCCCCTAGGAGAATGCGCGTAGTACTTGATCTTTGATGACTTCTAAATTTTTGCAATAAGTATATGAGTTCTTTTGACTAATGTTGAGTCCATGGATTATACGCACTTTTACCTTTCCGCCTTTGCCAGCCTCTTCGGTACCGTGCATTGCCCTTTCTCACCTTGAGAGTTGGAGCAAACTTCGCCGGTGCATCCAAACCCCGTGATATGATACGCTCTTTCACACATAAACCTCCTTACATCTTCCTCAAAACAGCCACCATACCTACCTATTATGGCATTTCCATAGCCATTCCAAGATATATTGCCATGCAACTTTCCACCGTTTCGTTCATCATCATGACATACTTTACTTTTTTCATATTGCCATTGCAAGATCATGTAGTTGACATCGTATTTGTGGCAAAGCCACCATGCATTATTTTTCATACATGTCACTCTTGATTCATTGCACCATCCCGGTACACCGCCGGAGGCATTCATATAGAGTCATATCTTGTTCTAGTTTCGAGTTCTAATCCTTATGTTGTAATAAATAGAAGTGTGATGATCATCATTATTAGAGATTGCCCAAAAAAGAGAAAGGCCAAAAAAAGAAAGGCCCAAAAAAGAGAAAGGCCAAAAAGAAAAAAAGAAAGGCCCAAAAAAAGAAAATATATAAAAAGGGCAATGCTACTATCTCTTTTTCCACACTTGTGCTTCAAAGTAGCACCTTGTTCTTCATGTAATGACTCTCATATATTGTGCTTCAAAGTAGCACCTTGTTCTTCATGTAGTGAGTCTCATAAGTTATCTTTTTATACTAGTGGGAACTTTTCATTATAGAACTTGGCTTGTATATTCCTATGATGGGCTTCCTCAAATGCCCTAGGTCTTCATGAGCAAGCAAGTTGGATGCACACCCACTAGTTTTCTTTTGTTGAGCATCCATAGCTCTAGTGCATCCGTTGCATGGCAATCCCTACTCCTCATGTTGACATCAATTGATGGGCATCTCCATAGCCCTTTGATTATCCTCGTCAATGTGAGACTTTCTTTTTTTGTCTTCTCCACACAATCCCCATCATCATATTCTATTCCACCCATAGTGCTATATCCATGGCTCACGCTCATGTATTGTGTGAAGGTTGAAAAAGTTTGAGATTATTTAAGTATGAAACAATTGCTTGGCTTGTCATCGGGGGTATAGAAGTTGGGAACATCTTTGTGTGATGAAAATGAAGCATAGCCTAACTATATGATTTTGTAGGGATGAACTTTCTTTTGCCGTGCTATTTTGAGAAGACATGATTATTTTGATTAGTATGCTTGAAGTATTATTATTTTTATGTCAATATGAACTTTTGTCTTGAATCTTATGGATCTGAATATTCATATCACAATTAAGAAGAATTACATTGAAATTATGCCAAGTAGCACTCCGCATCAAAAATTCTTTTTTATCATTTACCTACTCGAGGACGAGAAGGAATTAAGCTTGGGGGTGCTTGATACGTCTCCAACGTATCTATAATTTATGATTGCTCCATGCTACTTTATCTACTGTTTTAGGCAATATCGGGCTTTATTATCCACTTTTATATTATTTTTGGGACTAACCTATTAACCGGAGGCCCAGCCCAGATTTGTTGTTTTATGCCTATTTCAGTGTTTTGAGGAAAAGGAATATCAGACGGAGTCAAAACGGAACGAAATCAACTGGAGAAGTTATTTTTGGAAGGAAACCCACCTCATCGACTTGGACCCCACGTCAGAAGATACGGGAGGTGCTCACGAGGGTGGGGGGCGCGCCCACCCCCCCTGGGCGCGCCCCCTTGCCTCGTGGGGCCCCCGTAGCTCCACCGACGTACTCCTTTCACCCATATATACCTACATACCCTAAAACTTCCAGAACAGAAGATAGATCGGGAGTTCCGCCACCGCAAGCCTCTGTAGCCACCAAAAACCAATCGGGACCCCTTTCCGGTACCCTGCCGGAGGGGGGATCCATCACCGGTGGCCATCTTCATCATCCTGGCGCTATCCATGATGAGGAGGGAGTAGTTCACCCTCGGGGTTGAGGGTATGTACCAGTAGCTATGTGTTTGATCTCTCTCTCTCTCTCTCTCTCTCTCTCTCTCTCTCTCTCTCTCTCTCTCGTGTTCTCTCTCGTGTTCCTCTATGGCACGATCTTGATGTATCCCGAGCTTTGCTATTGTAGTTGGATCTTATGATGTTTCTCCCCCTCTACTCTCTTGTGATGAATTGAGTTTCCCCTTTGAAGTTATCTTATTGGATTGAGTCTTTATGAGAACACTTGATGTATGTCTTTGATGTATGTTTTGGTGATCAACTTGCGGGTTTCGTGACATTGGGAACCTATGCATAGGGGTTGGCACACGTTCTTGACTCTCCGGTAGAAACTTTGGGGTACTCTTTGAAGTACTTTTATGTTGGTTGGATAAATCTGAGATTGTGTGATGCATATCGTATAATCATGCCCACGGATACTTGAGGTGACGATGGAGTATCTAGGTGACATTAGGGTTTTGGTTGATTTGTGTCTTAAGGTGTTTTTCTAGTACGAACTCTTTTATAGATCGATCCGAAAGAATAGCTTTGTGGTGGTTTCGTACCCGACCATAATCTCTACGTTTGTTCTCCGCTATTAGTGTCTTCGGAGTGACTCTTTGTTGCATGTTGAGGGCTTGTTATAGGATCTATCTATGTTATTATTGTTGAGAGAACTTGCACTAGTGAAAGTATGAACCCTAGGCCTTGTTTCCTATCATGTCAATACCGTTTACGCTCACTTTTACCACTCGCTACCTTGCTGTTTTTATATTTTCAGATTACAAAAACCTATATCTACCATCCATATTGCACTTGTATCACCATCTCTTCGCCGAACTAGTGCACCTATACAATTTACCATTGTATTGGGTGTGTTGGGGACACAAGAGACTCTTTGTTATTTGGTTGCAGGGTTGCTTGAGAGAGACCATCTTCATCCTACGCCTCCCATGGATTGATAAACCTTAGGTCATCCACTTGAGGGAAATTTGCTACTGTCCTACAAACCTGTGCACTTGCAGGCCCAACAACGTCTACAAGGAGAAGGTTGCGTAGTAGACATCAAGCATCATTTTTTTTCTTTTGTTTTGCTTGCTGTTTGAATAAAATACCAAGATATGAAATTCTTAAATGTTAGAGAGTCTTCACATAGTTGCATAATTATTCAACTACTCATTGATCTTCACTTATATCTTTCGGAGTAGTTTGTCATTTGCTCTAGTGCTTCACTTATATCCTATTAGAGCACGGCGGTGGTTTTATTTTGAAGAAATAGACGAACTCTCATGATTCACTTATATTATTTTTAGAGTCTTTCGAACAGCATGGTAATTTGCTTTGGTTATGAATTTAGTCGTAATATGATAGGCATCCAAGATGGGTATAATAAAAACTTTTATATATAGTGCATTGAATACTATGAGAAGTTTGATACTTGCTAATTGTTTTGAGATATAAAGATGGTGATATTAGAGTCATGCAAGTTGAGTAGTTGTGAATTTGCGAAATACTTGTGTTGAGGTTTGCAAGTCCCGTAGCATGCACATATGGTAACCGTTGTGTGAAAATTTGAAGCATGAGGTGCTTCTTTAATTGTCTTCCTTATGAGTGGCGGTTGGGGACGAGCAATGGTCTTTTCCTACCAATCTATCCCCCTAGGAGCATGCGCGTAGTGCTTGGTTTTGATGACTTGTATATTTTTGCAATAAGTATGTGAGTTCTTTATGACTAATGTTGAGTCCATGGATTATACGCACTCTCACCCTTCCATCATTGCTAGCCTCTTCGGTACTGTGCATTGCCCTTTCTCACCTCGAGAGTTGGTGCAAACTTCGCCGGTGCATCCAAACCCCGTGATATGATACGCTCTATCACACATAAGCCTCCTTATATCTTCCTCAAAACAGCCACCATACCTACCTATTAAGGCATTTCCATAGCCATTCCGAGATATATTGCCATGCAACTTTCCACCGTTCCATTTATTATGAAACGCTTCATCATTGTCATATTGCCTTGCATGATCATGTAGTTGACATCGTATTTGTGGCAAGGCCACCATGCATAATTTTTCATACATGTCACTCTTGATTCATTGCCCATCCCGATACACCGCCGGAGGCACTCATATAGAGTCATACTTTGTTCTAGTATCGAGTTGTAATCCTTGAGTTGTAAATAAATAGAAGTGTGATAATCATCATTAATAGAGCATTGTCCCGAAAAAAAAGAAAAAAAAAGAAAGGCCAAATAAAAAAAGATAAAAGGGACAATGCTACTATCCTTTTTCCACACTTGTGCTTCAAAGTAGGAAAAAGAAGGCCAAAAAAAGAAAGGACAAATAAAAAAAGATAAAAGGGACAATGCTACTATCCTTTTTCCACACTTGTGCTTCAAAGTAGCACCATGATCTTCATGATAGAGAGTCTCTTATTTTTTCACTTTCATATACTAGTGGAAATTTTTCATTATAGAACTTGGCTTGTATATTCCAACAATGGGATTCCTCAAATGCCCTAGGTCTTCGTGAGCAAGCAAGTTGGATGCACACCCACTTAGATTCTTTTGTTGAGCTTTCATACATTTATAGGTCTAGTGCATCCGTTGCATGGCAATCCCTACTCCTCACATTGGCATCAATTGATGAGCATCTCCATAGCCCGTTGATTATCCACGTCAATGTGAGACTTTCTCCTTTTTTGTCTTCTCCACACAACCTCCGTCATCATATTCTATTCCACCCATAGTGCTATGTCCATGGCTCACGCTCATGTATTGCGTGAAAGTTGAAAAAGTTTGAGAATACTAAAGTATGAAACAATTGCTTGGCTTGTCATCGGGGTTGTGCATGATGGGAGCATTTTGTGTGACGAAAATGAAGTATGGCCAAACTATATGATTTTGTAGGGATGAGCTTTCTTTGGCTATGTTATTTTGACAAGACATAATTGCTTGGTTAGTATGCTTGAAATATTATTATTTTTATGTCAATATTAAACTTTTGTCTTGAATCTTTCGGATCTGAACATTCTTGCCACAATAAAGAAGATTACATTGATAATTATGTTAGGTAGCATTCCACATCAAAAATTCTGTTTTGAGCATTTACCTACTCGAGGACGAGCATGAATTAAGCTTGGGGATACTTGATACGTCTCCAACGTCTCTATAATTTTTGATTGTTCCATGCTATTATATTATCCATCTAGGATGTTTTATATGCATTTATATGCTATTTTATACATTTTTCGGACTAACTTATTAACCTAGAGCCCAGTGCGAGTTTCTGTTTTTTCCTTGTTTTTGAGTTTTACAGAAAAGGAATACCAAACGGAGTCCAATTGATGTGCCACTTTTTGATGATTTTTTATGGACCAAAAGAAGCCCCCGAGTAAAAGAGTTGGGCCAGAAGAGCCTCGGGCTATCCACGAGGGTGGGGGGCGCGCCCTACCCCCTGGGCGTGGGCCCCTATCTCGTGGACGACTCGGAGACCCCCCTGACGTGAGACCGACGCCAAAAATTCCTATAAATACAGGAACCTCCAGAACATAACCTAGATCGGGAGTTCCGCCACCGC
Source organism: Aegilops longissima (assembly GCA_021605205.1). Lineage (NCBI taxonomy): Eukaryota > Viridiplantae > Streptophyta > Magnoliopsida > Poales > Poaceae > Aegilops > Aegilops longissima. Next base: position 338,057,831 of record CM038680.1, read on the forward strand.
AAGCCTTTGTAGCCACCAAGAACCAATCGGGACCCTGTTCCGGCACCCTGCCGGAGGGGGGATCCCTCACCGGTGGCCATCTTCATCATCCCGGCGCTCTCCATGACGAGGAGGGAGTAGTTCACCCTCGGGGTTGAGGGTATGTACCAATAGCTATGTGTTTGATCTCTCTCTCTCTCTCATGCTCTTGATTTGGCACGATCTTGATGTATTGCGAGCTTTGCTATTATAGTTGGATCTTATGATGTTTCTCCCCCTCTACTCACTTGTAATGGATTGAGTTTTCCCTGTGAAGTTATCTTATCGGATTGAGTCTTTAAGGATTTGAGAACACTTGATGTATGTCTTGCTTGGGATACCTGTGGTGATAATGGGGTATTCTATTGATTCACTTGATGTATGTTTTGGTGATCAACTTGCGGGTTGCTTGACCTTGGGAATCTATGCATAGGAGTTGGCACACGTTTTCGTCTTGACTCTCCGGTAGAAACTTTGGGGCACTCTTTGAAGTTCTTTGTGTTGGTTGAATAGATGAATCTGAGATTGTGTGATGCATATCGTATAATCATACCCACGGATACTTGAGGTGACATTGGACTATCTAGGTGACATTAGGGTTTTGGTTGATTGGTGTCTTAAGGTGTTATTCTTGTACGAACTCTATGATAGATTGAACGGAAAGAATAGCTTCGCCTTATTTTACTACAGACTCTTGAATAGATCGATCAGAAAGGATAACTTTGAGGTGGTTTCGTACCCTACAATAATCTCTTCGTTTGTTCTCCGCTATTAGTGACTTTGAAGTGACTCTTTGTTGCATGTTGAGGGATAGTTATATGATCCAATTATGTTATTATTGTTGAGAGAACTTGCACTAGTGAAAGTATGAACCCTAGGCCTTGTTTCAACGCATTGCAGTACCGTTTACGCTCACTTTTATCATTAGTTACCTTGCTGTTTTTATATATTCAGATTACAAAAACCTATATCTACCATCCATATTGCACTTGTATCACCATCTCTGCCGAACTAGTGCACCTATACAATTTACCATTGTATTGGGTGTGTTGGGGACACAAGAGACTCTTTGTTATTTGGTTGCAGGGTTGTTTGAGAGAGACCATCTTCATCCTACGCCTCCCACGGATTGATAAACCTTAGGTCATCCACCTGAGGGAAATTTTCTACTGCCCTACAAATCTCTGCACTCGGAGGCCCAACAACGTCTACAAGAAGAAGGTTGTGTAGTAGACATCAGTACGTCTCTGTTGAAGGGTTGTGGAGAAAACTAGGGTATGTACATCTCCGTTTACCCCTAATTTTCAAAAATGCTCAATCCCGCCCAAACCACTTTGCTCGTCTTATGCTTTTGTCCTTTGATCGTCACTTTAAAAAACTTCATAACAAATTCACACTAATTCAAAAAAATGTGAATAAGATATCAAAATGTTCACAAAAACATCACATATATGTGCATGTCATTTGCATTCATGACAAAAGTATTGGAAAGTCCCCGTCTCAGTTTGAGCTCATATGAGACGGGGACTTTCTTTGGTGGAAGTGTAGAGCTAGGTCTCATCTCCCAATCTGAAAAAAATTAAAAAATCTAAAACAATTTGGTGAATGTTTTGAGTGCTTGCCAAGTTTCATAAGGGAATGACATTCATGGAAGTCTTGGCAAAAATAAAAACAAAATCGATGCTCCAAAACAAAAGCATTTTGGAGTGCTAATTTTATTTTTTGCCACGACTTCTGCGAATGTCAGTCCCTGATGAATCTTGGCAAGCACTCAAAAAATTATCAATGTCCACAAAAAAATTCAGATTTTTCCCCTTTTTTCATTTCTTAAGATTTTACAGTTCATGCTAAGATCATATGAGCTCAAACCCAGATGGGGACTTTCCACCACTTTTGTCATGAATGCTAATGATATGCACATATAGGTGATGTTTTTCTGAACATTTTGATATTTTATTGTAACATCCCAAATTTTCAATTTGGAATGTTATACATTAGATCATCATGCATATCATATTTTCTTGCATTTTGTTGATCCTAGAAATTTCACGCAACTCAAGGACCCTCGGAGAGAGTTGGAGATTTCGAAATTTTCGTATTTGAGTTTTCTCAAAACTATGAAAAGAGGATCATTGGATTTATTTATTTTATCTTCAAATATTTTTCAAATATCAAAAATAAGAGAGGAATAATATGACTTTCCCAAAATTTAGGAAAAATGAAGATTTAATAAATAAATCAAATTTTGGATTTTCTCGAGTTTATTTGCCTTAGGGAAAAATGCGTGATTTCAAAATTGCATTTTAGGCCCGTGTTAAAATTCATTTTGTTCGACTCATTTTAGGAGTCGGGAAAGTTTACTTTATTAATTTTGGAGTTCGTTTAGATTTTTTTTCTCTATTTTTTTTTTGCTTGTGAAACCAATTTGAAAAAAAACCTCGGCTTTGGGGCCAAAGGCCCAAGCCGCTAAGCCACCGGCGGCCAGAGGCCAAGGCCATCGCCACAAGCCCAGCGCCAGGAGGGAGCCGCCGCTTCCTTTTCCAAATCCTAGTAGGACTTTTGTCCTACTTCCGTTTATTCCGTGTTTGTTTCTAGATCTTTTCCCTCTTTGTTTCCTAATCCTAGTCTATTTCTTGTCCCTACCCCAAGCAAAACCCTCCCTCCCCAATATAAATACCCAAGCACCCCCCTCTAACACATCAAACCAACACCTCTCCTCTCCTCTCCTCCGCAGCAGCAGCAGCGCCGCCGCCCTACCGCGCCGCCATCTAACGCCGCCGCCAAGTGCCGCCGCCACTAACGCCGCCGCCGCCGAGCCCTCGCTTCTTCGAGGTACTAGCCCCGTGCCGCGTCACCTTTTCTTTTCCTCGGTTCGGTTTTTCGTAAATCGTTCCGGTTTCCGTTCCGGTTTCCGTTTCGGTTTTCTAGATCAGTTTTTCGTTTCGGTTTTCTTTCCAAAACCCTAGATCGGTTTTTCTCGCCGGTTTTTCTTTCCGGTTTTGTTTAGCAAGCATTCGCCGGACCGTTCGTCCTAAAGAACGTGATCACCGGTTTGCTTCGGTTAATGAGCGTCCGTTCGTTCAACCGTTCGGCGTTTTCTTTCTCATCGGATTTATTCCGCTATTTTTCTGATCGCGATTTCAGATCCGATTTTCTTTCTAGTCTATCTTCTCGCTCGTTTATCGGAATCCGGTGATTCAAGCGCCTGGAGTTTCGTCTCGAAACCGCCGTTCCGACTAATCAACTTAAACAAAGTTTTGCTACTGTAAAATTTGACTTAGTTTCAACTTGCTAGAACCGAGTTGTTTTCTTTCATCGTTTGACTTTTGTTGCTTTATTAGATTTGATTCTTTTTGCAACCAGGGTTCTTAAGTTGAACTTTCTGGTTAGATCTTTTATTCGAGATTTACCCGTGCATTAGATGAGTACTTATTGTATGCTTGTTGTTTGTCTGCGATAGATCACCCGGAGTGCGCCGCTTGTTACTTCGAATCTCTAGGTTTCGCGGATCATCAGCAAGGCAAGTAACACTTGATCATACCTTTACTACCACCCAGTTTTTATGCATTAGATCAATCCTCAAACACTTGCATGATTAGGATATAATTAAATTGTGGGATGGGAAGTAGATTGAGGTAGTACCTATTACCTGTTTTACTTATGAAACCTTTGGGAGTTACTTCTACGTTTGCTTATTATGCCATGCTATGCTAGTAGACGTGGATTGGGTGAGTGATATCCATGACAGATGTGAGATTGTTAAATTAATGGTTTATCTAAGGTGGCAACTTAAATACACATCTGGGTGGATTGAGGCACTGTTTTCTAGCAGGACTTGCTGTATTTCTTCGGACCGCCACCCGTGCTCAAAGGGATCATAAGATAATTCATACTAGTAACTTACGTGTGCAGCCACAAGCCATTATGGGCTCGCATAGTTGACTAAGTCGTGCGAACTCTTATAGTGGTGGACTAGCAGATGTAGGGGATGTAGGTGTCTGGTCCACCCATCGTAAGGTGCTAGCGCTTCGAAGACTATGTCTCGGTCATCCGTCTCTCAAACACCATGTAGTGCGAGAAACCAAGCGGAGGCGATCGAGTCTTGTGGGGAAAAGTCATAAACCTCTGCAGAGTGTATAAACTAATCATGATTAGCCGTGTCCCCGGTTATGGACATCTTGAGTATCTAGTACTTGAATATCATGTGAATCTCAACATGTTACTCTAATTAATTTTGTTGGGTTTTTAATGAGTACTTTTAATTGGGATTGAGGATGCTGTCAACCATTCTCAATGTTTAACAACCACCATGATAGTTAAATAAATTTATTCCTTTGCAGTAGGGAAAAACTGGCTTTATGCAAAACTGTAACCGTAGAGCTTTTCCACCAGCCACATATGCATGTAGTACAGGCTTATCATTCATTATTCTCTATGTGTTACATTGCCAGCATATTCCATGTGCTGACCCGTTTTCGGGCTGCAACTTTCATGTTGCAGACTTTTCAGACGACGAGTAAGGTGCTTTAGGTCGTGGTTCTATACTCAGTGATGCCGCTGGAGTTGATGGACTCACTTATCTTCCAAGTCTTCCGCTGTTATCGTTATTAGATGGCCTTAAGCCATGATTATTGTAGTAAGTCCTCTTCTGGACAAACGATGTAATAAGTGTGTGATTGCTACTCTGTTATAAATCCTTCGAAGTACTGTGTGGTGTCAGCATTACTGATCCAGGGATGACACCGGAGCACAGAGACTTGATCCATTCGGGTCGGGTCGCTACATTTATTCACATATTTCTGAGTTAGTATGAATTTTTTATGAAGTTTTCAAAGTGATGTTCAAACGGTCAAAGGGCAAATCATAAGACGAGCAAATTGGTTTGGGCGGGAATGAGTGTTATAGGAAATTAGGGGTAAACCTGCCGAGTGTGACCCAACTAGGGGCATAAAACCAATTATCCCTAAAACAATGTTGGGGCAATCTCCACAACTCAACTGGAAGCTCCCATACCACCACGAAGCTCGGCACAATGGATGTAGCTCCGAGATGATCTCTTTCGTCTAGGGTGCTTAAGACCAAAGAGTAACAAGATTCACAAGAGAAAGTGTTGGGAATCAAATTTCTTTGGTGGAAGTGTAGACCTAGGCCTCCTCTCCCGATCCCTAACAAATCAACAAGTTTGAGATGCTAGAGAGAGAGAGATGAGGCAAGATAAAGCTTGGGTCAACAATGAAGGAGAGAGGCAAGCGACAGGTGGGAGGTGGAAGAAGCTCCTCCATATATAACTCCCCCAAATCCAACTATTATGTGCAGAAATTGTACTAAGTGGTAGTACTGCTCCGGAGAGTGGTACAACCACTGTCCCTTAGGAAATCCAATAAATGCCAGGGAGGTAGTACTGCTCAGCAGAGTGATACAACGGTTGTCTCCCTTAGGGTAGCATTGCAGCACCTGGGCGGCACTAGCGTGTGGGTGTCCGGTAGTACCGGATACAATAATATAGTTAGTACATTCATACCACTGCCGCCCCAGTACTGCACCCTTCCTGAAGGGAAAAGCCCTAGAGTGGTAGTAGGGCCGACATTTGGAGCGGTAGTGCTGCTCCAATTGAAGAGCGGCACTACCGCATTAGTATGCGATACTATCGACTGGGTATGCCAGCATAAGTACTACTCCCACAGGGGAGCGGTGCTACCGCTGTGCATAGCGGTACTACCGGGTGCACAATTTTCGCACTAAGTTGGACATGGGTTATCTCCTCGAGACATTGGGAAAGTGATGTGGGTGCAATATAAATTTTGTGTACGTGCTTTGATTCCACCCATACCTTCCAATGCAGACCCCCTCTTAATACTACAGATTTCCTACAACCAAAAGAAATAAAAGCGTCAGAAACACCGTCTTCGATTTTTCCTTCCAGAGGGGAACCTAACTGACTTGTGCCATTAGCATATTCCCGTGTAGCTCAAGCACACGGTTAGTCCTAAAAATTTGTTGGCATCAATAAGAAAACACTTAGGGAGGAAATGAACTTTCACCCTTCGGAGCGAGGTTGATTCATGTAACACAGCTAGGCACAGCGGCAGACCATGGCGACCGCGCGGGTCGCACACTACACCGCAACCACATGGTGGTGATGGAGAGGCTTGGTGGTGCTAGATATAACATTCCGCTATACGATGATATGGAGTGATGAAGGGGGCAGAGCTGAATACATAGGAGCTAGAATATCGGTGATGGTTTTACAATGAAACTGCCTAGAGTACTTCCGAACTATAGGGCAAAACTATTGCATATGGTTTCAAAGTTCCATCCGCTTCAGGCACAAAAATAACTGACTCCACTAATTTGTTACATGCAGCTTTGTATCGCCCTGCCATAACTGCTTCTGGGGCTCGCTGCTAATGTACTCGGACTACATGCACCATTGTCGCTGCATACTTATTCCGAAAACGTCTGTTTGGATTGGGTAAGCTCTTTCTATTTGTGGAGGAACGATGTTGATCCTTATCATGTTTTCTCTTTCATTGGTTGTCCTTGTCATCGAACTTGTTCTTGTTTGACCTCTTATTGGAGAGAAGCCATTCTATTAGAAATGCTCAAGTTTGTGGCTCTCCCTGTAGGTTGTCCTTTAGTGGCTATTGACTCTCACAGTCTCTTGCAAACCTCCTTGGGTGGTCCCTGCATTACTCACTAGAGTTCTTCCCTCCCCGAGCCCCGCAATACCAATGGCAGAGACCAATCTGATGAGCCCCCCGCCGTCCATCACCTTTGCCATGGTCGTGCCTAATGGTCGACAGTGTGACAATTTTGCAAATGACCGATGCATAAATGGGTGATGGGAAAGACAAAGGGAAAGGGGATTGAGATTCTCCCATGTCTCTCCCTCCCCATCACTCTCTCTACCTCAGGAGTTTCAACAAAAATCACCTACAACAGTGTAGCATTGTCTCATCCGCATGGTCTAACTCTAAGCGCCTGAGATGTGGGCACTCTATTGCACGAGAGTGCCCGGTGTAGAATTAAATTTTGCGACCATTTCATTACTTTTCTTTATCTTTATCTTTACTTACTTAAAAAGAATGTAAGGTTTAATGTTTCACTTTTTTCTTCTCACCACCCCTTCGTCCAACCTTCCTCGTATGATAATCAACCACCTTAATTTATTTGCCTTCTGAACCAATTCCACTTTAATTTACTTACCAAACCTCGCACGGGCAGGATTCGATAAACATTTATTTTACACAATCGCATTAGTATGGCAAATAAATCACAAGATAACATACTAAAATATTTATAAGGAAATGATAAATCCCGAATGTTCGGATTTTAAGCATGGCAAACCGAAACATTTTTTATGGCAACTTTAGTTCACACGATATTGGCAAACACAACAATTTTTAACGAATTAGGACAAAGTTGCCATGTCTTAATAACTAAAGTTGTCACCTCAAGTCAACTAAAATTGTCATGAAAATATGTTCGGAATGAAATGCTTGAAATCCGAACCGTTCAAAATTTATCAGGTTCTATTTATATCACATCGCAATGCATGGGCATTGTGCTAATAGTTCTTATAAAAAAGAAAGCCAGGATTGCAGATTCTTGTTATTAACGTGAATCAACATTTTGGTTAGATAAGACTCGGGATTAACTTTTCATAACAATCTCCTAGCATATCTCACTGAATCTTATCTATTTGTTCAACATTTTTGTTACTCCTACACGTGCGGTTTATTTAGACAGCCTTCTTCCGCATCCGCAGACTGAAAAGGCGCCGGATCCACCGCAACCTCCCCGTTTTCCCTCCAAAAAGCATAGATGCGCGGCAAAAAGAGGGCATTGTCGCCGCCGGCCGTCGCCGTCGATGCCACGGCAAGGCTTCAGGACCGGAACCTCGCCGAGATCCTCCTGCGGCTCCCCTCCCCCGCTAGCCTCGCGCGCGCCGCCGTCGTCAGCCGGCGTTGGCGCCGAATCTCCGTCTCCGCGGCTTTCCTTCGCCAGTTCCGCCGCCTCCACCCGCCCCAACTCGTCGGCTTCTTTATCTGCAACGGTGGTTTCCATGTGGAGAGGGTCGACGGCCGCCTCGTCGGCCACATACTCGACCCCACCTTCCTCCCGGTGCTCCCGCCGCCTCAGGGCGTCGGAAGGGCCACCCAGCGCTGCATCGACTTCTCCCTCCGTCGCGTCCCCGACGTGGACCACTGGACCCTCGCTGACGCCCGCGACGGCCTTCTCCTCCTCAGCTCCACCTTCAACGATCGCATGAGCATCCCGCGCAACTTCGTCGTCTGTGATCCCTTGTCCCGCCGCTCTGTCCTCGTGGAGCACGCGCCGACGTATCAGCTCGACGGCGAAAGCGCCTGCCTCGGCGCCGCTCTGATCGTCGTGGACGGCGGAGCCGGCTCGAGTACCCTCTCCTTCGAGGTGATCCTCGTGACCTACTTCATGTTTGGGCCGCGCCTCTGCGTCTTCTCCTCGCGCACGGGGCAATGGAGCGTTCATCCCGAAGCCAGGTGCGGCAAGTCCCTGATGCCGATGCTGAGCGAGGTGGGCGACCCCGCGCACGCCAATGGCTGCGTGTATTGGGTGATGGACGACGAGAGCGAGGCGTACCTCCTGGTGCTCGACACGCGCACAAAGGAGTTCTCCACCAGCATCAAGCTGCTTGCCAGCATGCGGGAGCAGTATGACAGGAACATGAGAGTCATGAGGAGCGAGGACGGGGAGCTCTGGATCGTGGGCATGGCTTGGAGGGCGCTCGCGCTCCATATCTGGCATCTCGACAGGAGCAGGAGCAGGAAAGGCCGATGGGTGAGGGAGGAGGTCCATGAATTGGCCACGTTCCAGGGTGTAATTGAGCTTTTTGTGGACGGCAATGGCGGCAGTACTAGGATCATGGATACCTGCGAAGGGGTTGTTTTCCTCAAGCAGTTTGGCTCTGACTGGGTTTATGCTGTGAGTCTGGAGGACAGGAGGGTGGTGAAGCTGCCGCACAAGAGGTTCTCCTCTGGACCTGCACTTCCTTATCGGATGGCGTTGTTCCCCCCTCTGCCGAATCAGGCCCAAGGTTAATTTCACATCAAATAGTACTTGTTTTGCTTCTAGTCAACTACTCCCTCTGTTCCAAATTACTTGTCTCAAAAGTGGATAAAAATGAATGTATCTATAACTAAAATACGTCTAGATACATCCATTTCTGTGAGAAATAATTCCGAACGGAAGGAGTACGAACTACATTCAACAACAAAAAAGGTAATGATGATCAGCGAACGTTTGTTGGGAGGGTTGACAATTGCAAACATTTCGATGGCAACTTTAGTTGTCGTGAGTATAGCAATTTTAGTTTGCAAGAACGGCAATTTTTTGGCAGAAAACAAAACTGCAACAGAGTTGTCATGCTCATCAACTAGAATCGCCATGCATGGCAACACAAATTGTGATCGAAATGATTCGCAAATGCCATCCCTTCCAGCGAACGTTCGCTGGCTATTGGAGTCCAAAAGAAAAACTATGCACTACATTCGTAACTATTTTTATGGAGTACTATTTTGCCTAGTTATATTAAAAATTAATTGCAATGCTCAAACAGTTGTTGTTCCTTCATAGTCCTAGTATTCATATTATGTGTTCATTTCTTCGGGATTGTTTTCTAAGAAAATGTCAAGGACTCAGAGTTGTGCATTGAGAATTGTAACGGTCCTTCTAATTTATTTATTTATTTTTTGAAAGCCAGAAAATAACTGTATTTAGCGGCTCTACAATCTTGTTTGTTGTAAAAAAATGTCTTACATGAGTTGCTCAACAATCTGATTTGTAAGCTATGCTGGTTCTCTGAACATCAATATTGACTCCCATAAATTTTGTCTATGGAACAATTTGTTCTACCAGTAACTAACAAAGGAAACTTATGTCTCTGCCTCCTATATCTGACGAATTTGACCAGTGCATGAACAAAGTGAAAGAGGTGGACTAGTAGAAAAAAATACACTGCCAAACTTTCTTTCTTTCAATATCCTTGCTATGTATTCTTTTAAATTAGCATTATTTTGTGCATACTACTACAAATGGTGCATCTATATGTATATTGTGATCCCAAATTATTTGACTATTATAATATCTTATTCATTTTTTAATACACACCACTTCTTGCTCATAGTTGCATTTCCATAAATTGAAGCACATCAAATGGATAGCTTAATATCCTTTTCAATCTTTGCTCCAAGTTTTTTTACAGCAACGTCTTTGCTCAATCTCAGTTAGTAAATCTCAACCAGCTGTGATATTATTTCACTTGAAAGAAATTTTGTTGTGATGCCAAACCTACTGGTCCTTAGGATCATGTAACTTGTAAACGAGCTTGCGCCTAGCTGTACTATTTTAAGCTTAGCATCACCTGTTCTATCCTCAGTTAGGATGCATGTTTGGCTTTTCATGGACAATTTCCTTAGCCACATGCACATGATTCCAATTTAATGCACTGCTTGTTTGATTTTTCAGCGCAAGATGGATAAGCTTCTACTGGATCATGGATGAAGTTGATGCTGCGTCATACTTATGCCTAATATCATCACGCAGAATGATTAAGTACACAGAAAAGAAACAACAACTTGTATTCAGGGCCAAAAATAGCATCAAACTAGTATGATACTTTATTCTTGTTTAAAATAGCTGAACTTACTACCAAGCTGTAGGAGGCATACGGTGCAAGATTTGACGCTAGAACTTTTGTTCAGGTGGTAATCTTGTGGATCGACTACCATTTTACATGTTTCAAAATGTATGAACCCCATACTTTTTATCTATTGTTTCTGAATGTCAAAATCACGTGGATCATCTTCATAGAATTGTTCACCATGTTATCTGAACTCCACGGGGTAGCACATGAATGAGCCATTTGCATCCATCATGCCCACAAGGCCCGCTTCTGACTACTTTAACTTCCCTAGGACATTTGGTATCCCCTATATTTAAAAAATACTTGGAGTTCAGAAATATTTCATGTTCGAGCTCACACTGCATCAATTAGCGTGTGTTTGGTTGCCTGCATTTGGCCCAACCAGGACCGATTGAGAAGAATCTGGTCTGTTTGGTAGCCCGCATACACTGTACACATTGTTGGGCCTGCATCACACACTTCTTAAAGCACGTCTAGGCTTGGCTCGCTGGAAACGCTCAAATCGGCAGTTTCTCCCGAACCAGGCCGAGCGGAAGCGCAGCAAGCGGGCCCCTGCACGAGGAGGGATGCGAGGTGTTTACTTGGTGTCTTCTTCAACCTCCAGTAAGCTCCTCTCTAATCTCCTCTCTTCCATGTCCCTCTAATCTACACAACGGTGCTTCGATTCGAGGTAAGCTCTACACGAAAAAGATGCACATCGATGCTACGGTTCCATTCAGGCGATCCGTTTGTAGTTTTGTCGACCGTACATGATCAATTTCATGTTCCCGTTTGAAATTGTTTTGGATGAATTTTGTCAGATTCGTCGCGTACCATCGATTGTTTGAAATTTCCTTTGACCAGCAGCCTATGAGCATCTCCAGCCGTTGGACCCCCAGGAGGCGCTAAAAATCGGCGTGCTGGTGGCGTGATGCCCCCCAGTCGCGGCGTCCACTTTTTTTTTTGAAAATTTAAATTCCGGCACAAACACGGCGCAAATTCAACCAAACTTCAGCGAGTTCGTACATATTTAAAATATTTTATAAAAAAGAAAAAAAAACACTACTAGGCTGCTCCTCGCCGCTCCTTGCCGCCCGCCACCCTTGCAGTTCTACATGCCGAGGAGGTTGTAGAACCGTGTGTAGTCGCCGCCGCCGTCGTCGTCGTCGTTGTCGTCGCCTCCTCCGCGACCGCCGTCCCTGCTGCAACCCTCCCCGGTTAGCGCGGCGGGTTGGACGGTCTGGGGGCGTCCTCGTCGTCGTCGCTGTCGAGGATCACGACACCGTGCTCATCCTTGCGCCCACGTTTGTGGGCGGCTATCTCCTCCAGGGCCCGGCGCTGCCGGACTATCTCGTCGCGGAGGTAGTCATCCCGCGCCCACCGTAGGGCGTCCTCGTCGGAGAAGCCGCGCCAGGCTATCTCCTCGTACTCCGCGGGGAGGTCGGGCTCTGGCTTGGGCTTGCCGAGGACGAGGCGGCCAGAGGCGGGGGTGGAGTCGCCGATGCGGACGCCGAAACTGCGGGTGCGTCGGCTGACCGGCGTGTCCTAGGGCTCCGGCTTGACGGGGCGGAGGCAGGGAGAGCCGGACGAGCGGCCGGACAAGGAGGAGGACGCCCCGGGGTCCATGTGCCTCGGCGTCCACGAGCTCCCACGTTGGCGAGAGAAGGACGGGGGAGCGGGGTACTCCAGCCTCGACGTGTTGCCGCCCTCGATGAACTAGAGGACGGCCTCCGGCGTGCGGCCGGGCACGCCCCACCATCGGCGCCGCCCTTCGGAGTTGAGCCTTCTAGAGGGCACGACGCCGTTGGTGGCCTCGAGCTGCTCGGCGTGGCGGCGGCGGAAATAGGGCTCCCAGAGCGGGCTGTCGGGGACGTACCGTGGACCTGCCCTCGCCGCCCGCGGCAGGGAGACGTGGATACGCGCGATCTCCGGGACCCCGCCGGCGCTGATTCTCCACGCCCCAGGCACCCGCATGTCCGGCGGGACCGGGTACTCGGCCTCGAAGAGGAGCCGAGCTTCGTCCTCGTGAAGGTGGCGGCGGCCGAAGTCGTTCGCCGTCGCGCCGTCACCTGGAAAGTGCTCGGCCATGCTTTGAACAAGAGACGGCGAGAGGAGAGGGAGGAAAGGGGGAGAAATGGCGCGCCGGCGGTGGAGACTCTGTGCGTGTCACCGGCGCGCTGGGGGTCGGCTTATATAGGCGGAGGCGCCGCTAGTACGCGTGGCCGCGTGGCGGGCGAGGGGACGCACGTCGTTCGGTCTTCACTGCGCCGCCCGTGAGGCATCAATGGAGGAGGCTGACCGGCGCGGCAGCGCGCGGCAGCTTTGGCATTGATTCGCCGCGGGAAACGAGGCGATGAGGACGATGAAGCGGCGAGAAGAGAGACGAGTCGCTGGCAAGGAGGGCCCGCGGCTCTTTCGCGCCAAAAACGGTTCGCCCGGCGCCCCCGAGCGCCCCCAGCGTGCCAGGTTCGGGTTGGGTCCGCCGGCGCCAATTTCGGCCCGATACGGCGAAAAATGGGCCCTTGGGGGCGCGACTGGGTCGATTTTTCGGCGCCGGCGGCCGAAAAGTCGCCTGGGGGGCCTTGTTGGGGGCGCGGCTGGAAATGCTCTAATCTCGCAGTTCTGCACAATATTTGTGTTGCAAGTTTCCTGTTTCGACGATCGTAGACGAGAAGATCTACACATTTCTCATGGTTGTACGTATGGATATGTCTGCTGTGATTTAAGACACTGCTTAATTATTCCTCTAGCTGGTGTGGTTTCTCTCAATCTCCTCTCTCGCGTCTTGCTGTGGCAGCATCATCATCGCCGTCGTTCATCTCGGCCTTCTCTCCATGATCTTACTGTAGTTAAACCGCCATGGCGCGCACACTGACGTGGTTCTTCTCCTCTGTTCTTTGCCACCGACAGAGTCGATCATCTTGGCCTCCTCCCGGCCTCCTCTTTCTCGTCCAACGACACTGGAGTCATTTCCGGCGTCGACATCTCAGCTCCTCTCTCTCTCTCTCTCTCTCGTCCTACTACACTGACGATGCCATGGCATGAGCACTGCATTTCTCTTCCTCTGTCCACTGTCTTTGAGCGACCACTCCAACTCGCCGATGGGGTCGCTCGCCCATGACTTTGTGCTCGTCATGTCGGACACGACGCCACTGTCATTGTCCATGGCAGTCGCCATGGTCCGGCGCACACTGCATTTCTTCTCCCCTTTCCTCTGCTAACTCTTAACCTTGTGTGCTAAGTGCAAGTGCTAGCTCTTAATCATACCTTATGCGTGCAACCAAACACCTTGTTCATGTGACGCTTGGGCCAATGCAGGCAACCAAACAAAGTGCACTTGCGTATTACCTAATGCAGGGACTTTATATGCAGGCAACCAAACAATTTGCAGATGTCGTATATGAGGCTGTTTTTTCAGAGCCAGGCTGAGTGGAGAAGTGTATGCAATGCAGTTACTGTTGCACATGTCAACCAAACACGCCCTTAGTGATGCACGTCAAAAGGTTAAAGCCATATAGTACCCTATCCTCATCTAGTGTCTCTAGTATTCATTTCAAAGTTTTATTTTCGCGGTATGGGGGCTGAGCACAAGTTGTTGGTCACGGTAAATTATGTGGACTTTCCAAAGATAAATCTGTTGTCTTCCAAACATTTCACAGTTTGCAACATCATATTTAGTGATATTTTTAAGAAGAACATTTCCACTATGCAAATGGACAGGGGAGGTGGGTAATGATGAAATCTTCTTTTTCAACAACTGTTGTTTCATATCTCGTGTCTTGCCCTCGTGGACACCAATATAATGGTTCGGCCGAGATCAAACATCACTACATAGTATTTCACTATATCTTGTTAATGTAGCTCACATTGGCATTGTGAGCCTAGCTCATTTGGTTGAGAAGTGATTGTACAATCTCAATGCTCAGTTTCATGTCCTTATGGATGTCAATTTGGGATCTTACCTTTTTCCCAAAAAATTCCCTGATGAAGCAACGAAATTTTCCTGTGGCTCAAAGGGGCATGGTCTTCCAATCAATGCAACCAGATACTATTGATGCCTATCGATGCTAGGAACCGATCGTACCCTCGGAATTTTTATCTAACCGTCATATAAAATTGACATGTTCTAGATCGCAAAAAGATTTTCACTTTAGAGAACAAAGATGAGAGGTGTTGCAAGTTCTGATCCCAAACATTATCCGAAAAGAACACAAACTGAGGCAATACTCATCTCAAGTATGACATGAAAGCAGCACGCTGTACAACACTTTACTAACATTATTTCACATAAAAACACTTTATTAATATTATTTCAAATGTTGTTGTTACATTCAAAGGGTGCAATCCCCGGAACCACCCCAATTTGCATGCACTCCACCGTCTTGGTCTGATTTGTGAGCAACCGAGTAGCACTTTGGATTTTCTACGGCTATATCAAACTCGCGAGACATTGGAGTCACGAGCTGGTGATCTCTTGTCACAATTTTGATGTTCTTCACATAGGCTGCTTTACCATCTCCCTCTGAAGCAGGGTGTCCACTACCCATGGGTGGTGGCTTATATTTAATTGTAGGACCTTCAACCAAACCACCCTAGTAGCCAACAGTACCCTTCGATTTCAGGTAACCAAAGAGTTCACCTGGCCAATATCCGACTACAGTGTTCTCCTTGCCGAATTTTACCCACCAGTTTGAATTCGTATCCTAACAAACGAAAAGTTCCAACCCGAGAAGTTAAACAAAAAGAACATATGAAAGTACATACAGAAGCATATATACAAATAAAGCTCATTAATGTTGAAGAGCGGGTGACAAAAGTATTGGTACTGAAGATATTTATATGAATCAAGATGAATCGACATTGACCGCCGTTAATATATATTAGAATTGTCTCCGAGAATGTCGGGGCCAGAAAATCCTTACTATGAGACATTATAAAAAAAGTTTGGATTTTAAAATTATTTCATATTTCCCTCAGTAAACTGAGCTTTATAAAACACAACATGCCATAAAAACCATGTAATTGCACAACCGAACTACAAAACATGTAACTTTCCTAGTCCCGGCGGTAAATCTAAGTTAAGAATTATGCCACACAAAAATAAATGATTCTAGGAACTTTCCTTTTTGGTGAGAAGATAATAAGATAATTTGTAGTTGTAGTATTATTTTTTCGTCAATCTAGTGTGAACTATTAACCTCTCTCTCTCTCTCTCTCTCTCTCTCTCACACACACACACACACACACACACACACACACACACGTGTGTGTATGTGTGTGTAAATTATGTTTCTAACATTTTGTAAAAAAATACAAAAGAAGATTCATGGCAAGCCCAATTATTCATAATACGTCAATCTCTCATCGATTCCATGTTGTCCCTGCCTTATCATAGTTTTATGAAAACACGTGCGTTAAGCCTTTTAGTTTTATGCAAAACCCACCATTACAACATTAGAGATTTCTTGATAATGTACAGAGGTAGCTACTAGCTACGTACTGAAGGTGGACGACCACGGGGAACACTAGTGTCCACGAGCTATAGTTGGCATGCAAACTAGAGAATATATAATTTATTTAGGGTGTGATTTGTGAAATCGGTAATTATATTGGCACATGTCACTGCCTAACCCTAGGTTTTCTTGATGGTCTTGACCATAAAATCAAGGTCTTTCAATATTTCCAAAATTTAATTATTAAATAACACTCTAACTCAAGCGATGAGAGAAACTCAACAAAAATATCAACCAAGGAAATAAAATAATATTAGAAAACGAAAGATGAAATAAAAAAGACTGCTAAGCACTAATCTTTTGTTAGTTGTTACCAAATGCACAATTGAAAAAATCATGGTAGGTTGTTTATACTGTGGGTAAAAGTAATACCTGATAAACAAACGTGTTCATATGAGCTCGTGGCCCATCGTACTTCGAGATTGGCGATAATTTCCCCCCTAAAGGTATATTTGGACTTGTATGTATAAATCCAGGGCATTTTAGATCAAAGCATTGTTTTTGTCCATTGTCCTATAGAGCGAAATCATGTAAGTTTCCATAAAATTTATCAGAATTCTGACATACATAATTAAACTTATTGCTTACATAGAAAATATGAAATCTAGCAGCCTTGTCACCTCCGTTACTTTGCCAAACCTAAAACAAAATAGAAAATATCAATTGTGATGTGGAATTTATCTTGCCAAACTTAGGACAAAATAGAGACCATGAGTTGTGATGTGGAATGTATCTCAAACAAGCAGAGAAGCTCGTATTTTACTAAAAGGCACACATGCGCAAACATATCAGTGTGTCACGTGATGGATTACCAACATGTACATACTATCAAATGTATAACATCCTTACTATAAAACTTAAGAAGAGAGATATAGTTTGCATGCACGTATACAACAATTTGATGGGGGGCAATGCGCAAAAATAAGCAAATGTGATTATAGTTGTATAAACTGTCGATTCAACATACATGCATTTCTTTTTAGAAAAGGGGGATTACCTCCGGCCTCTGCATCTGGGCGATGCACATATACATGCATTTTTAAATGAACAAAACCAGTTTTTCAGTTACACAAAATTTACTTACAAACCAGCCGACTCCAACAGCATTTGTATGCTCCCTATCAAAAGAATAACAACTTATTATAGTTGTAAGCCCTCCAGATTTATCTTGGGTACCATATACTTCTGGGTCATAGACATTTATTGATACTGTAGTTCCATAGATGTCTTGGCCTCTGCTAAGACCTGCCAACTGAACATTTCTAATATAAAGTTAGACCAAAATAATAATAGCAAACTTGCAGTCGCAGAAACATGCATGGGTGAGTGAGGTAAATCTATATTCCCTCCATCCCGAATTACTTGTCGCGAAAATGGATGTATCTAGACATATTTTTAGTTCTAGATACATCAATTTCTATCCATTTCTGCGATAAGTAATTCGGGACGGAGGCAGTATCGTGTAAAAAAATAATTGACAAAAAGGGACTTCATATCGATCATAATTGAACGCAATATCACCCCCCCCCCCCACACACACACACACACACACGAGAGAGAGAATGTTTTTGTTGAATAAGGATAGCAAAAACATTACCGAAGCGGTGTTATTCTTATTATTCCGAGTAATATTCCTTGTGTATATTTGTTGAGTTAGTTCCTTAATGTCAACTATAGGATAGTGCTGCTCACTTCTCCATATTGGAATTGTTCCCGAGGGACACGAAACCAAATGGGTACTAGACTCTAATGTTGTATCTGGTATGGAGTTGCCATCGAGTCCAATAGGATGTGAGCTTGGTTCCATCTGCATGCAAGTCAAAGTCGTTTGTTAGTTCCCTTAAAAAAATCGTTGTTAGTTTGATACATACAAACCAACATCCTCACATGAATGTAGAATAATTCACTACCATAAATCAATGTTGATTACATTATTTCTTGTTCATGTGTACAAATAAATCCATTGTTTATTACCAAAGCAAGACTGAATATTGGGTAAGAAAAGCATGGAATACAAGATTACTTAACTGTAAAAATGCTACTCCCTTTGTTCAAAATAAGTGCCGTCGTTTTAGTTCAATGAATGCAGGGAGTAACTCATGTACCTGTATTGAATGGTTTCTAAGAAGTGGGTGGTCGAATGCCGGCTGAGATTTGATATCTATGCAATCAAAAATGTCACCATCTTCTGTCTACAAAGGTGAAACAGTTCATGGTTATCTCAAAATGGTTTACCCAAACAACAAATATGAGAATAGCAATAAGAGTATAAAACCTGGATTGTCTTAGATATTGCCCGATGGTGCTTTCCTCCATTAGGCCTTCCTCCTTTTCTGTTTTCCTTGGCTACTCCGCCACAAACTGCAATGAAACATAGCAAAGACAAAGTCTTTCTTCGTTCCCCGAGAATTTTCATTTCGGAACTATTGGACTCTATTGTTTTTGTTTCCTCCAGAAAGAAACTTAAGCACCGTATGTGTGTATATATGCATGTGTGCCATTTATTTCTGGGATACACAAAAATCTAGAATGTTCGGTTCCTACCTAATGATAAATATTGCACATTAATGACCTCATTAATAAAATCAATGTCGTGCATATTTTTATTAATATATGCATTAATGGCACGACATTATTATCTATCTATATATATACATATATATTGTAATAATTGTGCTTATTTAGAAATAATTATCCATATATAAATTATCATGGCACGACATTGATATATTGTCATTAATATATATAGTAACACTATTGTAAGTGTGAGTGTAGAATAGCTTATTCTACACCCTCAGTAACGCTATGTACAAAATCTAGTAAAACGCTGCATAAAATGTAGTAATTCTGAAATATTTTTTTTACTATCCATGTTTTTAATTTCCTACATTGTCAAAAATTGTACTATATTTTGTATGCTATGTTACTATATTTTGTATAGAGCATTACTAAGAGTGTAGAATAAGTTATTCTACACTCATGCTTAGTTTAGCGTTATTATATATCACAGGTAACTGACTTATGGATTATTAACGCAAAAAAATGTAGACCGGTATGACATAGAAACCGTGTGTTTTGTGATATTCTAATGATTAACGCAAAAAAACGCACATGAACACACATGATAATCAACACTCAAAGCCCTCAAATTATGCTCTTATCGACATTGTACGTTAATACTACAAACTTAAAATACTACTGGTAATTTGCTCTAATACTATAAACTTAAACTACTTCTCACATGCTGTCATCGGGGCATGCTGGCCAGACGCCGGCGTTCTCCTTCCTAGCCTTGTAGGCGGCAGCTCACTGTGCTTTGATCTCCGCCAAGCTCTCCTCACCATGGCCTGCGGCCTCTTTTTTCTTGCGGCGGCGGGACTCTCTTTTCTTGATTGCTTTCTGCCATTTCCTCTCCTTCTGTGCGGCTTTGGCCGCCTCTAGCTCCACCACCCATTCGGCCATGGCAGCCTCAAAGTCCGCCCATGTAACTGTCTGGCCGCCACCAGCGATGAACTCGCCGAGGCGAGATGCCATCGCTTCCTTACCATATGTGCAGTCGTGGGCGATGAGGAATGCGGCGCGACAGGATGCCATCGCTTCCTTACCAGTTACTGTGCGCCACGGTGCTATGGACAACGCCTGGAGAGAGCTCTGGGGCGGAGGGGCCGGCCAGCCGTACAGTGCGGTGGTATTCAAGACCTCAACAACAAACGACAACAGAAATTTAGCTTCCCTTACAATTTTGCTCGTTCATTATCGCACACGGTTCATCTCCGTCGCTTCGGAAACGGTGTGCGTTGAGCCTATTGTGTGATGCGTTATGTTTGGCCGGAACCCCAGCCACGCGGATCGCGCTTGTGCACCGTAGGATGCACCGCGATCGAACGTTAATCCATGTCCCTCACATCACACCCATGCACCTGTAGTTGGATTAGATTTATATGCACTAAATGCCTAGAAAATGCACATAATCCCCTAAACATGGTAAATGAGCCCAAATGCCAAATTTGAACACGGTGATTTGTAGGGTGTATGTTCGTCGTAGAAAAAAACTTCAGGGCAAAGAACAAAGAAAATTTGGAATCCCCTTTAATCTTGGTGATTTTCCTCTTAAAAACATGTAACTTCTTTGGTGATGGTTCAATTTATGAAGGGCGTGCATGACAACATTAGCCAAACCTTCTCAAATTTTTACCAGGGCATGGTGAGGTCATACCATGGCACACCATGCCAGGCATCATGTTTTTCAAGTATTTATTTCATTTTTTCTATAGTTGAAAATCCAATAAACAAACGTTTGTGATTGACTATTGTCACACATTTCATCGAAATATATATCCCTTCCTTGTAAAAGGCATGAGAATTTACTAAATGGGACGAGCATGGCCGTTCTTGTGCACCCTTCATGCATCGATTGTTTGAACTTGAATTATGTGCATTAATGCCTAGGAAATGCACATAATCCCTTAAATATGACAAATGAACCCGGAAAAGTGCCATTTGAACACGGTGATTTGCAGGTTATATGTTCATCCTAGAAAAAAACTCGTGAACAAAGTGTTAGGGATATACCCCGCGGTATGACCCGGCCGGAATTGGCGACTCACTGGTAACCCGCCCGGAGCTTGGCGATTCATAGATAACTTGCCCGATCTTGGCGACTCATTAGTAACCCGGCGGGCGGGTCAAATGGACAACAAGGCCCAAAGCCCAGAAGGGCGGCCCACGTTATGATGGGCCAGATTAAGAGGGAAGGGATGACGAATATTTCCTTTACGAGGAAGCAAGACCCGGACTTGTAATCAACTTGTAAGAGAAGATAGACTAGTCCTAGTCATACTATGACTCCACATGTAACCCGCCCCTCTAAATTATATAAAGAGGGGCAGGGCTCCCCAAAGAGGAGAGGCAAGAAGAAACAATAATCTATAGGGCTAGACACAACTAAAGGGGAGCCGGCTTATGCGGCGTCTTCCTGATGAGCATAATGAGATCTAGCCACAAACAGCATGTAGGGCTATTACCGGATGATGTTTCCCGGGGCCCGAAGCTGTCTAAATCCTTGTCTTGTGTGTTGCATCTCTCGTCCCGATCAACCCCTCTCAAGCTACCTCATAGATGTGTTGGCCTCGCGACTAAGTCTTGACACTAAGATCATCTGCCATGACAAATCCACGACAGTTGGCGCCCACCGTGGGGCTCGCATATGGTGATGTTGAGTTCTTGAAGGGATCTCTCAAGGAATCGAGAAGCTCGCGATGTGATCAGATGAAGAAGAGCCAGCGTGGAGCAAATTGTACAGAATAACCCGGCGTGACAGCCTTAGGCCAGGGCCGGCAAGTTCATTGTTTGGTGATCAGAAATCAAGATTAATTTTTGAGCTGACAGTACAAGTTTGAAGTTTCAGGAAAGATGGAGGGTTGCGCGTCTGTACGCCGACGCAAAGACGCCGAGTTCAACAGGAGTTCGGATACGTCCAGGCACCAGCCGTCCGCCAAAGTTGTCGTTTGCGGCTTCCGAGGAAATCACATATGATTATTGTTCACAAGTTGGATGGCGGTAACTGCTATATAATCAGAAGCAACGCTGCCGCAGCGCATACATCAAATCCATCAGAATCATCAAACTGCCCACGTGGAAACCGAGCTAGTCAGCTAGCTCATATCAAATTATCAAGTACTAGTACTTCAGCGTGCTCATCATGTCAAGCTACCGTGTTTAATCCCCGCTTCGTATGTGCGTGCAAGAAGCTATCAAGTGCTACTAGCACGAGTCGGATGTGAGAAATAGTGAAAAAAAAGAGAGAAGGGGAAACTTGACCCAGAAGAGGATTGGGTCACGACCCAAATACGGGGACGACCACAACCCGGTCTCCTCCGTCCCGACGGCCGCGGCTTCGCTCGCCGCGTCAAGCCACCTTCTCCGCGGCCCGCCGCCATTTCAGCGCGCCGTGCTTAAGCCGCCCACCTCTGGCTACTGACGGCCTAGCTCCAAGTTGCCGACTCCAAACCGCCGACTGCCTCCGGTTGAGGTTTGTCTCCGCGGCCTCGTCGGCGCGTCAAACCGCCCTGGCCCTGTGAACCGCCCGCTATCTCATTGTGAGTTGCTGCTTCGCGGCCACGACAACGGCCTCTCCTGCCTCGAGCCGCCGTCATTTGTTCCGAGTCCGCCGTGCGCCCACATAGCCACCCCCGTTAAACCGTCGTGGGTCGCCCCCGCCTGTGAGCCGAGCCGGCCGGCGCGCGACCTCGTCTCCGTTGCAGGCTCAGCTTTGCGTCTGTCTTGACGAGGCGGTCAAATCCTATTAGCATGCAACACTGGCTGTTTTCCTTGATACTACTACTAATTAAGACAGCATGTTAACTTCAGCTGAGGTTAGATGACTTATACATGAAGCTTACGCGTGCGTGCATTCTATCCTTTATAAATCATGGACAAGAGAAAGAAGATGAGCAATCAGCAGCAATCGCGTTCTGCCTCTGTCAAAATCGCCACTGTGCTCGGCCACCTCCGGTTGCACTCCTACAGCACTCGCCGCTTGCTTTGAAGCAAGCAAGCCCTGCTGCCACGGATTGACCCGCCCGGTCGGGTCCTCCGCCTCTGAGCGCCTCCTCTGGCGTGCCTCGCTGGAGAGCCTCGGCCACGATCTCTCGCCTCTGCCGCGTTCCGGCGCGTCCGCTGTGAGATGCCATTGCCGCAGCATATTCCGGCCGCCCCTGTCCACTGTTGAGCTACCACTCTGTGATGTCCCTAGCCAGAGCTAGAAAGATCACAGGAGGAACAAGGGGAAAAGTAGCAGTTGACCGAGAACGAAGGAGCTTGGGCATCTCAATTTCATTCATTAATTCGATAGTGCTTGCTGGGAGGTTACATGAGTACTTAAGCATTACCCTTACAGCTGGGCTCCACCGGGACTCACACACGCACGCTTACAGACACGTCATTGGCCGATGGGCCTGCCTGTCATACACCGCCTTGTCAAGAGGGTGGGGTGTGACAATTGCCCTCCTTGAATGGTAGGTTGGTCCCAAATTGGTGCTGCTGGAAAACGATTCTTGAGGACATAGTAATCCTCCCAAGTTGCATACTCCACCGTAGAGAAGACCACTGGACTAGAATTTGAGTGCTTGCTGCATTTCCTTTCTTAACCATACGCCTGTCCAAAGATAGCTTCAGGTTGTGGTGCATTGGCTTGCCAAACATCGGGGGTTGGCATGGTAGTGAAAACTGGAGTGTACTTGGAAAGAAAAGGCTTCAACTGTGAGACATGAAACACTGGATGTATAGCACTGGATTCAGGTAACTTGAGCTTGTACGCCACCTCTCCTATCTTCCCCACGACCTTAAATGGTCAATTGTGATGTCCCTAGCCAGAGCTAGAAAGATCACAGGAGGAACAAGGGGAAAAGTAGTAGTTGACCGAGAACGAAGGAGCTTGGGCAGCTCAATTTCATTCATTAATTCGATAGTGCTTGCTGGGAGGTTACATGAGTACTTAAGCATTACCCTTACAGCTGGGCTCCACCGGGACTCACACACGCACGCTTACAGACACGTCATCGGCCGATGGGCCTGCCCTGTCATACACCGCCTTGTCAGTAGGTGGGGGTGTGACACACTCGCCTCTGCTACTGCAACCGTGGTCCTGACTCGGGGCCATTTCCAAGCCACCCCGCGACTTCACCGGGTCCCCTCGACAAAACTCTCCGCCATAGCGGACGCACTTCAACGACCCGCCGGAGCGCCCTCGTTGTAGCTCTCGCATAGAACCGGCCTTAATCCGCCCAGCGGGTTCGTTTCAACCTCTGAGGATACCTCACGAGCATGGAGCCCTGCAAATCCATAGTGTGAGGATAAAAAAAGAGGAAGACGACCACTGTGGGTGCTACTGCTTTATCACGTCTGACGCTGTCCAGCATTGTCTAAATGCCAGCGTCCGTGTTCATCTGACAAGGTATATCAGGTGCTATTGTTTCTAAGTTTATTTTTAATACATATTGTTTTTGTCAAAGAACAATTACTTTGTCTATATATTTTTATGTATGCAGGACAATGATTCATCGTTTGCTATTGGACGGGTGTGCGCAAGCCGCCGCCCGTGCAGTTCGATCTACATCAACTCGCTAGGATCGCGCCCGCGATTGACTGGCCGTCCACGCGGCTTACCGCGCCCGCGATTGACTCGCCGTCCACGTGGTTTTTACCGCGCCTGCGATCGACTCGCCCGTCCGCACCGGCTTACAATGCCGCGGCCAGCTCATCTGTCCGAACCGCCTCTGATGTTGCGGTCGTCTTTGTTGTCCGTCTCTCGCGGCCTGATCTACATCAGCACACCGGGCCGCACCTGTCTGCATGAGCTGTTTATTGAGAATAAAGCAAGTGCGGTAGCCCAGTTTTTTTCCAACAAATTGGAGGCAAAATTATCATGTATCATCAGCCGCCGTCTATACTGGATGGCTCAATGGGCATACGCACAAGTCGCCGGCACTACAGTTTGGTTAACTTCAAACAGCCAGTTGGAAGGAACCATTGGCCGAGTTGCTGACACGGCTCATACATATCATCTATAACCCGCCGCAATCACGTCAACCTTCTGTGGATTCACATCGCGCTATCAACACCAATGATATACGCTTTCTGCTATGGTGAAATACGAAGAATCTCAAGACAACTCCTCGAGTCGTCTTAAGACTCGGGGGCTACAATGACATGACTCGGTGAAATTGGCCGGCGTTAGTGAATTCAAGAACTCCGGGTTATTGGAGGGAAGGTAACCCGGTTCCGGAGGCTACCGCTATATTGGTGAAAACTTTAAAGGCCGTCAGAAAATTTCCGGCTTAAAAAGAAGGATTTCGGTTTAAAATCCGGTTCAAGAGACATCTCTCTCCCACAAAGCATTGAAGCTCTTAATATCCGGTTTAAAAACTGGTTCAAGGGAAATTTATTTACCACAAAGCTTTGAAGCTCTCAAATCCGGTTCAAATCCGGCTCAAGGTAAATTTATCTCTCACAAAGTTTTGAAGCTTTCAAATTAGGTTTTACACTTCCGGTTCAAAAAGAATTAATCTCTCGCAAGTTCGAGTTCTCAGAAGGATTAAAGGGTGCCAAAAAGAGCTCGCTGCCATGATGCACGGTTCAAACATGGGTATCCTGCCTTACAACTTATCTTATCATGGTCACTTGGGGGCTTCCTGCTCATCGAGCATAGCTGTCAGGTACCCTCTTGATCGGCGCGATGCCAAAATTTATATAGTCACTTGGGGGCTTCCTGTTCAAACATAGGTCGTATTCGAACCAAAGAGAACATAGTTGTCGAAACCCTTTTGATCGGCACACTGCCAAACTCACTAGGGGGCTTCTTGATCGTATCCGAATCATAGTTTAACCTCTTTTGGGTCCGACGTGGATCGTATTCGAATCAGCGTTAAACAACTCTCAAGGTCATTTGGGGGCTTCCTGTTCAAACATAGGTCGTATTCGAACCAAAGAGAACATAGTTGTCGGTACCCTCTTGATCGGCAACGCCAAAGCCACTGGGGGCTATATGATCGTATTCGAATCTTAGCTCAACCTCTTTGGAACGGTTTTCGATCAGATACTTAATCGAAGCCTTAAATTTTTTAAGTCTTTTTGCGAACAATTTTGGGTTTGACTTGAGACCTTTTTTTTGGATTATATCTCAAATATATATATAAGTGTTTTATGCTTACCCGGCTTGACTTTTGACTATAAGTCGCCAGCTTATGACAATCATCATCTATGTGGAAGCATTGGCTTCTAAGGATTGGGTTATCACCCTTACTGCACAGGTCATACAAATTCAATATCACAGTGGTTATATGTGAGGTATTATGACCCGCCCTGCGGCAAACCGCCAAGGGTTCTTGTGATCTGCTTGTGTGCAGGGTAAGACTACATTTGAGTGGTTACCCGCCCTGGCTCTTGACGTTAAGTCGCCAGGGCATATGTTGTTTAAACTCTGTGCAGGATTTGCAGAACTATGACTTATATAAATGCTTCAGTCCAAGCTCATCACTAAAATTGGTGTCTCAAAAGGGTTATCAATTATTGATTTTCTCAAGGGCTATAGGCCACCGGGTCACAAAAATTCTGGCTTACAATGAATACGCATTAAGTCATCATCGGTCAAGAGCCACCAGGTATTTAAACTCCGGATTTACTTGTCAACCGATGAGGTATTCAAATCTTTAATAGCCAAAACTGGCTGGATTTTCATGATGATATTGAATGATTGAGGTTTTCATACCGGATTATATTATTCAAATCCTGAAATAGCCAACATGGCTGGATTTCTATTGTGATTATCAATAACCAGTGTTATGACTGAGGTTTTCAAAGTCGCTTTAGCGCAACGGCAATTATTTTTATCAATGGGCATGATTTATTTTACAATGGAGGAAATAGTCTTGAGTCGCTGCAAGCTTACGACCTGGCACTTGGGGGCTACATTGTTCAAATCGAGATTACATCGAATATACAAGTCCCATGTCACTGCCAGCATGCACCATGGCACTTGGGGGCTAATGCAAAGTCATTTTTTGCTCAACTTATTGAAGACCCGACTCATCACATTTTAGATGAGCTGGCCCTTGGGGGCTACCAATTGCTCCTGCCAAAAATTCAAGGTACACAAGCCTCGGTCCATTACATTGAAAGATCCACTACTAAGTTGGTAGAGTACAAAGCTCTTAACCTTATGGACGTGGGTTCAAGCCCCATGGTGGAGATTACATCATATGATGTTATTATCAATGAATTATATACAAAGTCCCAGCTCAGTAATATTTTACTGAGCCGGCCCTTGGGGGCTACATTGGTTGAAGTTTTATGAGCATAAGGCAATTACAAGTCCCAGGTTGCTGCAAGCATGACAACCCGGCACTTGGGGGCTATAGGTGATATACATATAAAGGGGAAAAATCTTCAAATTCTCAGTTTTGAGCAGATCAGATTGACCGATGTTTGCAACAATCATGATCCGGTGTCACCAATAATTATGACCGGCGTCGGCTACAGTTATGACCCGGTGCTATCAATATTTACAAGCTGGCAATTTTGGTTATGATAAACCGGCAAGTTTTACCTCTTCAAGCCGGCTGAAAGTCAGATGAGTATTTCAAGACCAATATGTTTTAAGCCGGCACTTTGGAAGCCGGTTCAAGTGGATTATTTCTTACAATATTTCTCTACAAGAGACCAATGCCAGCAAATTGACTCTGAAGCTGGCATATTAACCCGGATTTCTCAAAAGAAGTATCTGGATTTTTTGCATTCACAAAGTTTGAACATATCTACTAAAGGAGATTTGCTATGAGTTCATGAGCATGTATCAAGAAGGAAATGACAAGGATTTAAAGATGATCAGGTGCCGGCTTACAAAAATTTAACCCGGAGCACAACCTATCAAGTTTGTTCTTGTGTTTATTTTACAGGATCAGTTTAACATGGATAAATCCAAATTAAACTGGGGGCTAATGTTAGGATATACCCATGGTATGACCCGCCGAATTGGCGACTCATCGTGACCCGCCTGAGCTTGGCGATTCATAGATAACCTGCCCGATCTTGGCGACTCATTAGTAACCCGGCAAGGGTCGATGGACAACAAGGCCCAAAGCCCAGAAGGCCGGCCCACGTTATGATGGGCCGGATTAAGAGGAAAGGGATGACGAATATTTCCTTTACGAGGAAGCAAGACCCGGACTTGTAACTTGTAAGAGAAGATAGACTAGTCCCAGTCATACTAGGACTCCACGTGTAACCCGCCCCTCTAACTTATATAAGGAGGGGCAGGGCTCCCCAAAGAGGAGAGGCAAGAAGAAACAATAATCTATAGGGCTAGACACAACTAAAGGGGAGCCGGCTTATGCGGCGTCTCCCTGATGAGCATAATGAGATCTAGCCACAAACAGGATGTAGGGCTATTACCGGATGATGTTTCCCGGGGCCCGAAACTGTCTAAATCCTTGTCTTGTGTGTTGCGTCTCTCGTCCCGATCAACCCATCTCAAGCTACCACAAAGATGCATTGGCCTCGCGACTAAGTCCTGACACTAAGGACATCTGTCGTGACAAATCCACGACACAAAGGACAAAGGAAATTTGGATCCCCTTCAATCTTGGTGATTTTCCCCTCGAAACCATGAAACTTCCTTGGTGATGGTTCGATTTATGAAAGGCGTGCATCACGACATAAGGAAAACATTCTCCGATTTTTAGCAGGGCATGGTGAGGCCATACCATGGCACCACGCCAGGCGTCATGTTTTCCAACCATGTGTTTCATTTTTTGTATAGTTGTTAACCCAGTAAACGACGCGTTTATGGTTGACTATTGCCACACATTTCCTTGAAATATCTGCCCATTCCTTGTAAAAGGCATGAGAATGTACTAAATAACACGAGCATGATTTTCCAGACCGTTCTTGTGCACATTTTCATGCACCGATTGTTCAAATTTGAATTATGTCCATTAATGCCTACAAAATGCACATAATCCCATAAATATGGTAAATAAGCCCGGAAAAATGTCAAATTTGAACACGTTGCATTTGAGGCGGTATGTTGATCGTTGGAAAAAAACTGAATGACAAATTAAGACGGAAATTTGGATTTCCCTTCAATCTTGGGGATTTCCCACTCGAAAGTATTGAACTTCCTCGGTGATGGTTCGATTTATGAAGGGCGTGCATGACGACATAAATCAAACCTTCTCAGCTTTAACCAGGGCATGGTGAGGTCATACCATGGCACCATGCCAGGCGTCATGTTTTTCAAGCATTTATTCCATTTTTTCTATAGTTGAAAACCCAACAAACAAACATTTGTGGTTGACTATTGCCACACATTTCATCGAAATATCTATCCATTCCTTGTAAAAGGTATGAGAATTTACTAGATGGCACGAGCATTGTTTTCCAGGCCGTTCTTGTGCACCCTTTCATGCACCGATTGTTTGAACTTGAATTATGTGCATTAATGCCTAGAAAATGCACATAATCCCCTAAATATGGCAAATGAACCCAGAAAAGTGCCAAATTTGAACACGGTGATTCGCAGGTTGTATGTTCATCATAGAAAAAAAAACTCGTTGACAAAGGACAAAGGAAATTTGGATCCCCCTTCAATCTTGGTGATTTCCCCCTCGAAACCATGAAACTTCCTCGGTGATGGTTCGATTTATGAAAGGCGTGCATGGCGACGTTTTTACCAGGGTACGGTGAGGCCATACCATGGCACCACACCAAGCGTCATGTTTTTCCAAGCATGCATTTCATTTTTGTATAGTTGTTAACCCAGTAAACGACACGTTTATGGTTGACTAATGCCACACATTTTCTTGAAATATCTACCCATTCCATGTAAAAGGCATGAGAATGTACTAAATAGCATGGGCATGGTTTTCCAGACCGTTCTTGTGCACCTTTTCATGCACTGATTGTTCAAATTTGAATTATGTGCATAATTAATGCCTAGAAAATGCACATAATCCCCTAAATATGGTAAATGAGTTCGGAAAAATGTCAAATTTGAACACGTTGCATTTGAGGCGGTATGTTGATCGTTGGAAAAACACTGAATGACAAATTAGGACGGAAATTTGGATTTCCCTTCAATCTTGGTGATTTCCCTCTCGAAAGTATTGAACTTCCTCGGTGATGGTTCGATTTATGAAGGGCGTACATGACAACATAAATCAAACCTTCTCAGCTTTTAACCAGGGCACGGTGAGGCCATACCATGGCACCATGCCAGGCGTCATGTTTTTGAAGAACGTATTTCATTGTTCTATAGGTTATAACGCAGTAAATGACGCGTTTGTGGTTGACTATTGCCACGCATTCCATTGAAATCTCTGCCCATTCCTTGTAAAAGGCTTGATAAATTACTAAATACCACGAGTATGATTTTTCCAGACCGTTCTTGTGCACCTTTTCAAGCACCAATTGTTTGAATTTGAATTATGTGCATTAATGCCTACAAAATGCACATAATCCCCTAAATATTGTAAATGAACCCGAAAAAGTGTCAAATTTGAACATGGTGATTAGCAGGGTTTATGTTCATCATAGAAAAACAAACTCATGGATGAAGGACAAAGGAAATTTGGATTCCCATTCAATCTCGGTGATTTACTATCGCACACGATTCATCTCCGTCGCCCCTGCGAACCGTGTGTCTTCACTCACACATGCAAAAGGAAAAAAGAAAACCCTCGGCCACTTCGTCCACACTCACTCGTCGCGGACTCCTCCGCAACTCTGCACCCTAAGCTCGACGGCTGTTGGCGGCGGGCGTAGGTCGCGCTCCAAACGGCACGGGATTACGCCCCTACCGCTTTCCGCCGCCTATTGCACTGACATTCTAGACTCTGGTCGACTGGGGTTTTCTACGGGATTGAGCTGGGGATTTTTCTCATGGAGAAGGTAATCAACTTAGCGAAATATTCTCTCATCTCTTATCGCAGTCCGTCCGTTGTTATTAATCAACTGGCGGAAATCGCCATGGAATCATTTTTGTTCTAGCTGATTCGTGGGTGTTCATTCATGTGTCCATAGTGCGAGCACAAATCAGGCAACTATGGTCGTGGCCAGTCGGAAACGAAGTTCTATCTCACCATTTCGGATGACTTCAGGGAGCGCTCGGTATGTTCAATCTCATCCTACCACGGTCGGCATGGCCTAAATTTGTGAACATATACCGTCTGTTGCTACATTATCTATATATTTGCATCAAATCTTTGTTACATTATCTATTTTATATTTTTTATTTTTGTACTTTACTTTCATCTATATATTGATCTGTTCTGTCGGTTACTCCCATATTTGCATCTTGCTCTGTTATTTCAATATATCTAATTTACGGTCTTAATTTTCATTTCAAGCAGTACATCCCTTGCTTTTCAAGAACAAGAGTAGATGGAAATCTTGGGCTTTACTTTGTTGATGACTCCCAGGATGTCATATTGACAACGCAGCATGGATTTACAATGACGGTTAGTGTAAAACTTGATAAAGATGGTCACTCCTATTTTAATGCGGACCTTTGCAGAAAAATGTCTAAGTGTTATGAACTGAAAGCCGGCAATAAAATTCTAGTGCGTGCACCACAACCATGTCACTCCTATTTAGCAGGTCAAAGTCTGATCGAGGTTAGTGTCCTTTCAACTTTCTCCATGTTGTCATATTACTTAGCAAAATTGGGGTATTTGTTCTGACTAATTGATCACTATTTAAGCAACCAATTGTGATTTCATATTCTGACTCCATTCCTAGGCAGTAACAAATTCTATTTACAAATTTATGCGCATCATATATTCTTCTGTCATGTTCTGAATAAATAATACCTTTTCACCTTTTAAGCGGGATATGTTGGATACATAGTGAACGATCTGTATGTTACTAAGCATACCAAATTTCACTGGAAGGACTTGAAGCATGTCGTAAACTTTGTTGATAATCTGACAAAGATAGCACAACGTATGAACGCTGGATTTTGGATGGAATTAATTAGACCTATGGTACACACACTGAACAAGACCAATTGTGTGCACAAAACGCTGGTAAAAAGTCTTATTTTAATGTTGATATTCATAAACTATATATATCTTCCACGATATGTTACAATTGGTTTTTATTTTACATGTCAACAGAAATTGCCCCCTGTAGCAGTTCCTGGATCGATTTCTGAAAGGATCGAGAAGATGTGTCTAGAGGGGAGGTGATTAGACCCTCAACAAAGAAAAGTAGTAGTTTTTAATTTCTTTAAGTTAAGGTGGAGTTTTAGCACAAGTTTAAACATTCACAATACATTTCAAGCAAGCATGGCAAGAGTATATGAGTAGCGGAAAGTAAATCATGCAAATTGCAAGAATGTAAAGGGATGGGATTGGAGTATGCAAGCGCAATTGGAGACACTGGGATTTTTGGCGTGGTTCCGATAGGTGGTGCTATCATACATCCACGTTGATGGAGACTTCAACCCACGAAGGGTAACGGTTGCACGAGTCCACGAAGGGCTCCACCCACGAAGGGTCCACGAAGAAGCAACCTTGTCTATCCCACCATGGCCGTCGCCCATGAAGGACTTGCCTCACTTGGGTAGATCTTCACGAAGTAGGCGATCTCCTTGCCCTTACAGACTCCTTGGTTCAACTCCACAATATTGACGGAGGCTCCCAAGTGACACCTAACTAATCTAGGAGACACCACTCTCCAAAAGGTAATAGATGGTGTTTTGATGATGAACTCCTTGCTCTTGTGCTTCAAAATGATAGTCTCCCCAGCACTCAACTCTCTCTCACATATTTGGATTTGGTGGAAAGATGATTTGGGTGGAAAGTGATCCGTCTCCGTCGTATCTAGTTTTACAAACACTTTTGCCCTTGTTTTGGACTCTAACTTGCATAATTTTAATGGAACTAACCCGGACTGACGCTGTTTTCAGCAGACTTTCCATGGTGTTATTTATGTGCAGAAACAAAAGTTCTTAGAATGACCTGAAACTCCACGGAACTTATTTTTGGAAAATATTAAAAATACTGGAAGAAGAATCCACGTCATGGGGGCCTCCACCTGTCCACGAGGGTGGGGCGCACTTCCCTCGCCTCAGGCCCCCGACGCCCACTCGACCTCAACTCCAACTCCATATATTCGTGTTCGGGGAGAAAAAAATCAGAGAGAAGGATTCATCGTGTTTTACGATACGGAGCCGCCGCCAAGCCCTAAAACCTCTCAGGAGGGCTGATCTAGAGTCCGTTCGGGGCTCCGGAGAGGGGAATCCGTCACTATCGTCATCATCAACCATCCTCCATCACCAATTTCATGATGCTCACCGCCGTGCGTGAGTAATTCCATCATAGGCTTGCTGGACGGTGATGGGTTGGATGAGATTTATCATGTAATCGAGTTAGTTTTGTTAGGGTTTGATCGCTAGTATCCACTATGTTCTGAGATTGATGTTGCTATGACTTTGCTATGCTTAATGCTTGTCACTAGGGCCAGAGTGCCATGATTTCAGATCTGAACCTATTATGTTTTCATGAATATATGTGAGTCCTTGATCCTATCTTGCAAGTCTATAGTCACCTACTATGTGTTATGATTCGGCAACCCCGAAGTGACAATAATCGGGACCACTCCCGGTGATGACCGTAGTTTGAGGAGTTCATGTATTCACTATGTGTTAATGCTTTGGTCCGGTACTCTATTAAAAGGAGGCCTTAATATCCCTTAGTTTCCATTAGTACACCGCTGCCACGGGAGGGTTGGACAAAAGATGTCATGTAAGTTCTTTTCCATAAGCACGTATGACTATATTCGGAATACATGCCTACATTACATTGATGAACTGGAGCTAGTTCTGTGTCACCCTATGTTATGACTGTTACATGATGAACCACATCCGGCATAATTCTCCATCACTGATCCAATGCCTACGATCTTCCTCAAAACAGCCACCATACCTACCTATTAAGGCATTTCCATAGCCATTCTGAGATATATTGCCATGCAACTTTCCACCGTTCCGTTTATTATGACACGCTTCATCATTGTCATATTGCCTTGCATGATCATGTAGTTGACATCGTATTTGTGGCAAGGCCACCATGCATAATTTTTCATACATGTCACTCTTGATTCATTGCCCATCCCGATACACCGCCGGAGGCACTCATATAGAGTCATACTTTGTTCTAGTATCGAGTTGTAATCCTTGAGTTGTAAATAAATAGAAGTGTGATGATCATCATTAATAGAGCATTGTCCCGAAAAAAAGAAAAAAAGAAAGGCCAAATAAAAAAAGATAAAAGGGACAATGCTACTATCCTTTTTCCACACTTGTGCTTCAAAGTAGGAAAAAAAGGCCAAAAAAAGAAAGGCCAAATAAAAAAAGATAAAAGGGACAATGCTACTATCCTTTTTCCACACTTGAGCTTCAAAGTAGCACCATGATCTTCATGATAGAGAGTCTCTTATTTTGTCACTATCATATACTAGTGGAAATTTTTCATTATAGAACTTGGCTTGTATATTCCAACAATGGGCTTCCTCAAATGCCCTAGGTCTTCGTGAGCAAGCAAGTTGGATGCACACCCACTTAGATTCTTTTGTTGAGCTTTCATATATTTATAGGTCTAGTGCATCCGTTGCATGGCAATCCCTACTCTTCGCATTGGCATCAATTTATGGGCATCTCCATAGCCCGTTGATTATCCGCGTCAATGTGAGACTTTCTCCTTTTTTGTCTTCTCCACACAACCTCCATCATCATATTCTATTGCACCCATAGTGCTATGTCCATGGCTCACGCTCATGTATTGCGTGAAAGTTGAAAAAGTTTGAGAATACTAAAGTATGAAACAATTGCTTGGCTTGTCATCGGGGTTGTGCATGATGGGAGCATTTTGTGTGACGAAAATGAAGTATGGCCAAACTATATGATTTTGTAGGGGTGAGCTTTCTTTGGCTATGTTATTTTGACAAGACATAATTGCTTGGTTAGTATGCTTGAAATATTATTATTTTTATGTCAATATTAAACTTTTGTCTTGAATCTTTCGGATCTGATCATTCTTGCCACAATAAAGAAGATTACATTGATAATTATGTTAGGTAGCATTCCACATCAAAAATTCTGTTTTGAGCATTTACCTACTCGAGGACGAGCAGGAATTAAGCTTGGGGATACTTGATACGTATCCAACGTATCTATAATTTTTTATTGTTCCATGCTATTATATTATCCATCTAGGATGTTTTATATGCATTTATATGCTATTTTATATATTTTTGGGAGTAACTTATTAACCTAGAGCCCAGTGCGACTTTCTATTTTTTCCTTGTTTTTGAGTTTTACAGAAAAGGAATACCAAACGGAGTCCAATTGATGTGCCACTTTTTGATGATTTTTTATGGACCAAAAGAAGCCCCGGAGTAAAAGAGATGGGCCAGAAGAGCCTCGGGCTATCCACGAGGGTGGGGGGCGCGCCCTACCTGTTGGAAATATGCCCTAGAGGCAATAATAAATTAGTTATTATTATTATATTTCCTTGTTCATGATAATCGTTTATTATCCATGCTATAATTGTATTGATAGGAAACTCAGATACATGTGTGGGTACATAGACAACACCATGTCCCTAGTAAGCCTCTAGTTGACTAGCTCGTTGATCAATAGATGGTTACGGTTTCCTGACCATGGACATTGGATGTCGTTGATAACGGACCACATCATTAGGATAATGATGTGATGGACAAGACCCAATCCTAAGCCTAGCACAAAGATCGTAGTTCAGATGCTAAAGCTTTTCTAATGTCAAGTATCATTTCCTTAGACCATGAGATTGTGCAACTCCGGATACCGTAGGAATGCTTTGGGTGTACCAAACGCCACAACGTAATCGGGTGGCTATAAAGGTGCACTACGGGTATCTCCGGAAGTGTTTGTTGGGTTGGCACGAATCGAGACTGGATTTGTCACTCCGTGACGGAGAGGTATCTCTGGGCCCACTCGGTAGGACATCATCATAATGTGCACAATGTGACCAAGGGGTTGATCACGGATGATGTGTTACGGAACGAGTAAAGAGACTTGCCGTAACGAGATTGAACAAGGTATCGCATACCGACGATCGAATCTCGGGCAAGTACAATACCGCTAGACAAAGGGAATTGCATACGGATTGCTTGAATCCTTGACATCGTGGTTCATCCGATGAGATCATCGTGGAACATGTGGGAGCCAACATGGGTATCCAGATCCGCTGTTGGTTATTGACCGAGAACGCCTCGGTCATGTTCGCATGGTTCCCGAACCCGTAGGGTCTACACACTTAAGGTTCGGTGACGCTAGAGTTGTTATGGGAAATAGTATGTGGTTACCGAAGGTTGTTCGAGTCCGGATGAGATCCCTGACATGACGAGGAGCACCAAATGGTCCAAGGTGAAGATCGGTATATTGGACGAAGGGTATTGGAGTCCGAATTGTTCCGGGTACCGGTGATGACCAGCGTGTCCGAAAGGGGTTTCAAGGCCCCTGGCAAGCTTTGTGGGGCCTTATGGGCCAAGGGGAGAGGGCACATCAGCCCACTAAGGGGCTGATCGCCCCTCCCACCCCATCTCACGTAACCTGGAGAGGTGGGGGCGCCACCCTAGGGCAGCCACCCCTCCCGGCTTGGGGGGCAAGTTTCCTAAGGGGTGGGGGCGCCAAAACCCATCTAGGGTTTCCCCTATGGCCGCCGCCCCTCCCCTAGGGAACCCTAGGGCGCCTCCCCCTCCTCCCTTCCCCCTATATATAGTGAGAGAGAGAGAGAGAGGGCAGTCGCACCTTGCCCTGGGCGCAGCCCTCCCTCTCCCAAATCCTCCTCCTCTCCCGCGTGCTTGGCGAAGCCTGCAGGATTGCCACGCCTCAATCACCACCACACCGTCGTGCTGCTGCTGCTGGATGGAGTCTTCCCAACCTCTCCCTCTCTCCTTGCTGGATCAAGGCACGGAGACGCCACCGGGTTGTACGTGTGTTGAACGCGGAGGTGCCGTCCGCTCGCACTAGGATCTCTGGTGATTTGGATCACGACGAGTACGACTCCTTCAAACCCGTTCTCTTGAACGCTTCCTTAGCGATCTACAAGGGTATGTAGATGCACTCTCCTTCCCTTGATGCTAGTTTCTCCATAGATATATCTTGGTGACACGTGAGGAAAATTTTGAATTTCTGCCACGCTCCCCAACAAAGGGCATCATGAGCTAGGTCTATTGCGTAGATTCTATGCACGAGTAGAACACAAGTTGTTGTGGGCGTTGATTTTGTTCAATATGCTTACCGCTACTAGTCCAATCTTGTTTCGACGGTATTGTGGGATGAAGCGCCCGGACCGACCTTACACGCACACTTACGTGAGACAGGTTCCACCGATCGACATGCACTTGTTGCATAAGGTGGCTAGCGGGTGCCGCCTCCCACTTTAGTCGGAACGGATTCGATGAAAAGGGTCCTTATGAAGGGTAAATAGCAATTGGCATATCACGCTGTGGTTTTATGAGGTAAGAAACGTTCTTGCTAGAAACTCATAGCAGCCACGTAAAACATGCAAACAACAATTAGAGGACGTCTAACTTGTTTTTGCAGGGTATGCTTGGTGATGTGATATGGCCAAAAGAATGTGATGAATGATATGTGATGTATGAGATTGATCATGTTCTTGTAATGGGAATCACGACTTGCATGTCGATGAGTATGACAACCGGCAGGAGCCATAGGAGTTGTCTTTATTTATTGTATGACCTGCGTGACACTGAATAACGCCATGTAATTACTTTACTTCATTGCTAAACCGTTAGCCATAGTAGTAGAAGTAATAGTTGGCGAGACAACTTCATGGAGACACGATGATGGAGATCATGATGATGGAGATCATGGTGTCATGCCGGTGACGATGATGATCATGGAGCCCCGAAGATGGAGATCAGAAGGAGCAAAATGATATTGGCCATATCATGTCACTTTTTGATTGCATGTGATGTTTATCATGTTTATGCATCTTATTTGCTTAGAACGACGGTAGTAAATAAGATGATCCTCATAATAATTTCAAGAAAGTGTTCCCCTAACTGCACCGCTATGAAAGTTCATTGTTTCAAGCACCACGTGATGATCGGGTGTGATAGATTCTAAAGTTCACATACAACGGTGTAAGCCAGATTTACACACGCGAAACACTTAGGTTGACTTGACGAGCCTAGCATGTACAGACATGGCCTCGGAACACAAGAGACCGAAAGGTCGAACATGAGTCGTATAGTGGATACGATCAACATGAAGATGTTCACCGATGATGACTAGTTCGTCTCACGTGATGATCGGACACGACCTAGTTGACTCGGATCATGTAATCACTTAGATGACTAGAGGGATGTCTATCTGAGTGGGAGTTCATAAGATGAACTTAATTATCCTGAACATAGTCAAAAGGTTTTTGCAAATTATGTCGTAGCTCGCGCTTTAGTTCTACTATTTTAGATATGTTCCTAGAGAAAATTTAGTGGAAAGTTGATAGTAGCAGTTATGCGGACTGGGTCCGTAAACTGAGGATTGTCCTCGTTGCTTCGTAGAAGACTTAT
Organism: Aegilops longissima; assembly: GCA_021605205.1. NCBI lineage: Eukaryota > Viridiplantae > Streptophyta > Magnoliopsida > Poales > Poaceae > Aegilops > Aegilops longissima. The sequence continues at coordinate 338,096,159 of CM038680.1, forward strand.
GTCCTTAATGCACCACTCAGTGTGCTGTACCTCGAACGTGTTCTGTGGATGTTGCAAACATCTGACATACGCGTTTTGATGACTACATGATAGTTCGGCAATGTTATGGTTTAGAACTAAGGCACCGAAGACCTTTTGAAATGTCGCGGAACATATGAGATGTTTCGAGGGCTGAAATTGGGATTTCAGGCTCGTGCCCACGTCAAGAGGTATAAGACCTCCGAAGAGTTTCTTAGCCCGCAAACTAAGGGAGAAAAGCTCAATCATTGAGCTTGTGCTCAGATTGTCTGATTACAACAATCACTTGAATCGAGTGGGAGTTAATCTTCCAGATGAGATCGTGATGTTTCTCCAAAGTCATTGCCACCAAGATGCTAGAGCTTCGTGATGAACTATAACATATCAGGGATAGATATGATGATCCTTGAAATATTCGCAATGTTTGACACCGCGAAAGTAGAAATCAAGTAGGAACATCAATTGTTGATGGTTAGTAAAACCGCTAGTTTCAAGAAGGGCAAGGGCAAGAAGGGATACTTCATGAAACGGCAAAATAGTTGCTGATCTAATGAAAAACCCAAGGTTGAACCCAAACCCGAGACTAAGTGCTTCTGTAATGAGAGGAATGGACACTAAAGCAGAACCACCCTAGATACTTGGTAGATAAGAAGGCAGGCAAGGTCGACGGAAGTATATTAGATATACATTATGTTAATGTGTACTTTACTAGTACTCCTAGTAGCACCAGGGTATTAGATACCGGTTCGGTTGCTAAGTGCTAGTAACTCGAAATAAAAGCTATGGAATAAAAGGAGACTAGCTAAAGGTGAGTCGACAATATGTGTTGGAAGTGTTTCCAAGGTTGATATGATCAAGCATCGCACGCCCTCTACCTTCGAGATTGGTGTTAAACCTAAATAATTGTTATTTGGAGTTTATGTTGAGCATAGACATGATTGGATTATGTCTATCGCAATACAATTATTCATTTAAGGAGAATAATGGTTACTCTGCTTATTTGAATAATACCTTCAATGGTATTGCACCTAAAATGAATGGTTTATTAAATCTCGATCGTAGCGATACACATGTTCATGCCAAAAGATATAAGATAGTAATGATAGTACCACCTACTTGTGGCAATCGCCATGTAAGTCATATTGGTATAAACGTATGAAGAAGCTCCATGTTGATGGATCTTTGGACTCACTGCTTTTTGAAAAGTTTGAGACATGCTAACCATGTCTATTGGTGTATACGCATGAAGAAACTCCATGCAGATGCATCGCTTGGACTCACTTGATTTTGAATCACTTGAGATATGCAAATCATACCACATGGGCAAGATGACCTAAAAGCCTCGCTTTCAAAGAAATGGAACAAGATAGCAACTTGTTGGAAGTAACACATTTTGATGTGTGCAGTCCAATGAGTGATGAGGCATGTAGTGAATATCGTTATGTTCTTACTTCACAGATGATTTGAGTAGATGTTGAGTATATTTACTTGATGAAACACAAGACTGAATTATTGAAAGGTTCAAGTAATTTCAGAGTGAAGTTGAAGATCTTCGTGACAAGAGGATAAAATGTCTGTGATGTGATCATAGAGATGGATATCTGAGTTGCGAGTTTGGTACACAATTGAGACATTGTGGAAATTGTTTCACAACTAACACCACTGAACACCATAGTGTGATGGTGTGTCCGAACATCATAGATGCACCCTATTGGATATGGGGCATACCATGATGTCTCTTATCGAATTACCACTATCGCTCATGGGTTAGGCATTAGAGACAACCACATTCACTTTAATAGGGCACCACATAGTTCCGCTGAGATGACACCGTAAGAACTATGGTTTAGAGAAACCTAAGTCGTCGCTTCTTGAAAGTTTGGGGCTGCGCGCTTATATGAAAAAGTTTCATCCGATGAGCTCGAACCCAAAGCGGATAAATACATCTTCATAGGACACCCAAAGCAGTTGGGTATACCTCCTATTTCAGATCCGAAGCAAAAGTGATTGTTTCTAGAACGGGTCCTTTCTCGAGGAAAAGTTTCTCTCGAAAGAATTGAGTGGGAGGATGGTGGAGACTTGATAAGGTTATTGAACCATCACTTCAACCAGTATGTAGCAGGGCACATGAAGTTGTTCCTGTGGCACCTACACCAATTGAAGTGGAAGCTGATGGTAGTGATCATGAAGCCTCTGATCAAGTCACTGTCGAACCTCGTAGGATGACAAGGACGCGTACTGCTTCAGAGTGGTACGGTAATCCTGTCTTGGAGGTCATGTTGCTATACAACAATGAACCTATGAGCTGTGGAGAAGCGATGGTGGGCCCGGATTCCGACAAATGGCTCGAGGCCATAAAATCCGATAGAGGATCCATGTATGAAAACAAAGTGTAGACTTTGGCAGAACTACTTGATGGTCGTAAGGCTATTGGGTACAGATGGATTTTAAAAGGAAGACGGACAATGATGGTAAGTGTCACCATTAAGAAAGCTCGACTTGTCGTTAAGATGTTTTCTGACAAGTTCAAGGAGTTGACTACGATGAGGCTTTCTCACCAGAAGCGATCCTAAGAGTCTGTTGAATTGGATTAGCAATTCATCGCATTATTTATGAAATCTTGCAGATAGGATGTCAAAACATTGTTTCTCGACAATTTTCTTGAGGAAAGGTTGTATGTGACACAACCGTAAAGGTTTTGACAATCTCGAAGACGCTAACAAGTATGCAAAGCTCCAGAATCCTTCTAAGGACCGGAGTAAGCATCTCGAGTTGGAATCTACGCTTGATGAGATGATCAAAGATTTTGGGTTTATACAAAGTTTATGAGAAACTTGTATTTCCAAAGAAGTGAGTGGGAGCACTATAGAATTTCGATGAGTATATGTTGTTGACATATTGTTGATCGAAATGATGTAGAATTTCTGGAAAGCATATAGGGTTATTTGAAAAGTGTTTTCAATAGAAAACCTGGATTAAGCTGCTTGAACATTGAGCATCAAGATCTATGAGGATAGATCAAAACCGCTAAATGGTACTTTCAAATGAGCACATACCTTGACATGATCTTGACGGTGTTCAAGATGGATCAGTCAAAGAAGGAGTTCTTGCCTGAGTTGTAAGGTATGAAGTTAAGAGTTAGAGCTCGACCACGGCAGAAGAGAGAGAAAGGACGAAGGTCGTCCCTTATGCTTCATACATAGGCTCTATAGTATGCTATGATGTGTACCGCACGGAAGTGTGCCTTGCCATGAGTCAGTCAAGGGGTACAAGAATGATCCAGGAATGGATCATTGGACAGCGGTCAAAATTGTCCTTGTTGTAAATAAGGACATGTTTCTCGATTATGGAGGTGATGAAGAGTTCGGCGTAAAGGGTTACGTCGATGCAAGCTTTAACACCTATCCGAATGACTCTGAGTAGCAAACCGGATACGTATAGTGGAGCAACCATTTGGAGTAGCTCCAAGTGGAGCATGGAAGCAGCATTTACAATATGACCTAGAGATTTGCGAAGTACATACGGATCTGAAGGTTGCAGACCCGTTGACTAAAACATCTCTCACAAGCAAACATGATCAAACCCCAGATCTCATTGAGTCTTAATCACATGATGATGTGAACTAGTTTAGTGACACTAGTAAACTCTTTCGATGTTGGTCACATGGCGATGTGACCTATGAGTGTCAATCACATGGCGATGTGAACTAGATTATTGACTCTAGTGCAAGTGGGAGACTGTTGGAAATATGCCCTGGAGGCAATAATAAATTAGTTATTATTATTATATTTCCTTGTTCATGATAATCGTTTATTATCCATGCTATAATTGTATTGATAGGAAACTCAGATACATGTGTGGGTACATAGACAACACCATGTCCCTAGTAAGCCTCTAGTTGACTAGCTCGTTGATCAATAGATGGTTACGGTTTCCTGACCATGGACATTGGATGTCGTTGATAACGGACCACATCATTAGGAGAATGATGTGATGGACAAGACCCAATCCTAAGCCTAGCACAAAGATCGTAGTTCAGATGCTAAAGCTTTTCTAATGTCAAGTATCATTTCCTTAGACCATGAGATTGTGCAACTCCGGATACCGTAGGAATTCTTTGGGTGTACCAAACGTCACAACGAATCGGGTGGCTATAAAGGTGCACTACGGTATCTCCGAAAGTATCTGTTGGGTTGGCACGAATCGAGATGGATTTGTCACCCGCAGACGGAGAGGTATCTCTGGGCCCACTCGGTAGGACATCATCATAATGTGCACAATGTGACCAAGGGGTTGATCATGGATGATGTGTTACGGAACGAGTAAAGAGACTTGCCGTAACGAGATTGAACAAGGTATCGCATACCGACGATCGAATCTCGGCAAGTACAATACCGCTAGACAAAGGGAATTGCATACGGATTGCTTGAATCCTTGACATCGTGGTTCATCCGATGAGATCATCGTGGAACATGTGGGAGCCAACATGGGTATCCAGATCCCGCTGTTGGTTATTGACCGAGAACGCCTCACCATGTTCAGATGGTTCCCGAACCCGTAGGGTCTACACACTTAAGGTTCGGTGACGCTAGAGTTGTTATGGGAAATAGTATGTGGTTACCGAAGGTTGTTTGGAGTCCCGGATGAGATCCGGACATGACGAGGAGCTCCGGAATGGTCCGAAGGTGAAGATCGGTATATTGGACGAAGGGTATTGGAGTCCGGAATTGTTCCGGGGGTACCAGGTGATGACCAGCGTGTCCGAAAGGGGTTTCGGAGGCCCCGACAAGCTTTGTGGGGCCTTATGGGCCAAGGGGAGAGGGCACATCAGCCCACTAAGGGGCTGATCGCCCCTCCCACCCCATCTCACGTAACCTGGAGAGGTGGGGGCGCCACCCCTAGGGCAGCCACCCCTCCCGGCTTGGGGGGCAAGTTTCCTAAGGAGTGGGGGCGCCAAAACCCATCTAGGGTTTCCCCTATGGCCGCCGCCCCTCCCCTAGGGCGCCTCCCCCTCCTCCCTTCCCCTATATATAGTGAGAGAGAGAGAGGCAGCCGCACCTGCCCCGGGCGCAGCCTCCCCCTCTCATGCGGTGCTTGGCGGCCCGCAGATTGCCACGCCTCCATCACCACCACACCGTCGTCTGCTGCTGGATGAAGTCTTCCCAACCTCTCCTCTCTCCTTGCTGGATCAAGGCACGGAGACGCCACCGGCTGTACGTGTGTTGAACGCGAGGTGCCGTCTGCTCGCACTAGGATCTCCGTGATTTGGATCACGACGAGCACGACTCCTTCAACCCCGTCTCTTGAACGCTCCGCTTAGCGATCGACAAGGGTATGTAGATGCACTCTCCTTCCCTCGATGCTAGTTTCTCCATAGATAGATCTTGGTGACACGAGGAAAATTTTGAATTTCTGCACGCTCCCCAACATCGCCACAGGCGTGGGCCCTATCTCGTGGACGACTCGAGACCCCGACGTGAGACCGACGCCAAAAATTCCTATAAATACAGAAACCTCTAGAACATAACCTAGATCGGGAGTTCCGCCGCCGCAAGCCTTTGTAGCCACCAAGAACCAATCGGGACCCTGTTTCGGCACCCTGCCGGAGGGGGGATCCCTCACCGATGGCCATCTTCATCATCTCGGCGCTCTCCATGACGAGGAGGGAGTAGTTCACCCTCTGGGTTGAGGGTATGTACCAGTAGCTATGTGTTTGATCTCTCTCTCTCTCTCTCATGTTCTTGATTTGGCACGATCTTGATGTATCGCGAGCTTTGCTATTATAGTTGGATCTTATGATGTTTCTCCCCCTCTACTCTATTGTAACGGATTGAGTTTTCCTTGTGAAGTTATCTTATCGGATTGAGTCTTTAAGGATTTGAGAACACTTGATGTATGTCTTGCGGGGGATACCCGTGGTGATAATGGGGTATTCTATTGATTCACTTGATGTATGTTTTGGTGATCAACTTGCGGGTTGCGTGACCTTGGGAATCTATGCATAGGAGTTGGCACACGTTTTCGTCTTGACTCTCCGGTAGAAACTTTGGGGCACTCTTTGAAGTTCTTTGTGTTGGTTGAATAGATGAATCTGAGATTGTGTGATGCATATCGATAATCATACCCACGGATACTTGAGGTGACATTGGAGTATCTAGGTGACATTAGGGTTTTGGTTGATTTGTGTCTTAAGGTGTTATTCTTGTACTAACTCTATGATAGATTGAACGGAAATAATAGCTTCACTTTATTTTACTACAGCACTCTTGAATAGATCGATCGTAAAGGATAACTTTGAGGTGGTTTCGCACCCTACAATAATCTCTTCGCTTGTTCTCCGCTATTAGTGACTTTGAAGTGACTCTTTGTTGCATGTTGAGGGATAGTTATATGATCCAATTATGTTATTATTGTTGAGAGAACTTGCACTAGTGAAAGTATGAACCCTAGGCCTTGTTTCAACGCATTGCAGCACTGCTTACGCCACTTTTATCATTAGTTACCTTGCTGTTTTTATATTTTCAGATTACAAAACCTATATCTACCATCCATATTGCACTTGTATCACCATCTCTTCGCGAACTAGTGCACCTATACAATTTACCATTGTATTGGGTGTGTTGGGGACACAAGAGACTCTTTGTTATTTGGTTGCAGGGTTGTTTGAGAGAGACCATCTTCATCCTACGCCTCCCACGGATTGATAAACCTTAGGTCATCCACTTGAGGGAAATTTTCAACTGTCCTACAAACCTCTGCACTCGGAGGCCCAACAACGTCTACAAGAAGAAGGTTGTGTAGTAGACATCAGTACGTCTCTGTTGAAGGGTTGTGGAGAAAACTAGGGTATGTACATCTCCGTTTACCCCTAGTTTTCAAAAACGCTCAATCATAATTCAAAAAAATGCGAATAAGATATCAAAATGTTCACAAAAACATCACATATATGTGCATGTCATTTGCATTCATGACAAAAGTATTGGAAAGTCCCCGTCTCAGTTTGAGCTCATATGAGACGTGGACTTTCTTTGGTGGAAGTGTAGACCTAGGTCTCATCTCCCAATCTCAAAAAAATTAAAAAATCTAAAACAATTTGGTGAATGTTTTGAGTGCTTGCCAAGTTTCATAAGGGAATGACATTCATGGAAGTCTTGGCAAAAATAAAAACAAAATCGATGCTCCAAAACAAAAGCATTTTGGAGTGCTAATTTTATTTTTTGCCACGACTTCATGAATGTCACCCCTCGATGAATCTTGGCAAGCACTCAAAAATTATCAATGTCCACAAAAAAATTCAGATTTTTCCCCTTTTTTCATTTCTTAAGATTTTACAGTTCATGCTGAGATTATATGAGCTCAAACCCAGATGGGGACTTTCCACCACTTTTGTCATGAATGCTAATGATATGCACATATAGGTGATGTTTTTCTGAACATTTTGATATTTTATTCACATATTTCTGAGTTAGTATGAATTTGTTATGAAGTTTTCAAAGTGATGTTCAAACGGTCAAAGGGCAAAGCATAAAACGAGCAAATTGGTTTGGGCAGGAATGAGTGTTATAGGAAATTAGGGGTAAACCTGCCGAGTGTGACCCAACTAGGGGCATAAAACCAATTATCCCTAAAACAATGTTGGGGCAATCTCCACAACTCAACTGGAAGCTCCCATACCACCACGAAGCTCGCCACAATGGATGTAGCTCCGAGATGATCTCTTTCGTCTAGGGTGCTTAAGACCAAAGAGTAACAAGATTCACAAGAGAAAGTGTTGGGAATCAAATTTCTTTGGTGGAAGTGTAGACCTATGCCTCCTCTCCCGATCCCTAACAAATCAACAAGTTTGAGACGCTAGAGAGAGAGAGATGAGGCAAGATAAAGCTTGGGTCAACAATGGAGGAGAGAGGCAAGAGACAGGTGGGAGGTGGAAGAAGCTCCTCCATATATAACTCCCCCAAATCCAACTATTATGTGCAGAAATTGTACTAAGTGGTAGTACTGCTCCGGAGAGTGGTACAACCACTGTCCCTTAGGAAATCCAATAAATGCCAGGGAAGTAGAACTGCTCAGCAGAGTGATACAACGGTTGTCTCCCTTAGGGTAGCATTGCAGCACCTGGGCAGCACTAGCGTGTGGGTGTCCGGTAGCACCGGATACAATAATATAGTTAGTACATTCAGACCACTGCCGCCCCAGTACTGCACCCTTCCTGAAGGGAAAAGCCCTAGAGTGGTAGTAGGGCCGACATTTGGAGCGGTAGTGCTGCTCCAATTGAAGAGCGGCACTACCGCTTTAGTATGCGATACTATCGACTGGGTATGCTAGCATAAGTACTACTCCCACAGGGGAGCGGTGCTACCGCTGTGCATAGCGGTACTACCGGGTGCACAATTTTCGCACTAAGTTGGACATGGGTTATTGTTGGGGAGCGTAGCAGAAATTCAAAATTTTCCTACGAGTCACCAAGATCTATCTATGGAGAGACTAGCAACGAGAGAGAGGGGAGTGCATCTACATACCCTTGTAGATCGCTAAGCGGAAGCGCTCAAGAGAACGGGATGAAGGAGTCGATTCAGAGCGATTCAGATCGCGGTTGATTCCGATCTAAGCACAGAACAACGGTGCCTCCGCGTTCAACACACGTACAGCCCGATGACGTCTCCCATGCCTTGATCCAGCAAGGAGAGAGGGAGAGGTTGGGGAAGACTCCATCCAGCAGCAGCACGACGGTGTGGTGGTGATGGACGAGCGTGGCAATCCTGCAGGGCTTCGCTAAGCACCGCGGGAGAGGAGGACTTGGGAGAGGGGGAGGGTTGCGCCAGGGGCAAGGGTGTAGCTCCCATGCGCCTCCCCACTATATATAGGGGTGGAGGGGATTATTTATTGCCCTCCAAGTCCATTGGGGCGTTATAAAGGTGGGAGGAAAGAAATCCCATCCTTTCCTTTCCCCATCGATTGTTATCCCCCTTTAGGGATCTTGATCTTATCCTTCGGATATGATCTTATTCCTTCTAAGGGGGATCTTGGTGCGCTTGACCAGGGGTGTGGGGCCTTGCCCCCACTACCACGCTCATGTGGGTCCCCCATGCAGGTGGGCCCCACTCCGTAACCTTCTAGAACCTTCCCTGCATACAATACCGAAAAATCCCTAACATTTTCCAAAGGCCAAAATAGGACTTCCTATATATAAATCTTTACCTCCGGACCATTCCGAACTCCCCATGACATCCGGGATCTCATCCGGACTCAACAACATTCGTAACCACGTATATCTATTCCCTATAACCCTAGCGCCATTGAACCTTATGTAGACCCTACGGTTCGGGAACCATGCGATATGACCGAGACGCTTCTCCGTCAATAACCAATAGCGGATATGGATACCCATGTTGGCTCCTACATGTTCCACGATGATCTCATCGGATGAACCACGATGTCGAGGATTCAATCAATCCCGATACAATTCCCTTTGTCTAGCGGTATAGTACTTGCCCGAGATTCGATCGCCGGTATGCCGATACCTTGTTCAATCTCGCTATCGCAAGTCTCTTTACTCGTTCCGTAACACATCATCCCGTGATCAACCCCTTGGTCACATTGTGCACATTATGATGATGTCCTACCGAGTGGGCCCAGAGATACCTCTCCGCTTACACGGAGTGACAAATCCCATCCTCGATTCGTACAACCCAATGTAAACTTTCGGAGATACCGTAGTGCACCTTTATAGCCACCCAGCTTGCCAGACGCTTGGTACACCCAAAGCATTCCTACGGTATCCGGGAGTTGCACAATCTCATGGTCTAAGGAAATGATACTTGACATTAGAAAAGCTTTAGCATATGAACTACACGATCTTTGTGCTAGGCTTAGGATTGGGTCTTGTCCATCACACCAATCTCCTAATGATGTGATCCCGTTATCAATGACATCCAATGTCCATGGTCAGGAAACCGTAACCATCTATTGATCAACGAGCTAGTCAATAGAGGCTTACTAGGGACATGGTGTTGTCTATGTATCCACACATGTATCTGAGTTTCCTATCAATACAATTATAGCATGGATAATAAACGATTATCATGGACAAGGAAATATAATAATAATAATAACTGATTTATTATTGCCTCTAGGGCATATTTCCAACAGTCTCCCACTTGCACTAGAGTCAATAATCTAGTTCACATCGCCATGTGATTAACACTGACAGGTCACATCGCCATGTGACCAACATCCAAAGAGTTTACTAGTGTCACTAAACTAGTTCACATCACCATGTGATTAAGACTCAATGAGTTCGGGGTTTGATCATGTTTTGCTTGTGAGAGAGGTTTTAGTCAACGGTTCGCAACATTCAGATCCGTATGTATTTCGCAAATCTCTAGGTCATATTGTAAATGCTGCTTCCACGCTCCACTTGAAGCTATTCCAAATGGTTGCTCCACTATACGATCCGGTTTGCTACTCGAGTCATTCGGTAGGTGTTAAAGCTTGCATCGACATAACCCTTTACGCCAACTCTTTATCACCTCCATAATTGAGAAACATGTCCTTATTTACTCCAAGTACAATTTTGATCATGTCCAATGATCCATTCTGGATCATTCTTGTACCCTTGATCGACTCATGGCAAGGCACACTTCGGTAAGGGTACACAACACAAAGATACTATAGAGCCTATGTCCGCTAATGGGGACTACCTTCATCCTTTCTCTCTCTTCGCCGTGGTCGAGCTTTAACTCTTAACTTCATACCTTACAACTCGGCAAGAACTCCTTCTTTGATCGATCCATCTTGAACACCTTCAAGATCATGTCAAGGTATGTGCTCATTTGAAAGTATTATTAAGCATTTTGATCTATCTTATAGATCTTGATGCTTATTGTTCAAGTAGCCTAATCCAGGTTTTCCATCGAAAAACACTTTTCAAATAACCCTATATGCTTTCTAGAAATTCTACATCATTTCTGATCAACAACATATACTCATCAGAAATTATATAGTGCTCCCACTCACTTCTTTGGAAATACAAGTTTCTCATAAACTTTGTATAAACCCAAAATCTTTGATCATCTCATCAAAGCATACATTCCAACTCCGAGATGCTTACTCCAGTCCTTAGAAGGATTGCTGGAGCTTTGCATATTTGTTAGCGTTCTTCAGGATTGTCAAAACCTTCTGGTTTTATCACATACAACCTTTCCTCACGAAAAACTGGTAAGGAAACTTGTTTTGACATGCATCTGCCACATTTCATAAATGCAGCTTATGCTAACATGATTCCAACGGACTTAAGCATCGCTACGGATGAGAAAATCTCATCGTAGTCAACTCCTTGAACTTGTGGAAAAACTCTTCGCCACAAGTTGAGCTTCATAGATGGTGACATTACCGTCCACGTCCGTTTTTTTCTTAAAGACCCATTTATCTCAATGGCTTGCCGATCATCGGGCAAGACCACCAAAGTCCATGCTTTGTTCTCATACATGGATCCTCTCTCGGATTTTATGGCCTCGAGCCATTCGTTGGAATTCGGGCCCACCATCGCTTCTCCATAGCTCGTAGGTTCATTGTTGTCTAGCAACATGACCTCTAAGACAGGATTGTGTACCACTCTGAAGTAGTACGCGTCCTTGTCGACCTACGAGGTCCGGTAGTGACTTGATCTGAAGCATCATGATCACTATCATCAGCTTCCACTTCAATTGGTGTAGGTGCTACATGAACCACTTCCTGTGCCCTACTACACACCGGTTGAAGTGATGGTTCAATAACCTCATCAAGTCTTCACCATCCTCCCACTCAATTCTTTCGAGAGAAACTTTTCCTCGAGAAAGGACCCGTTCTTAATCTTTTGCTTCCGGATCTGAGATAGGAGGTATACCCAACTGTTTTTGGGTGTCCTATGAAGAAGCATTTTTATCCGCTTTGGGTTCGAGCTCATCAACCTGAAACTTTTTCACATAAGCGTCGCAGCCCCAAACTTTTAAGAAACGACAACTTAGGTTTCTTCATAGTTCAAACGGTGTCGTCTCAACGGAATTACGTGGTGCCCTATTAAAGTGAGTGCGGTTGTCTCTAATGCCTAACCCATGAACGATAGTGGTAATTCGATAAGAGACATCATGTTACGCACCATATCCAATAGGGTGCAACTATGATGTTCGGACACACCATCACACTATGGTGTTCCAGGCGGTATTAATTGTGAAACAATGTCCACAATGTCTTAATTACGTGCCAAAGCTCGTAACTCAGATATTCATCTCTATGATCATATCATAGACATTTTATCCTCTTGTCATGAAGATCTTCAACTTCACTCTGAAATTACTTGAACCTTTCAATAATTCAGACTTGTGTTTCATCAAGTAAATATACTAAACATCTACTCAAATCATCCGTGAAGTAAGAACATAACGATATCCATCAAGGCCTCAAAGACTCATTGGACTGCACACATCAAATGTATTACTTCCAACAAGTTGCTTTCTTGTTCCATCTTACTGAAAATGAGGCTTTTCAGTCATCTTGCCCATGTGGTATGATTTGCATATCTCAAGTGATTCAAAATCAAGTGAGTCCAAACGATCCATCTGCATGGAGTTTCTTCATGCGTATACACCAATAGACATGGTTCGCATGTCTCACATTTTTCAAAAACGAGTGAGTCCAAATATCCATCAACATGGAGCTTCTTCATGCGTTTTATACCAATATGACTTACATGGCAGTGCCACAAGTAAGTGGTACTATCATTACTATCTTATATCTTTTGGCATGAAAATGTGTATCACTATGATCGAGATTCAATAAACCATTCTTTTAGGTGTAAGACCATTGAAGGTATTATTCAAATAAATAGAGTAACCATTATTCTCCTTAAATGAATAATCAGACATGTATAGACATAATCCAATCATGTCTATGCTCAACGCAAACACCAAATAACAATATTCAGGTTTAACACCAATCTCGATGGTAGAGGGAGCATGCGATGCTTGATCACATCAACCTTGGAAACACTTCCAACACATATCGTCAGCTCACCTTTAGCTAGTCTCCGATTATTCCGTAGCCTTTATTTCGAGTTACTAACACTTAGCAACCGAACCGGTATCTAATACCCTGGTGCGACTAGGAGTACTAGTAAAGTACACATTAACATAATGTATATCCAATATACTTCTATCGACCTTGCCAGCCTTCTCATCTACCAAGTATCTAGGGTAGTACTGCTTCAAAGTCCGCTCCTCATTACGTAAGCACTTAGTCTCGGTTTGGGTTCAACCTCGGGTTTCTTCATCGGAGCAGAGAATCGATATGCCGCTTCATGAAGTACCGCTTTATTGCCCTTGCCCTTCTTGAAACTAGTGGTTTCACTAACCATCAACAATTGATGCTCCTTCTGATTTCTACATTCATGTGTCAAACATCGCAAATATTTCAAGGATCATCATATCTATCCTCGATATGTTATAGTTCATCACGAAGCTCTAGTAGCTTGGTGGCAATGTCTTTGGAGAAACATCACTATCTCATCTAGAAGATTAACTCCCACTCGATTCAAGTGATTGTTGTACCCGCATAATCTGAGTACAAGCTCAACGATTGAGATCTTCTCCTTAGTTTGTAGGCTAGAAAACTCGTCGGAGGTCTTATACCTCTTGACGTGGACACGGGCCTGAAATCCCAATTTCAGCCCTCGAAACATCTTATATGTTCCGCGACGTTTCGAAAAACATCTTTGGTGCCTCAACTCTAAACCTTTTAACTGAACTATCACGTAGTTATCAAAACGTATGTCCGATGTTCGCAACATCCACGACGACGCTTGGGGTTCAGCACACCGAGCGTGCATTAAGGACATAAGCTTTCTTCCGTCCGCATAATCGCCATCGTCAACTTTCAACTATATTTTCTCTAGGAACATATCTAAATAGTGGAACTAAAGCGCGAGCCATTCGACATAATTTGCAAAGATCTTTTGACTATGTTCAGGATAATTAAGTTCATCTCATGAACTCCCACCAGATAGACATCCTCTAGTCATCTAAGTGATTACATGATCCGAGTCAACTAGGCCGTGTCCGATCATCACGTGATACGGACTAGTCATCATCGGTGAACATCTTCATGTTGATCGTATCTACCATACGACTCATGCTCGACCTTTCGGTCTCTTGTGTTCCGAGGCCATGTCTGTACATGCTAGGATCGTCAAGTCAACCTAAGTGTTTCGTGTGTGTAAATCTGGCTTACACCCGTTGTATGTGAACATAAGAATCTATCACACCCGATCATCACGTGGTGCTTCGAAACGATGAACTTTCACAACGGTGCACAGTTAGGGGGAACACTTTCTTGAAATTTTAATGAGGGATCATCTTATTTACTACCGTCGTTCTAAGCAAATAAGATGCATAAACATGATAAACATCACATGCAATCAAATAGTGGCATGATATGGCCAATATCATTTTGCTCCTTCTGATCTCCATCTTCGGGCTCCATGATCATCATCGTCACCGGCATGACACCATGATCTCCATCATCATGATCTCCATCATCGTGTCTCCATGAAGTTGTCTCGCCAACTATTACTTCTACTACTATGGCTAATGGTTTAGCAATGAAGTAAAGTAATTACATGGCGTTATTCAAAGGACACGCAGGTCATACAATAAATAAAGACAACTCCTATGGCTCTCGCCGTTGTCATACTCATCGACATGCAAGTCGTGATTCCTATTACAAGAACATGATCAATCTCATACATCACATATCATTCATCACATTCTTTTGGCCATATCACATCACTAGCATACCCCAAAAAACAAGTTAGACGCCCTCTAATTGTTTTTTGCATGTTTTACGTGGCTGCTATGGGTTTCTAGCAAGAACGCTTACCTACGCAAAACCACAACGTGATATGCCAATTGCTATTTACCCTTCATAAGGACCCTTTTCATCGAATCCGCTCCAACTAAAGTGGAGAGACGGCACCGCTAGCCACCTTATGCAACAAGTGCATGTCACCGGTGGAACCTGCCTCACGAAGTGTACGTGTAAGGTCGGTCCGGCCGCTTCATCCCACAATACCGTCAAACAAGATCGGACTAGTAACGGTAAGCATATTGAACAAAATCAACGCCCACAACAACTTGTGTTCTACTCGCATAGAATCTACGCAATAGACCTAGCTCATGATGCCATCGTTGGGGAACGAGCAGAAATTCAAAATTTTCCTACGAGTCACCAAGATCTATCTATGGAGAGACTAGCAACGAGAGAGAGGGGAGTGCATCTACATACCCTTGTAGATCGCTAAGCGGAAGCGTTCAAGAGAACGGGGATGAAGGAGTCGTACTCGCAGCGATTCAGATCGCGGTTGATTCCGATCTAAGCACCGAAAAACGGTGCCTCCGCGTTCAACACACGTACAGCCCGGTGACGTCTCCCATGCCTTGATCCAGCAAGGAGAGAGGGAGAGGTTGGGGAAGACTCCATCCAGCAGCAGCACGACGGTGTGGTGGTGATGGACGAGCGTGGCAATCCTGCAGGGCTTCGCCAAGCACCGCGGGAGAGGAGGAGGACTTGGGAGAGGGGGAGGGCTGCGCCAGGGGCAAGGGTTTAGCTCCCATGCGCCTCCCCACTATATATAGGGGTGGAGGGGGATTATTTATTGCCCTCCAAGTCCATTGGGACGTTGGCAAAGGTGGGAGGAAAGAAATCCCATCCTTTCCTTTCCCCACCGATTGTTATCCCCCTTTAGGGATCTTGATCTTATCCTTCGGATATGATCTTATTCCTTCTAAGGGGGATCTTGGTGCGCTTGACCAGGGGTTGGGGCCTTGCCCCCACTACCCACGCTCATGTGGGTCCCCCATGCAGGTGGGCGCCACCCGTAACCTTCCCGTACAATACCGAAAAATCCCGAACATTTTCCGGTGGCCAAAATAGGACTTCCCATATATAAATCTTTACCTCCGACCATTTCGAACTCCTCGTGACATCCGGGATCTCATCCGGACTCGAACAACATTCGTAACCACGATATCTATTCCCTATAACCCTAGCGCCATCGAACCTTATGTGTAGACCCTACGGGTTCGGGAACCATGCGCATATGACCGAGACGCTTCTCCGTCAATAACCAACAGCGGATATGGATACCCATGTTGACTCCCACATGTTCCACGATGATCTCATCGGATGAACCACGATGTCGAGGATTCAATCAATCCCGTATACAATTCCCTTTGTATAGCGGTATAGTACTTGCCCGAGATTCGATCGTCGGTATGCCGATACCTTGTTCAATCTCGCTACGCAAGTCTCTTTACTCTTTCCGTAACACATCATCCCGTGATCAACCCCTTGGTCACATTGTGCACATTATGATGATGTCCTACCGAGTGGGCCAGAGATACCTCTCCGCTTACACGGAGTGACAAATCCTAGCCTCGATTCGTACAACCCAATGACACTTTCGGAGATACCCGTGCACCTTTATAGCCACCCAGCTACGCCAGGACGCTTTGGTACACCCAAAGCATTCCTACGGTATCCGGAGTTGCACAATCTCATGGTCTAAGGAAATGATACTTGACATTAGAAAAGCTTTAGCATACGAACTACACGATCTTTGCTAGGCTTAGGATTGGGTCTTGTCCATCACACCATTCTCCTAATGATGTGATCCCGTTATCAATGACATCCAATGTCCATGGTCAGGAAACCGTAACCATCTATTGATCAACGAGCTAGTCAATAGAGGCTTACTAGGGACATGGTGTTGTCTATGTATCCACACATGTATCTGAGTTTCCTATCAATACAATTATAGCATGGATAATAAACGATTATCATGGACAAGGAAATATAATAATAATAATAACTGATTTATTATTGCCTCTAGGGCATATTTCCGACAGTTATCTCCTCGAAACATTGGGAAAGTGATGTGGGTGCAATATAAATTTTGTGTACGTGCTTTGATTCCACCCATACCTTCCAATGCAGACCCCCTCTTAATACTACAGATTTCCTACAACCAAAAGAAATAAAAGCGTCAGAAACACCGTCTTCGATTTTTCCTTCCAGAGGGGAACCTAACTGACTTGTGCCATTAGAATATTCCCGTGTAGCTCAAGCACACGGTTAGTCCTAAAAATTTGTTGGCATCAATACGAAAACACTTAGGGAGGAAATGAACTTTCACCCTTCGGAGCGAGGTTGATTCATGTAACACAGCTAGGCACAGCGGCAGACCATGGCGACCGCGCGGGTCGCACACTACACCGCAACCACATGGTGGTGATGGAGAGGCTTGGTGGTGCTAGATATAACATTCCGCTATACGATGATATGGAGTGATGAAGGGGGCAGAGCTGAATACATAGGAGCTAGAATATCGGTGATGGTTTTACAATGAAACTGCCTAGAGTACTTCCGAACTATAGGGCAAACCTATTGCATATGGTTTCAAAGTTCCATCCGCTTCCGGCACAAAAATAACTGACTCCACTAATTTATTACATGCAGCTTTGTATCGCCCTGCCATAACTGCTTCCGGGGCTCGCTGCTAATGGCCGTTTTTCTACTAGCGGTACTCGGACTACATGCACCATTGTCGCTGCATACTTATTCCGAAAACGTCTGTTTGGATTGGGTAAGCTCTTTCTATTTGTGGAGGAACGATGTTGATCCTTGTCATATTTTCTCTTTCATTGGTTGTCCTTGTCATCGAACTTGTTCTTGTTTGACCTCTTATTGGAGAGAAGCCATTCTATTAGAAATGCTCAAGTTTGTGGCTCTCCCTGTAGGTTGTCCTTTAGTGGCTATTGACTCTCACAGTCTCTTGCAAACCTCCTTGGGTGGTCCCTGCATTACTCACTAGAGTTCTTCCCTCCCCGAGCCCCGCAATACCAATGGCAGAGACCAATCCGACGAGCCCCCCGCCGTCCATCACCTTTGCCATGGTCGTGCCTAATGGTCGACAGTGTGACAATTTTGCAAATGACCGATGCATAAATGGGTGATGGGAAAGACCAAGGGAAAGGGGATTGAGATTCTCCCATGTCTCTCCCTCCCCATCACTCTCTCTACCTCAGGAGTTTCAACAAAAATCACCTACAACAGTGTAGCATTGTCTCATCCGCATGGTCTAACTCTAAGCGCTTGAGATGTGGGCACTCTATTGCACGAGAGTGCCCGTGTAGAATTAAATTTTGCACCATTTCATTACTTTTCTTTATCTTTATCTTTACTTACTTAAAAAGAACGTAAGGTTTAATGTTTCACTTTTTTTCTTCTCACCATCCCTTCGTCCAACCTTCCTCGTATGATAATCAACCACCTTGATTTATTTGCCTTCTGAACCAATTCCACTTTAATTTACTTACCAAACCTCGCACGGGCAGGATTCGATAAACATTTATTTTACACAATCGCATTAATATGGCAAATAAATCACAAGATAACATACTAAAATATTTATAAGGAAATGATAAATCCGAATGTTCGGATTTTAAGCATGGCAAACCAAACATTTTTATGGCAACTTTAGTTCACACGATATTGGCAAACACAACAATTTTAACGAATTAGGACAAAGTTGCCATGTCTTAATAACTAAAGTTGTCACCTCAAGTCAACTAAAATTGTCATGAAAATATGTTCGGAATGAAATGCTTGAAATCCGAACCGTTCAAAATTTATCAGGTTCTATTTATATCACATCGCAATGCATGGGCATTGTGCTAATAGTTCTTATAAAAAGAAAGCCAGGATTGCAGATTCTTGTTATTAACGTGAATCAACATTTTGCTAGATAAGACTCGGGATTAACTTTTCATAACAATCTCCTAGCATATCTCACTGAATCTTATCTATTTGTTCAACATTTTTGTTACTCCTACACGTGCGGTTTATTTAGACAGCCTTCTTCCGCATCCGCAGACTGAAAAGGCGCCGGATCCACCGCAACCTCCCCGTTTTCCCTCCAAAAAGCATAGATGCGCGGCAAAAAGAGGGCATTGTCGCCGCCGGCCGTCGCCGTCGATGCCACGGCAAGGCTTCAGGACCGGAACCTCGCCGAGATCCTCCTGCGGCTCCCCTCCCCCGCTAGCCTCGCGCGCGCCGCCGTCGTCAGCCGGCGTTGGCGCCGAATCTCCGTCTCCGCGGCTTTCCTTCGCCAGTTCCGCCGCCTCCACCCGCCCCAACTCGTCGGCTTCTTTATCTGCAACGGTGGTTTCCATGTGGAGAGGGTCGACGGCCGCCTCGTCGGCCACATACTCGACCCCACCTTCCTCCTGGTGCTCCTGCCGCCTCAGGGCGTCGGAAGGGCCACCCAGCGCTGCATCGACTTCTCCTCCGTCGCGTCCCCGACGTGGACCACTGACCTCGCTGACGCCCGCGACGGCCTTCTCCTCCTCAGCCCCACCTTCAACGATCGCATGAGCATCCCGCGCAACTTCGTCGTTCAGATCCCTTGTCCCGCCGCTCTGTCCTCGTGGAGCACGCGCCGACGTATCAGCTCGACGGCGAAAGCGCCTACCTCGGCGCCGCTCTGATCGTCGTGGACGGCGGAGCCGGCTCGAGTACCCTCTCCTTCGAGGTGATCCTCGTGACCTACTTCATGTTTGGGCCGCGCCTCTGCGTCTTCTCCTCGCGCACGGGGCAATGGAGCGTTCATCCCGAAGCCAGGTGCGGCAAGTCCCTGATGCCGATGCTGAGCGAGGTGGGCGACCCCGCGCACGCCAATGGCTGCGTGTACTGGGTGATGGACGACGAGAGCGAGGCGTACCTCCTGGTGCTCGACACGCGCACAAAGGAGTTCTCCACCAGCATCAAGCTGCTCGCTGTTGGAACCGCAGCCCTCTAGCTACCTCTCCTCTCACTCGAACGAAGATGGACGAAGAAGAACACGGACACAAGATTTTTCGGCCGGCGCACGAACGCCGCCACGGGCGCACGAACGCCCTACTCCTTTTCTTCCTTACAGTGGCTACATGGCTACACACGGCTCAACCAGAACGAAGTGATTACATGGCCACGCACGAGCTCCTGGAGACCCGGCCCGCACACGTACGCAGTAATCCAGCTAACAAGCCAACGACCTACATGCATCCCTATCTACTGCGTGCTAACTTTCCTCAACGTCCGGCCACTAATCAGCTAACTATATGCATGCAACTAACTAATCAAGATTACTACTAACATTTTCCTTCTAATCTTGATTCGCCGTGGCCGGAGTTGATGTAGCTTCCGTCATTGTCGTCGTCATGGCCGTGACCCAGCCCGCGGACCCGACCCGGCGCATCGACGCCGGTCGCACCGCCACGGACCCGACCTGGCGCACTCTCCGAGCTTCATCTCCGCCGACGACACACGCCTGGCGCCCCATCACGCTTCACACGCCCCACAAGAATCGACGCTACCGACGTGCCGACAAGACCAGCGTCCCCAGACGTCCTGCTGCGGCATCCGACGCTACCGACGAGCCCGACAGCACCAGACGCCATCACAGCGTGCCGCCTCGCGTCCGTCATGACAGCCGCCACGCCGCGCCTCCGTGCACGCACCTTTCACGGTTGTCGCCCGAGCCGCCGCGACCTCTGCGCCACCACGCAGGTCCTTCACGACCTCCTCGCCTCCGCGACTGCCGTACCATTCGCGCAAGCACTCCCCACGCCCCGCGCCCTCGCCCGTGCTCCCGCCACAGACGTACGCGATTCGCGCAACAGGTCCAGCGCCGACGCGTCCACTCCCGCGTCCCGACACGCCCAGTGCGCACTCCATAACACGCACCGTCGCGCGCTCGCCGCCGCCGTCTTATTGCCCTGCACCGCCGCTGCCTCCATGCCGCCATGCCGTGCTGCACCGCCGCCACCACGCAGCGCCTCAGCGGCCTCCGCGGTCGCCGCACGCACGACGTCACCGCCCGCCGCATCCGCCACGCGCCATGAGAGCCACAACGCCGCCCACCTCCATGGGCCGACACACGGCCCGGAGCTCCATCGCGCAGCCGCCGGCGAGCGCCACCATCGCTGCCACACCTCCGGCACGGCAAGCACGCCCAAGACAACAAGCTCATGATACCAATTGTTGGAACCGCAGCCCTCTAGCTACCTCTCCTCTCACTCGAACGAAGATGGACGAAGAAGAACACGGACACAAGATTTTTCGGCCGGCGCACGAACGCCGCCACGGGCGCACGAACGCCCCACTCCTTTTCTTCCTTACAGTGGCTACATGGCTACACACGGCTCAACCAGAACGAAGTGATTACATGGCCACGCACGAGCTCCTGGAGACCCGGCCCGCACACGTACGCAGTAATCCAGCTAACAAGCCAACGACCTACATGCATCCCTATCTACTGCGTGCTAACTTTCCTCAACGTCCGGCCACTAATCAGCTAACTATATGCATGCAACTAACTAATCAAGATTACTACTAACACTCGCCAGCATGCGGGAGCAGTATGACAGGAACATGAGAGTCATGAGGAGCGAGGACGGGGAGCTCTGGATCGTGGGCATGGCTTGGAGGGCGCTCGCGCTCCATATCTGGCATCTCGACAGGAGCAGGAGCAGGAAAGGCCGATGGGTGAGGGAGGAGGTCCATGAATTGGCCACGTTCCAGGGTGTAATTGAGCTTTTTGTGGACGGCAATGGCGGCAGTACTAGGATCATTGATACCTGCGAAGGGGTTGTTTTCCTCAAGCAGTTTGGCTCTGACTGGGTTTATGCTGTGAGTCTGGAGGACAGGAGGGTGGTGAAGCTGCCGCACAAGAGGTTCTCCTCTGGACCTGCACTTCCTTATCGGATGGCGTTGTTCCCCCCTCTGCCGAATCAGGCCCAAGGTTAATTTCACATCAAATAGTACTTGTTTTGCTTCTAGTCAACTACTCCCTCTGTTCCAAATTACTTGTCTCAAAAATGAATAAAAATGAATGTATCTATAACTAAAATATGTCACTAAAATACGTCTAGATACATCCATTTCTATGATAAGTAATTCCGAACGGAGGGAGTACGAACTACATTCAACCACAAAAAAGGTAATGATGATCAGCGAACGTTCGTTGGGAGGGTTGACAATTGCAAACATTTCGATGGCAACTTTAGTTGTCGTGAGTATAGCAATTTTAGTTTGCAAGCACGGCAATTTTTTGGCAGAAAACAAAACTGCAACAGAGTTGTCATGCTCATCAACTAGAATCGCCATGCATGGCAACACAAATTGTGATCGAAATGATTCGCAAATGCCATCGCTTCCAGCGAATGTTCGCTGGCTATTGGAGTCCAAAAGAAAAACTATGCACTACATTCGTAACTATTTTTATGGAGTACTATTTCGCCTAGTTATATTAAAAATTAATTGCAATGCTCAGACAGTTGTTGTTCCTTCATAGTACTAGTATTCATATTATGTGTTCATTTCTTCGGGATTGTTTTCTAAGAAAATGTCAAGGACTCAGAGTTGTGCATTGAGAATTGTAAAGGTCCTTCTAATTTATTTATTTATTTTTTGAAAGCCAGAAAATAACTGTATTTAGCGGCTCTACAATCTTGTTTGTTGTAAAAAAATGTCTTACATGAGTCGCTCAACAATCTGATTTGTAAGCTATGCTGGTTCTCTGAACATCAATATTGACTCCCAAAAATTTTGTCTATGGAACAATTTGTTCTACCAGTAACTAACAAAGGAAACTTATGTCTCTGCCTCCTATATCTGACGAATTTGACCAGTGCATGAACAAAGTGAAAGAGGTGGACTAGTAGAAAAAAATACACTGCCAAACTTTCTTTCTTTCAATATCCTTGCTATGTATTCTTTTAAATTAGCATTATTTTGTGCATACTACTACAAATGGTGCATCTATATGTATATTGTGATCCCAAATTATTTGACTATTATAATATCTTATTCATTTTTTAATACACACCACTTCTTGCTCATAGTTGCATTTCCATAAATTGAAGCACATCAAATGGATAGCTTAATATCCTTTTCAATCTTTGCTCCAAGTTTTTTTACAGCAACGTCTTTGCTCAATCTCAGTTAGTAAATCTCAACCAGCTGTGATATTATTTCACTTGAGAGAAATTTTGTTCTGATGCCAAACCTACTGGTCCTTAGGATCATGTAACTTGTAAACGAGCTTGCACCTAGCTGTACTATTTTAAGCTTAGCATCACCTGTTCTATCCTCAGTTAGGATGCATGTTTGGCTTTTCATGGACAATTTCCTTAGCCACATGCACATGATTCCAATTTAATGCACTGCTTGTTTGATTTTTCAGGGCAAGATGGATAAGCTTCTACTGGATCATGGATGAAGTTGATGCTGCGTCATACTTATGCCTACTATCATCACGCAGAATGATTAAGTACACTGAAAAGAAACAACAACTTGTATTCAGGGCCAAAAAAAGCATCAAACTAGTATGATACTTTATTCTTGTTTAAAATAGCTGAACTTACTACCAAGCTGTAGGAGGCATACGGTGCAAGATTTGACGCGAGAACTTTTGTTCAGGTGGTAATCTTGTGGATCGACTACCATTATGTATGAACCCCATACTTTTTATCTATTGTTTCTGAATGTCAAAATCACGTGGATCATCTTCATAGAATTGTTCACCATGTTATCTGAACTCCACGGGGTAGTACATGAATGAGCCATTTGCATCCATCATGCCCACAAGGCCTGCTTCTGACTACCTTACATTCACTAGGACATTTGGTATCCCCTATATTTAAAAAGTACTTGGAGTTCGGAAATATTTCATGTTCAAGCTCACACTGCACCAATTAGGGTGTGTTTGGTTGCCTGCATTTGGCCCAACCAGGACCGCGTGAGAAGAACCTGGCCTGTTTGGTAGCCCGCATACACTGTATACATTGTTGGGTCTGCATCGCACACTTCTTAAAGCACGTCTAGGCCTGGCTCGCTGGAAACGCTCAAATCGGCAGTTTCTCCCGAGACAGGCCGAGCGGAAGCGCAGCGAGCGGGCCCCTGCACGAGGAGGGATGCAAGGTGTTTACGTGGTGTCTTCTTCAACCTCCAGTAAGCTCCTCTCTAATCTGCACAACGGTGCTTCGATTCGACGTAAGCTCTACACGAAAAAGATGCACATCGATGCTACGCCATTCAGGCAATCCGTTTGTAGTTTTGTCGACCGTACATGCTCAATTTCATGTTCCCGTTTGAAATTGTTTTGGATGAATTTTGTCAGATTCGTCGCGCACCATCGATTGTTTGAAATTTCCTTTGACCAGCAGCCTAAGAGCATCTCCAGCCGTTGGCCCTCCAGGAGGCGCTAAAATTCGCCCCTGGGGGCGCACCGGTGCAAACCGCGTGCTGGGGGCGTGATGCCCCCCAGTCGCGGTGTCCATGTTTTTTTTTAAATTTAAATTCCGGCACAAACACGGCGCAAATTCAACCAAACTTCGGCGAGTTCATACATATTTAAAATATTTTACAAAAAAGGAAAAAAACACTACTGGCTGCTCCTCGCCGCTCCTTGCCGCCCGCCGCCCTTGCAGTTCTACATGCCGTGGAGGCCGTAGAACCGCGTGTAGTGGTCGCCGCCGCCGCCGTCGTCGTCGTCGTCACCTCCTCCACGGCCGCAGTCCCTGCTGCAACCCTCCCCCGGTTGGCGCGGCGGGTTGGACGGTCTGGGGGCGTCCTCATCGTCGTCGCTGTCGAGGATCACGACGCCGTGCTCGTCCTCGCGCCCCACGTTTGCAGGCGGCTATCTCCTCCAGGGCCCGGCGCTGCCGGACCATCTCGTCGCGGAGGTAGTCGTCCCGCGCCCACTGTAGGGCGTCCTCGTTGGAGAAGCCGCGCCGAGCTATCTCCTCGTACTCCGCGGGGAGGTCGGGCTCTGGCTTGGGCCTGCCGAGGACGAGGCGGCCAGAGGCGGGGGTGGAGTCGCCGATGCGGACGCCGGCTGCGGGTGCGCCGGCTGACCGGGCGGTCCTAGGGCTCCGCTTTACGGGCGGAGGCAGGGAGAGCCGGACGAGCGGCGGACAAGGAGGAGGACGCCCGGGTCCATGCGCCGCCCCACGAGCTCCCACGCCGCCGAGAGAGGACGGGAGCGGGTACTCCAGCTCGGCGTGTTGCCGCCCTCGATGTACTCGAAACGGCCTCCAGCAGGCGGCGGGCACGACCCACCATCGGGCGCCGCCGGAGTTGAGCCTTCCGGAGGGCACGACGCCGCAGGCCTCGAGCTGCTTCGGCGTGGCGGCGGCGAAATAGGGCTCCCAAAGCGGGTTGTCGGGACGTATCAGGACCTTCGCCGCCGCCAGCGGGCGGCGGATACGCACGATCTCCGGACCCGCCGGCGCTGATTCTCCACGCCCTGTGCACCCGCATGTCCGGCGGGACGGGTACTGGCCTCAAGAGGAGCCGAAGCCATCTCGTGAAGGTGGCGGCGCCGCCGTTGCCGCCGCCGCTGCCGCTCGGGAAGCGCCGCCATGCTTTGAATCGAGACGGCGAAGAGAGGAGGAAAGGGGAGAATGGCGCCGCGGCGGAGACTCTGTGCGTGTCACCGGCGCGCTGGGGGTCGGCTTATATAGGCGGAGGCGCCGCTCGTACGCGTGGCCGCCGCGTGGCGGGCGAGGGGACGCACGTCGTCACCGGTCTTCACTGCGCCGCCCGTGAGGCATCAATGGAGGAGGCTGACCGGCGCGGCAGCGCGCGGCAGCTTTGGCATTGATTCGCCACGGGAAACGAGGCGATGAGGATGACGAAGCGGCGAGAAGAGAGACGAGTCGCTGGCAAGGAGGGCCCGCGGCTCTTTCACGCCAAAAACGATTCGCCCGGCGCCCCCGAGCGCCCCCCAGCGTGCCAGGTTCAGGTTGGGTCCGCCGGCGCCAATTTCGGCCCGAGCCGGCGAAAAATAAGCCCTTGGGGGCGCGACTGGGTCGATTTTTCGGCGCCGGCGGCCGAAAAGTCGCCTGGGGGCCTTGTTGGGGGCGCGGCTGGAGATGCTCTAATCTCACAGTTCTGCACAATATTTGTGTCGCAAGTTTCCTGTTTCGACGATCGTAGACGAGAAGATCTACACATTTCTCATGGCTGTACATATGGATATGTGTGCTGTGATTTAAGACACTGCTTAATTAATCTTCTAGCCGGTGTGGTTTCTCTCAATCTCCTCTCTCGCGTCTTGCTGTGGCAGCATCATCATCGCCGTCGTTTATCTCGGCCTTCTCTCCATGATCCTACTGTAGTTAAACCGCCATGGCGCGCACACTGACGTGGTTCTTCTCCTTTGTTCTTTGCCACCGACAGATCGATCATCTTGGCCTCCTCCCAGCCTCCTCTTTCTCGTCCTACGACACTGGAGTCATTTCCGGCGTCGACATCTCAGCTCCTCTCTCTCTCTCTCTCTCGTCCTACTACACTGACGATGCTGTAGGACCTTGAAGTATGTCTAGAGGGGGGTGATTAGACTACTTGACCAATTAAAAACTTAACCTTTTCCCAATTTTAGAGTTTGACGGATTTTAGCTATCTTAGGACAAGTCAAGCAATCATCACACAAAGCAAGCAAGCATGCAAAGAGTATATAGGCAGTGGAAATTAAAGCATGCAACTTGCAAGAAAGTAAAGGGAAGGGTTTGGAGGATCCAAACGCAATTGGAGACACGGATGTTTTTGGCGTGGTTCCGATAGGTGGTGCTATCGTACCTCCACGTTGATGGAGACTTCAACCCACGAAGGGTAACGGTTGCGCGAGTCCACGGAGGGCTCCACCCACGAAGGGTCCACGAAGAAGCAACCTTGTCTATCCCACCATGGCCGTCGCCCACGAAGGACTTGCCTCACTAGCGGTAGATCTTCACGAAGTAGGCGATATCCTTGCCCTTACAAACTCCTTGGTTCAACTCCACAATCTTGTCGGAGGCTCCCAAGTGACACCTAGCCAATCTAGGAGACACCACTCTCCAAGAAGTAACAAATGGTGTGTTGATGATGAACTCCTTGCTCTTGTGCTTGAAATGATAGTCTCCCCAACACTCAACTCTCTCTCATAGGATTTCGATCTGGTGAAAAGAGGGTTTGAGTGGAAAGCAACTTGGGAAGGCTAGAGATCAAGATTCATATGGTAGGAATGGAATATCTTGGCCTCAACACATGAGTAGGTAGTTCTTTCTCAGAAATGGTAAGTTGGAAGTGTAGGTTCAGTCTGATGGCTCTCTCCACGAATGAAGAGGAGGTGGAGGGTATATATAGCCTCCACACAAAATCTAACTGCTACACAATTTACTAAACTCGTGGGACCGATTCAATGACTCGGTCGGACCGATTTAGTAAACCTAGTGACCGTCAAGTGATTTTCGTGGGACTAATATGCAACTTCGGTGAGACCGATTCGTTAGGGTTAGGCATAACGTAATCTCGTAAGACCGACACACAAACCGGGTGAGACCGATTTTGGTAATAAGCTTTCCGGAGAGTTGGTCGTAAACTCTGGGACCGATTTGCTCTTTTGGTGAGACCGAAATGTTACAAAAGGGAAACAGAGAGTTTACATTGCAATCTCGTGGGACTGACGCTCACTTCGTTAGACCAAACGTTACTGAAGGGAAACAGAAGATTATAATCCTATCTCGGTGAGACCGAGATCCCTATCGGTAGGACCGATTTGCCTAGGGTTTGTGGCAGTGGCTATGACTTTTGAAATCGGTGGCGCTGGTAGGAAGAATCGGTGTGACCAATTTTGGCTTTAGGTTTAGGTCATTTGTGGATGTGAGAAAATAGCTGGGGGTTTTGGAGCATATCACTAAGCACATGAAGCAAAAGGCTCATTAAGCAACACCTCATCCCTCCTTGATAGTATTGGCTTTTCCTATAGACTCAATGTGATCTTGGACCACTAGAATGTAAAATGAAGAGTCTTGAGCTTTTGAGCTTGAGCCAATCCTTTGTCCTTAGTATTTTGAGGGATCCACTTTCATCATCCATGCCATGCCATTCATTGAGCTTTCCTGAAATATTCATCTTGAAATAGTATTAGCTCAATGAGCTATATGTTGTTATGAATTACCAAAACCACCTAGGGATAGTTGCACTTTCAATCTCCCCCTTCTTGGTAATTGATGACAACATATAGATCAAAGCTTCGACAAATGATAATAAGATTGAAAAGCATCGTCGCTTTGAGAAGTATGTAATAAGCAAGAGCTCCCCTAAATTAGTGCATAGTTTAAGATTTTCTTTGACTGCAAATGCACAAGGAATTAGGCTCATGGGTTACTCTTCCATGTCACATACATCTTGGTGGAGCGCCAAAATGATAAAGATTGAATACATGCACTCATCACCAAGCAAAGTGAATGATCACATAGGATAGATAAGATAATATCATCAAACATGCATAAGTGTAGCTTATGATCAAACACATGATCATCAATGTCTCACAAGAATAGCATAGTATCTCAAGCAATCAAAAGAAAACAAGTTTGAACCACCAAATCAAGAGAGAACAAAACGACTCTCTCTCTCTCTCTCTCTCTCTCTCTCTCTCTCTTTATGGTCTATACATTTTTTCTCCCTTGGCAACAAGTTACCAAAAGTTCATAAAAATGCATAGTGCTAGATCGCCTCGTGCTTGATCTTCGTGGTGGTGTAGAGATGGCCTTGGACTAAGACTTTAGTTGATGTAGAGGGAGCCGGAGGAGTTGGTGCCGGAGCTGGTTGCACTGGAGCTGTAGGAGCTGTAGCTGGTGCGTATGATGTTGCTCTAGTGTCCGCACTGCACCGATCTCGATCTCGTAGCTCTAGGCACTCGCAAATACACCGGTGGTAGTCTTGCCCTTCCTCTCCTGCATGTCATCCTCGCAATGCTCCACAACCGATTGAATCTCGCCATTTTGACATCTAGATCATAGAATTTTTGTTTCATGATTCTTTCCAAGCTCTCCGATTTTGAGTGAGGGTGGCCAATCCTTCTCAATCCTCGAGATGATGCTATCAAGTAACCAAGCTGCTCCTCGCTTGTTCTTCAAGAAATACTCAGATGCCTCCTCTTGAGTTGGCATCTTGGCAGCCTTCTCCTTCTTCTCTTGAGCTTGAACTGATGATGGATAATTCTCATTCATGACAACCTCATTGTCCTCAAAGTCTGGATAAAGTGGAAAATGTTCCTTATCCAATAGATATTTGCATGTGCCCATCTTTGTCGGTGTACTAGAGTAGGGGTACCCTAGTATCCCGAACTTGTGCACGGGCAGTTGCAGCACCCCGCGGCAAGGCTTGCCGGGTAACCGCCAAGGTCCTCCGTGGTTCCTTTGGAGCCATTCAAGAACAAAGTATTCAAGCTAAGGAGACAAGGCCCCGGCAAGAGGAGCTTGCCGGGAAGGCCACCCGAGGCACCTAGGAGACAAGGCACCGGCAAGAGGAGCTTGCCGGGAAGGCCCGGTGAGCGACAAGCTTCCTGGACGTGATAAGACAACGATCATGCAAGGCGCTTGCCGTGGCAGACTACCACTGTTCCTCGCTTCCAAAGACATCCACCAACGTGTCGCCTCGACCTTTCCAGCGCTGCGTGGCGAGAGGTCTGTGCAGCCACCGAGCACGGTGGCAAGCGGCGCCGACAAGATTGCCATCGTGGGTAAGCGGTGGCGCCCGACGGTCCCTCGCTTGCATTGTTTGGGCGACGAGACGGGCATTTAATGCCTTTGTCCCCGCCGCCGTGGTTAGGTATGATACACCGCATGTAGCTGTACCAACCGCATTCTTTTTCCATTTTTACCCTTGTCTACGCTGCCACCGTCGGAGACCCCTTGAGCATATAAAAGGAGGCCCATGCGCAACGAGAGAGGGGTTCAAAGGTTCAAGCCGAAAACACTCACGCTTAGGTCTCAAGTAGCAGCTGGTGTGTACCAGAGCACTCAGCCCCTAGCAAGAACTCAATACACCCAAACATGCAGAGTAGGAGTGTTATCTCCCGAGAGCTCCGGCTGGGTAAACTGCTCAGTGCTTCGCCGATCCGCTTCTTCGTGATCTCCGCCCGCCAACCGAAGGGGCTCGGTCCGCCGGTCCCATAGGTGTTCGTGGGTCGATCAGCTTCCCGACATCTTTGGCGCGCTGTAGGGGCGCCGAGGCTATGTGAACCTGATCCGCGCTCACACGAAGCTAGATCTTCGCTTCTTCATCGACATGCCACCAAGAAGAAGGCTTCGCGGCAGCGGATCCGCCCACGCCGATCCCACCACCACCGAGCAAACGGTGGTGGAGTAGACGCCGCGAAGGATCGGCGCCGACGAGGGAGCCCACGGTGCTGCCAAGTCCAAGGACAAGGCTGCGAGACTCGGCGTCCAGACATGCACCGCGCCCATCTCAGAGGCGCGGACCGACAGCGCCATGGTATTCATAGCACCATATGCTCGCTGGACCAAGATCGAGCTGGTGGATCTCGGGCCTCAAGACCAGCGTGCACGCCAACATGCCGGCACGAGCGAGGCACGGTCGCTCGACGGGATATCGCCTTCTAACATCGCGAAGTCCGAGCATATCCCGCCTCGCGCCGCTTCGCCATCGCCGCCCACCACTCCAGCAGAAGCTTTGGCGAGCTCAATCGCTCCTAGATTACCTCCAACAGCCGACAAGGTCGGCGAATGGAGGACCACCATTCGTAGTCTCATCGGCTTTGCTAACGGCGACACTCCGCTGCAGCCGAGTACATCGCTGCCGCGCAAGATCGCTAAGCGCGAGCCGGTGGCGACGAAACCGTGGGGTGCAACCACCATGCACTCTCCGCCTCAAGGCCAAGATCGCAGACTGCTGGATCCACCTCGACAATGACTCCACCGCATCATCGGATCCACGAGCTCGCCGCGATCAGCGCCAAGTTCTTCACGAACGACAGAAAGAAGACGCCGAACTCGTGATCGAGCACCAAGAGAAGCGCGTCAATCGACCAGCGCTACCGGGCCCTCTGTCGACATGCATGCGCCAGGGAACCAGCGACTTGTCAGACGCGTAGGTTGCCCCAGCATTCACTGCGTGAGCTGCGGCAAGTCCAAAGGGCCCAAAGAAGAAGAATTTCTGCCGACGCATTTCGCAGAAGTACGACGGCAAGACACATCCGTCGGAGTTCCTCAAGATCTACACCATCGCGTGCAAGCTGCCGGGGCGAAACGACAAGATCCTAGCCAACTACTTCCCGCCGGTACTCAAGCCCAATGTCGTCCTCGCTCATGCACTTGCCGGACAACTCCATATCTTCCTGGCGGATCTATGCCATCAGTTTGTCGGTGCCTTCACAAAGCGCCCACAAACCTCATGGCTAAGAAAGCGACCTTCATCTGCCGCCTGTAAGGAAGGAGAGCCTCGCAAGTACATTCGAGATTCAGCCGTGTACAGCCCAACATCCCAGATGTCCACCCCGCGCTGTAATCAGCATGTTCCATCGAACGCGCGGAACTGCAGGATGCGGAGGAGATGGCGATGTGCAAGATCAAGGACGCTGAGAGCTATATGCCCCGGCCGACAAGTGTGCACGGCGAGGAAGGGAGGAGACTCCCGAGAGAATGTAGAAGCAGGAGGATCTCGATAGTGAGGAGGCTGCCCGCAAAGAAAAGTCGGCGCGTAAACAATGTAAAGAAGAAAGGCAAAGATGTGCTAGTTGTTGAGCAGTCCGCAACGGAGGTGGCGCCAAGAAAGCCAAAGTTGGTAGCTCCGCAAGGAGGTTGCCGCGGCACCAACTGCCAGTGCG
The DNA here is from genome assembly GCA_021605205.1 of Aegilops longissima. Classification (NCBI taxonomy): domain Eukaryota; kingdom Viridiplantae; phylum Streptophyta; class Magnoliopsida; order Poales; family Poaceae; genus Aegilops; species Aegilops longissima. The sequence goes on from CM038680.1 coordinate 338,127,921, forward strand.
GGCGGTCGCCGACAAGCGTGACGGAGCCAACAAGCAAGATCGCAAAATCCACCGCACTAAGGGCCATGACCTCCAAAGCTGCAAGAAGGTCGAGCAGCTTGTCGAGCAGCAAAAGGCCAATACGAGCGACGCGACAAGGAGAAGGCCCAGGAAGGTGCCGAAGGAGCCAGCAAGAAACGCCCACCGAGGAGGACGCCATGCAAGGCCAAGCAGCCGCAAGGAGACAGACCTCCCCGCGGCTGCGACAAGGATGAAGATGACGACGACGATGAAGATATGGATGATGACGAGACCGATGAGCAGGAGTTTCAGAAAGCCACAGAGGTCTTGTGCGTTGATAGCGGTGCTTCTCGCAGATACTTCACACCGCCAACTCAAGCAAAGGATGCGGAAGTCAATGCAGCAGTAACCGGCCCGCCGAGTCACGCAAGCTCGAATGGTCCAAGACGCCTATCATCTTTGATATTGAGGACCACCCCGATCGCATAATCATGGGTCGGTGCTTGCCGATGTTGGTTTCACCAACTATCCGCAACCTCAAGGTCACTAAGATGCTAGTTGACGGCGGGCCGCTTGAACCTGATCTCCTCCGCTGTACTCCGAAACTCCAGATCCTCGACGGGAGCTCAAGAGACCGCACATTCCAAGGAATCAATCCGGAAGGAGCAAGTCAAGGAAAGATCACGCTGCCGGTGACATTTGGCAGCGAAGCTAAACTACAGGATCGAGAGGGTCACTTTGACGTTGTTGACTTTCCATTGCCTTACAATGGGATACTTGGTCGCCAAAGACTCGCCAAATTCATGGCGGCCTCTCACTATGCATACAACATGTTGAAGATGCCAGCCCGATAAGTGTCATCTCCGCCCTCGGCGACAAGAAGGATGCTCTTATCGCGCCGACAAGATCTACCGAGAAGCAAAGAGCAAGAACAGATCGCAAGACACTTGCCGCTGAAGCTCCCGGGCGAAGAAGAAGATCAAGTCCGCAAGAGTTCTCGATGCCCACTCCGCAAGAGCACCTCTTCGGAGTGCTGCGCCATCGCCGAGGACGCACCATCGAGCTCCACCGCAAGTGCAAGAAGAAGACGATGGAAGCTCCACCAGAGACCAAGAAGGTGTCCGCCAAGGAGGATGGCGCTGGTGGTACCTTCACCATCGCCACTCGACCCTAAATAGGAAGGCGCGCCGTTGCTTTCTCATGGGCGAACGCCGACGTGTTTGCGGGCAACCGCCCCGACATCACCGTGTTCCTGTGAGTAATTGAGCACCATCTTGCCGCCTGTCCTCATGCGTGGCCCCAAGCGTAAAGTCGAAGCAAGCAAGGAGTGTCAAGAATTCATCGCAGAAGAAATCAAGAAATTGGAAGCAGCAGGCCTTGTCGAGGAGTGCTCCATCCTATGTGGTTGGCCAATCTCAGTAGTCGCAAGAAGGCAAACGGGAAATGGAGGCTTTGTATCGACTTTACCGATGTTAATAAAGCTTGTCCCAAAGACCCATTTCCTTGCCGCCAATCGATCGATTGTTGACTCCACGGCCGGGTGTGATTTTCTTTCATTTCTTGATGCATACTCAGATACCATCAGATCTTCATGGCGAAGAGGATGAGGAGAAGACCGCATTCATCACCCCATGTGGCACATACTGCTTTGCACGGATGCCTTTCGTTTAAAGAATGTTGGTTCAACATTTGCAAGAGCAGTCCATGACGCTTTTGAGCCACAAATGCACGTAAATGTGGAAGCCTACATGGATGACATAGTGGTCAAGAGCAAGGACAAGGCGACTCGATTCAAGATTTAGACGAAACCTTTGCAAATCTGCGCAAGATCAACCTCAAGCTTAACCCCGAGAAGTGTGTGTTTGGAGTTCCTCCGCAAGCTTCTCGGTTCTTCGTGTCTCAAATGGGAATTGAAGCCAATCCCGACAAGATCAAGGCCATTGAGCAGATTGAAGCACCAAAGCGCCAAGGATGTACAAGACTTGCTGGCCATGTAGCTGCTCTCAAAGAGTTTATCTCTAGGTTTGTTGAGCACGCCCGCCATTTTTCAAAATATTGAAGAAGGCAGGTCCAATGAAATGGACTCCGAAGCGGAGGCTGCGCAGACTTAAAGAGGTACCTGCCCTCCACTCAACACTTGTCGCACCTAAGCCACAAGAGAAGTTGTCTATATATAGCGGCAACCAATCAAGTGGTTAGTGCTGCGTTAGTAGCGGAGAGGGAGGCGGATGATGAGCTAGCAACCACGGCAGATGCATCCAGCGACAAGCAAGGCACTTCACCGCAAGCTCGTCCCGACAAAGATGGATCTCACAGACATGTGAAAAGATGCAGAAGAGAATGGTGCAGCCTAGCCATTATTTTGTCGCCCCCTTCTGCAGGGCAAGGTCAAGGTACTGTGTGTAAATTGCTTTTCGCCTTCTCATGGCCTCAGAAAGCTGCGCCATTACTTCCAAGCACATGAGATCACAAATACACTCGCTTCACAAGAGGATACTGCAAAATCCGTAGCAACAGGCAGGATTGTCGAGTGGGCACTGAACTGCCAAGCTTTGGCCTCAAGTTTGAGAGCACTTCAACCATCCAAAGCAGAGCACTGGCAGAGTTCATAGCAGAATGGACACCAACACAAGACGAAGAAATTCCAGAAACGAGCATCCCCGTCAAGGAGGCAAGCAAAGAGTGGCTGATGTACTTTGATGGTGCCTTCGCACAAGGCGCCAAAGGGGCGCATACTTGTTGCGCCCACCGGAGAGCACCTCAAGTACGTAGTCCAGATGCACTTTCCCAAGGAGCAAGCAACGAACAATACTGCAGAGTATGAAGGTTTGCTTGCCGGTCTCAGGATCGCATTAGACCTTGGGATCAAGAAGCTCATTGTCAGGGGTGACTCACAGCTTGTCGTCCGCCAAGTAAACAAGAATTATCAGAGTCCACTGATGGAAGCTTATGTTGATGAAGTGAGAAAGCTGGAAGAGCACTTTGACGGCCTACAGATGGAATATGTTCCAAGAGCTCGTAACGACATTGCCGATGGCTCGTCAAGTGCGCCAGACTTAAGTTACCCGTGGAACCAGGGATCTTTGTGCTCAAGTGACTCAACCGTCCGTAACGCCATCAACTCGGATGTAACAAGAAGAGGAAGTTGATTTCGGTGACTATTTTCCGCAGAGCCCCCAAGCCGCCGCCAAGAAGGTCCCCAAGATCAACACTAAGAGGCCGAGGAGCAGCCGCCCGACAAGCCCTAGGGTTTGTTTCACAGCGCACGCCCCCGACAAGTTTTGCTCCGCAAGCTTGCCGGGAACGCCCAGCCCGGCTGAGCCGCAGGTTCTCACCGAGAAGCGGATGTTCCCGCAGCAGCAGATGTGCCTTTAGTCCTTGTTGTCGAGCCGCAAGCTCCAAAGATGGGCACAAAGCAGATACACCAGCCAGCTCAAGCTCTCCAGACGATCCCTTTATCCTCGCCATTTTCGGTCCGGGGCTCGACATCCTCGCCCCTTTCCCCGAAGCTGTCGGGGCTTTGAGTACTTGTACGCTGTAATCGACAAGTTCACAAAGTGGCCGGAAGTGGAAGCAGTGAGGAAGGTGACAAGACAACAAGCAACAAGTTCTTCGTGTCGATTGTTTGTCGCTTCGATCCCTAACAGATCATCACCGACAACGGCACGCATTCACGAGCCGCACTCTCCATGCAAGACGCCCAAGATCTTGGCACCAAGACCAGGACTTTCGACAGCTGCACAAGTGCGGAAGAAACTGGATTGAGGAGCTGCCGGTGGTTCTTGGTCGATCAGACGACGCCAAATCGAAGTCACCGCCGGACACCTTTCGCCTAGTCTATGGAGCAGAGGCAGTTCTCCCCACGGAACTCGTGATACGGTCACCTCGAAAGTGCTCGCTATGATGAGCTCGAGCAAGAGCGGTTATGCATAAGATGACGACCGCTCCTTGAGGAGGACCGCTTCAGTCATTGCAGACGAGCTGCTCGATACCAAAGAAGCTTTGCGCCGCTACCATAGCCGCCGGGTTAGTGCCAAGTCTCGAGGAAGGCGACTTTTGTTCTTCGCCAGTCCGCCAAGAATTCCAACAAATTGACGCCAAGTGGGAGGGCCCTTACCGGGTGAAACGAAATCACTAGGCTCGGCGCTGTCCGGCTTTGAGACCAAGATGGCATTCCGTGAGCAACTCCTCGAACATCGAGCATCTTCATAAGTTTTACTCAGAGGCGCTGCTGCCGAACCTGTTCCGCAACCACCTTTTGTACAAGTCTTGCCGATGTTGCATGTAATCCTATGTACAAAGCCAGCGCAGACCCTGCATAAGTAGCTCATGTGCTTCGCACATCTTGTCAATTTCATGCTTTCTACATTTTATTGCATATGTTATCTGACACTTTGTGCAGCACCTACCCCCGGTAAGCAATAACGAGCCGTAAGGCTCCATATCTTTATTTTCTCTTATTTCTCTTTCTCAAAGAAAGGAAGGTTCCTCACCCACAAGTTTGCCGGGGAAAGGAGAAGATGACGGTGTGGACCAAGCGCCGCCGAGGAAGTTTCGCCACCGAAGCAAACGACGTAAAAGCTAAGTTGCTAAAATTTGAGCAATCGGCTTTTAAATTTTTAAGTTATCTTCCTCGAACGATCAGATTTTGTATGGAAAACTCTGCGCGGAGGAACCAACTCGTGGCTAGTTGCGCCTTACTTTGTTTCGAGTCCGCTCAACAACTTAAGTGAGCTGCGATTAGTTGCATAAGGTTGTTTGTCGGAGCGGCACCGCCAAAGAAGTTCGCCGACGTCTCAAGACTCGCGCCAGGGCTAAGGGGCTCACACGACAAGTTCCCTAACAGCGAGGGCAAAAACATACAAAGGAAGGAATCAAGTAAAGGAAATAACATAGCAATCACTACCCAAATAGAGTTATATTACAAGATAGCTTGTCGCAGCTCTAATAGATCGCTCTCATGACATGACCAGCAATGACAAGGAAAAGAGAAAACAGGCGCCTAATCTGCTGACGCCTCAACCTCTTGATCCCGCCACCCTGTCCACGATGGTGCGATAAGGGTCTTGAGCGCTTCCACATCAGCATCCGCGGCAAGGACTCGAGGACGCAGGTGAGGTTGAGGCCTGATTGCGGAAGGCCACCTTCATCAAGACTCTTTGAAGAGCTCCTCACAGATCCGGGCGCGACTCATCGCCAGCTGCTTTGGGATCTCTTCCCGAGTCGCTGGAGGGCCGCCGCCACGCCTTTGAAGAACAAGCTGAGCTTGGCGCTGGGTTGAGGTGCTCATCGGAGGAATACCCAAGATCCTCCATCCCCGGGCCATGCCAGCTCCCCGTCGATGGCTGCAGAATATCCACGAGACCTCGGTCCAAGGCTCCACATTATCCTCGAAAGTGTTCTCGGCGGCAGAGCACTCGCCAAAGAGCGCTTTGTCGGCCTTGATCTTCCCTTCAAGGCCACCTCCTGCCTCGGGCGCCTGGCCCGGCCCGAGTCAAGGTGGTCACCAACTCAAGATCTGCGTTGGAGTCCTTGGCGGCACTGAGCCCTTGCCTCTCGGCGAGACGGCCCTGCAGCTCGCCAAGAGTGTAGGCGCCCTTCTCGCCATGCTTGGGTGCAGCAAGCTTCGCCTCCTTCAGATTGGCCTCCAGCTGCATCACCTTCGCCTCCAGCTCCTTCTTGGCGGCCTCAAGAACTGCGGCAAAGATCCTTGCTTCCTTGAGAGCCCCGCTTAAATGTTTGCTCATGCTGCAAGATCCTCCTCGTGGCTGTCAAGATTAACCTTCCGCTGCGCCTAACTCGCCTCACAAGAATAGCTTCTCAGGCAAGTCATGTTGTTTCAGCTTCAGCCTTCTCGAGGAGGAAGGCTTTGCGCCTCGGCGATTTGCTCCGCCTCCTTGCTGTGGACCGGAGAGCTTCTGGTTGAGGCCCCGAGCTCCTCCGCGCCTCGATGTTCCGCTTCCCGCCTTTGCATAAGCGCCTCGGATTCCAACTTGGCATGTCGGGCGCGGTAGAGCGACAACAGCTTCCGCAGCAAGCTGCTCCTCCTCGATTGGCCTGCTGCTGCTCGCCGCCGACCAGCGCCACTTAGCGGAGGCGAGCAACTCTTCATCAAAAGTCTCCTTCGATCAGCCTCGAGCTCGACGCCAGGAGCTTGATGAAGACGCCATCGCCGGCCTTCAAATAGGGCGCCGAGCCGGGGCTCTTCGAGCTGGACGCTGCAAAGAGCGGGCGGAGGGATCGGCGGTCGGCGAGGCTCGGCGCCCCTGCGCCTCGTGGCTGCCAGCGATCGCGACTCGCCACTTCAAGGGCGGCAGCTTTATGCCTCTCCGCCATTGGGCTCTTTCAAGCGGCTTCCTCTTCGCAACGGGCGGCGCCGCCAAGACAAGCCTGCTCCTCCTCGCCGGCGACCTCGGCCCATTGGCTCAGGGTCGATGGATCCGACGACCGAAAAGAAAGAAAAGTCAAGCAGATATTCAAAGAGAAGATCAAGAAGAACCCAAGGAAGTTTTCAAGCGAGGAGATTACCGTGCTAGGGTCTACAGCCATGGTCTCCGCCACTGTGGATCGCTGGTGCTGTCCCTGTCGGAGAGCTGACCTTGCCGGAGAAGTCTCCTTGCTGAGAACGCCTCTTGCCGGGGATCCTCCTTGGCGGTGTAGTCGGCAGATGGCATTTCGAGCGGCTCTGGCACTCGGGCGCAGGCTGCTCGCCCTACACAAACCAACAATGATATCAAGAAGGAAGAGCACCCATGCACGCCTAACAGAAGAAGTAAACCATATACTTACGCTGGGCTGCGCTGGGGCTGCTTTGAGGAAGAGTTGCCGCTCTGCAAGGTGGTCTCGACGCGCCTCGCTGTCATGGGTGGGTTCGCCCTCGATGACTATCACCGGGCCTTGGCTCTTCAAGCTCTTTGGGCAAGGCCCGAAAAGGAATGGATTCAGAGTGAAGCAAATCAGATACAAGACAAAGCAACAAATCAAGAACTACAAGTACAACAAAGAATCTTACTTTTCTTCTTCCTCGCTGAGCTGAGCGCTGAGAGATCACCTGCCCGCCCCGGCAAGCACGAGGAGGAGGAGGGTTCCTTGGCCGCTTGGCAGGCAGTGCGTGGTCCGGGAGGGCCCGCCCGGCTGCCGCAGGGGCGTGAGGTGCCTGCTGCAGCAGTGCTTGCCGCGGTGGAGCGATCGCGCAGCGCGGGCGTGTTGTTGGCCCGCTCGCCGCCGCACATCCCCCGCCTTGCAAAGACGCCTTCTGGTGGAGCTGGGGCTCCGCCACGGCAAGCTGTTTGAAGGTGGGGAGGAGGCGCCGGCGGCTTGCTCGACTCAGCTTCGTGCTCGGTAAGCTCCTCCGCCGCAAACTCCCTTCGCCGACAAGGCTTGCCGCCGCTGCTCTGCCTCCTCCACGGTGAACTGAACTCGCCAAGGCAGCAAATGCTGCCGCTTCTTCCAGCCGGTATGGCGCGCCGATCTCATCATCGCGGTGTCGCTGGTGAGGCTCTTCTGTTCATCGGGCGGACCGCACTTCTACCAGCTGTTAAAGAACTGCCACACGACGCCATCTGCAGGCTCTTGCCAGGTTGGGACGATTCCATGAAGTCGCACAAATGCATCATTGCACGGATGCGGTCGAAGCGAGGAATTGTTGCAGAGCGGGACGACACCTCAAAGAACTCGAACATTTCGGGATGATCAGATCGGGCTTGAAGAGCTCCAAGAGCATCGCGCCCAGTTCAAGACAAGAAGTTGAAGTTGAGGCCCGGCGCAGCCTCATGATATCTGCCTCGCTCAAACTCCCAGCGGGTCTCCTCCTCTCCCGCAAGGGGCGGCGGGCGCAAGAATTTCTGCGCCAACAAGGTTTACGGTGAGCCCGCAAGCCCGAGGCGCAAGATCCGGTGACGGCAATCTTCAGCCTAGCATCTTCCGGGGCCATGTTGCTCCAATCGCTTCCACAGACTATTGGGGTTTGGCGTCAGGGTAAAGGGCTGCGGGTTCTCTCGACAATCCAAAGACCAATCTGCCCTCCATTCCTCCCACTTGCCGCGGAGCTCTCCTCCGTATAAGCTTCCTTCTTACCAACTTGAGATCCAAGCAATCCACCGAAGAAGAGGCTCCCTCTCTCAACTCGGGCATAAAGAAGTGGTGGAAAAGAGCTACGCTTGGATGGATTCCGACAAAGTTTTCGCGATGATGTGCGAAAACTGCCATGGTCGTAACAGCATTGGGGTGAAATCAAGGAGGCGGAACCCAGAGGTGTTCATGCGATGTCGAGAAAAATTCAGAGAAGGGCGGGCAGCCAGCAGAGAAGAACAAGCCAAGAAAGGGTACCCATTTGAGCCATTTCCGAGGCGGCACTGGGAGTACCTTCTTGCACGGATGCGCTGCGCTCCGCCGACCGTAAGAGGTAGTAGTACCTCGTGTCCTTCGTGGCGAGCTGAGGGGAAGATTGCCTGGCCTTTCAGAGAAGGCCATGAAAGCGCGCGCCGCCGACTTCACGGCTTTCCCTTGTCGGCTTTGAGCCATGGCGGAGGTGGTGGGGAGATCGACGGCGTTGGTGATGCTGGTGGCGATGGGGGCGGAGCGCCGCTTCTTTAGCCTTGGGAAGAGGGGGAGCAGCGGAGGTTTTTCGAGATTGACAAAGAATCGGCGAGGTGGGCGAACTGCCCCTGTTTCCCCTGCTTATAAAGAGGGAGGGGCGGACGCTCCGCTTTCTCGAATAAAGAAACCACCCACGATCTCTCCCACGATGCCGCATTCTGACGCTGCGCTGCTCAGGAGAGCGTGGTGGGTCCGGAGTGAGTTTCAAGGCAACCGTGCCGCTGCGTCTGCAGCCCTGCCATTTTGGGCCTGGCCCAACAGCGCTGCACTGCAGGTGGCCCAGTTCGGGGTTCTCTGTCGGTGTACTAGAGTAGGGGTACCCTAATATCCCGAACTTGTGCACGGGCAGTTGCAGCACCCCGCGGCAAGGCTTGCCGGGTAACCGCCAAGGTCCTCCGTGGTTCCTTTGGAGCCATTCAAGAACAAAGTATTCAAGCTAAGGAGATAAGGCCCTGCAAGAGGAGCTTGCCGAAGGCCACCCGAGGCACCTAGGAGACAAGGCCCTGCAAGAGGAGCTTGCCGGAAGGCCCGTGAGCGACAAGCTTCCTGGACGTGACAAGACAACGATCAAGGGTAAAGGCGCTTGTCATGGTCGATTACTTGTAACATCCCAAAATTCTAAATTTTGGAATGTTAATATAATTAATTGAATTGTTTGTTTGTTTGCTTGAGTGAATTAAACTTGAGTGAAATTTGAACCTTTTCAAAACTTTTGAATGAGAGGAATAAAATGACTTTCCCTTCTCCGTAAATTCAAATTCATCCTATTAAAATCAATGAGAGAAGATGACATGACTTCTTCAACTATAAAGAATTTGAACGGAGTTTTGCAATTTAATTCTTTCAAATATTTGCACTTGTTTCTATTTTTCTTCCCCTAGAAATACCTAAAAATAAATTCTTGCAAGCAGAAAGAGCGGAGGAAAATGACCCTCCAAAATCAGGGCATTTTTGAAAATATTTGAGCCAAGAAAACCAAAGTTTTTATTTAAAATTATTTGCAAAAGAAATAAAGCCTTTAGGGATTTTCTGAAAACATTTTTTTGTTTTTATTTTGGCCGTGGAATAATGCTCATCATCTACATTTTATTTTTCTGATAATTTTAGTATATAAAACTCTTTATTCTGAATTGATTTGATTTCCCTTTTATTGTTCCTAATTTTAAAAATAGGAATGGAATCGCTTTTATTAGGAAAAACCTGGCCCATTAAGCACTTTCCTATTCTAGCCCAACAAGAGATCATCTCCTTCCTCTGTTTCCTCTCACGCTACGTAAGCTTTCCATATCCATGGAGACAGAATCTCCACCTTCCGATCTCCCTGCGTCTTACCATCCCAGCCCCCCGAGACCGCCTATAAACCCCCTCCTCTCCTCGCTCCATTTTTCCCATCACCACGCCTCCCTGCCCTGTAGCCTTCTCGCCACCGCCCTCCTTTTCCTGCCTAGAACGCCACCAGAGCTCTCCTGAACCTCCCATCGCCTCAGCGCCACCTCCCAAGCGCCGACTCCTCCGCCACCCCACCTCGGCGACCTCGCCCCCTCTGGAGCAGCCTCCACATCGCTGCCTCCTTCCTGCCATCTCTGCCTCACGACAGTGTAACTCCGCTTTCATTTTTCAGATTTATTTGCAACAGATTTAGTTCCGTTTTGTTTAGCTTATAAATTTTGATCTAGAAGTCCAATGATGCTGATTCTTTTGCGTTAGATCACAATTTTCTTGTAGTTTCCAAAAATATATAATTTGTCTATGTTTGGATTTATAAAATTGAGTTAGATCAGATTTGAA